>JACVVK020000128.1:960000-965000 GCA_018292915.2 Batillaria attramentaria | reverse complement strand
GGAAATACTTCTTTTGGAAGAGAATACTTAGAATTGGACTAAAATCTGTGCAGTTTGGTGCGTGTTGACATGATTTTAATTGCTTCAGGGTGGAAAGCCGCCAAAAGGTTGAAGGTTTTAAGCCCTCAATAAATTATTTCGGCCCGCGTAGTGTAGTGGTTTGTACTTCGGACCATGGACCGGGAGACCCGGGTTCGAATCCCAGCCGAGGCAAGCGGGATTTTTCCTACCTAAGTCGGCTCCTACCCAGAGCGGGGGTGCCATGGGCCCAATGGGGAGGCTGTTGCCACACATGCCAGATTCACCCACTTCACGGGTGCGACTTTGGGGTGCTTCCCTTGGTATGACACGTCTTATGATGTCGATGATTACACGGCCGGCACCGCAGGTGCCATAGTTCCCGGGCCTGGTGAATGCCGGGATATTTATGACAGGGAGCGTGGAAAGCGGCCCTGTCTCGCAGTCCCATACCACACGGACCTCCATGGCATCATCTAACCATCATCATCATCTCCATCCTCATGCATAATAAAAATTGCCCCAGCTTTCAGGCCTCCGTGGATTCCACCCATGACCTGGGAGGAACACCATTGGAGCTGGCAAAAAGAGTTGGGGCAGCAAAAAAAAAAAAAACTGAAACCAGAATAAACATGTTTCAAGATGAAAGCCACAGCGTTAGTTATTAAAATACACTTACAGTGTTGAACAGCACCCATCACGAGACACGACGAACATAGTAACACCCATGGAAGGTACATATTCACCGCTTGTTTGCTCATCTTATGATGACTGTGGGAACGTCACTTCACAATAATCACCAGGAGAACTGACTACACAATTGTAATCCTCGAATGTAACTGGACTGAGTGCGCGGGGTAAAAGACATTGTGTCTGCTTGAGACAACTGCTGGTAATGATATACGAAACTGTGAACTTATAAGCTTAAACTGGGTGTAGGTCAGTGTGTTTCAATTTTACTGACCCGTTGGGAAAACAATGTATATGATAGCGGAAGAAACATAGTTTCCGCATCAGCCTGTATGAAACTTCCTACTAGTTTGACCGACACCAACAAACAATGGCTTTCCTTCTACCAGTTGGTCACTGTGTTATCCTGCTTGTCAGCTCAGCCGGTTTCCAGGGTGTGTGTGTGTGTGTGTGTGTGTGTGTGTGTGTGTGTGTGTGTGTGTGTGTGTGTGTGTGTGTGTGTGTGTGTGTGTAATACATAGCTAAGTACTGTTCAGTCAGTGCCATGATCGGATCCAAATAATCTGGAAACAAAGATGTAAAGACACTTAAACTTGACTGGCGTAACTATGACTTAGACATAACATGATAATAACATGATAATATGCTGATTTAGTTATGTATGCTCTGGTTGTTAGCGGACGTTGCGTTTGTGCCGAGGTGTCATACTAACCTGATTATGTCCGAACTGAAGTGTTCTCTTTTGCACAGTATTGTGTGAAGAATACGAGAATGAAGTCCTGTTGATGTGTGCGTGCGTGCGTGCGTGCGTGCGTGCGTGCGTGCGTGCGTGCGTGTGTGTGTGTGTGTGTGTGTGTGTGTGTGTGTGTGTGTGTGTGTGTGTGTGTGTGTGTGAGACTGTGTGTGACTGTGTGTCATCTGAGCACTCTAATCAGCGCTGACGCCTTATGAAATTTCTTTCTATGCCGCTTTTAAATAGCGCTGTGTCATTTTAAACCAGTCCTAGAGCGGCGCTATCGTTTTTTTTTTTTTAACATAAATGTCCCTCGTTTCAAACATGAAGTCGGAAAACACCCTACCTCAATAAGGCAGATTTTGGCGTGGTGAAAAACCTGTCGCGTGAAATGAACCCAAAAGAAATGAAAGTACATGCCTGTTTTCAGTCTCGGGCAGAGAAACACAATGCAAGTACAATAATACCTTTCCCGACTATCGACGTTTATTTTTCTTTTCTTTTCGCAACAACACGACACAGACCTAGGAGTATCCATACGTTCTAGCAAGTTAAAGTTTAACTGCAGATCACGGCCCGTCACAGTTTGTTTCACTGCAAGCACGTTTGAGGCACGGAACACTAGTTTCGACCTTCACTTCCGGCCCTGCTCTGGGTTTAGATGATCACAAGCGCAGTCTGGCAACGCATTGCACAGACGGCTGTATCCCTGGGCTTGGGGCAGACTGCCTGAAAAAATCGCAAAGACATCGCTATAGAACGGGCAGGCATTTCTGCATCGTTCTGGGGTATTTAAATTGAAAATGTCAGTAAATTCGTGTATATTTAACACTTAAATTATTTTAGAGAGACTGTGTCTAGTGGTTGATATCCGACTTTGGATCCTAAGCCGCCCGGTTTGAATATCTGGTGGGCAGGAATTCGGAAGGATTTTCCTTTCCAAATCGAGTCAAAATCACGTGCAGACTTGTTTATGGTGCCTGTCCCGCTCTCGCGTACACACGAACGCACAGATATCAAGCGTACACGCTAAAAATCCCACATCCATCTTTCGAAGAAGAGTAGGCTGTGACCAGCGCCGTGGACACCAGACTGAATAGCAGGGTGAAGGGTTGCACATGAAGCAGTCTTTAATGGCAGCAGGTTTTCACTGCTTCGTCCTCCAGCCCTACAGCGCCATGAGCATTTCAGAAGAGATGGCTATGTGCGCCGAAGAGAAGTTTACCATACCATGCCAATGCGAATAAGACTCACTGGCGAAAGTAGGAACATTTCGAATTTACATTCTAAAATCGCTTTCGTGACTTGATTATAGTTTCGTAAAATGACCACAAAGTCAGAATAAAATGGCGCTCAAGTTTACCGTCTGCACGCCTGGAGACTTCGGCCGGGCTGTTTGCATCCGGGTTCCGTCGACGAAGGGAGACAAGCGGGAGCGCCATTTCCTGCCCCGTTCCCGAATCAATCTGGCGCTGTCTACGACGCCTCCAAACTACACAATGGGAAAGTGCAATGTGTAACAGACA
This sequence comes from Batillaria attramentaria, assembly GCA_018292915.2. Taxonomy (NCBI): domain Eukaryota; kingdom Metazoa; phylum Mollusca; class Gastropoda; family Batillariidae; genus Batillaria; species Batillaria attramentaria. Next base: position 962,033 of record JACVVK020000128.1, on the reverse strand, counting down.
GACAGACTGCTAGAACAACATCAGCACTGACTGAGATAGTCAAGGACAATGTTCTTCTTGCTACAAAACGCTAATTTATGCTGTGCTGTTGTCTCCAGAATGAAAAGAAAAATGATCATTGGAGCCATGATCATGTTTGTATGATGAATTGTATTATATCTCTCTTTAATAAGAACTGTTTAACTTATTATAATGCAGTGATTAGTCTTGGGGCATAGTTCTACGACTTATTCAGAATATCACAATATTACCGGTCCGTAGTTGCAGCAAATGCAAAGCAGCAACTGATGTTACAACCCCCTCCCATCACCACCTCTCTCTCTCTCTCTCTCTCTCTCGGGGAGCAGTGACAGCCGAATGGTAGGGCGTTGGACTTTCAGTGTTCGGGTCGTGAGTTCGAATCTGGAGTGGGCTGGGTCAAATTATTTTTGTTGGCCGTTTCCTCGTTGCTCTGTCTTTGATATCAATATATTCCGTGGTGGAGAGAGAGAGAGACAGAGACAGAGAGAGACACAGAGTGAAAAAGAGATAGGGGTGTGTGTGTGTGTGTTGCAGGGGGGATATCAAAATCATACACACCACACAACAGGACGATGCCGACGAGAACAGCAGTGACCAAGTTGACACTGCCGATGACTTCCCCAATAACAGACACATTCTCTACACTTGACTCTGTAAGTGAGATGCTCCTCTCTGTTGTTGTTATGATTTCTGGACGAACTGTCCCTGAACAAACAATAAACAAACAAACAAGTCACGCGAAGAAACGATTAAAGAACAGAATACTGTGCGGATGCAGTATGTACTTATGTAAAGTTGCTCTTGTTTGTCCATGATTTTTCATTTCTAGATACAAAGAAAAAAGGTCTAGTGCAGAACACTTACGCTCCAGGACAAAGTCGACATGATCAGTTCCCACGTCATTGGTGAGTTCCAGCCGCCACTGTCCCTCCTCTTTCCTCATTTTGTCCAGCTGGACAGTCAGCATCAGGTCAGGCGGGGTCCCGGTCAGGGTACTGAAAATGGTTTTAAGGCATATGATAATTGTGCGTGTGTACAAAGCACAAACAAGATAAACGTCAAATTTGAACTCTTGGCTCTCGTTGCAGCCCCAGCTCTTCGCAAGCTCAGTGGTGATTCTGCAAGTCACGGAGGGCTCGGAAATCCTCTACCATTTAATTGGTCTTATGTGATACCTATTGTTGCTTGAGTGTGAAGGTTCCCAAAAGTTCGAAATTACCTGCATTTCAAAAGAACGGACTGAGAAAAGGAAAATAAATTACAGTCAACAACGTTCATATATATATATACCAGTGCCGTACCCAGAACAACTGATGATACTCCCCGCGTCATCTCCAGCACCTGTCCGTTTTCTCATTGTGCAGCTGACAATCCTGGTTGTGTGTGTTCGGACCGGTAACCTCATTTCCGCTCCCATCCCATACATCGCTTTCACAATGTGTTGTCCCATGTCTCGGAACTGAGGGCGACCTTTACAAATAAATCTTTATAATTAGTGGCAGAAGCTTCAATTGTTAATACTTATGTATGAATGCAATTGTGATAGAAGGAAGTAAACTACGTTTGGAACTATGTTGAAAATGTTTATGATTTGCACACAGTAGGTAAAAGTGTGTGTTCTGGATCTGAAACCACACACACACACACACACACACACACACACACACACACACACACACACACACACACACACACACACACACACACACACACACACACACCAGTCGACAGTAAGATCAAAATCATGACCTCTCTCTCTCTCTCTCTCTCTCTCTCTCTCATGAATCATCTCGCAAATAAATGAAATGAGTTTACATGTGACCAGCAGTGTGGCAGTCTTGTTGTGACTAGCCCCTGGTGCCTCACAGCGAATGAGGCCAGCGTCCTGACAGCCCACAGCAGGAAACGTGTAGTTGATCTGTCCACTGCTGTTGATGCTGCCTTCCATCTCTACCCCGTGTCTGTCCAACAGGCGGGCAGTGACAGGAGGGTTGCCGTTCTCCCAGCTACAC
>JACVVK020000128.1:945000-955000 GCA_018292915.2 Batillaria attramentaria | reverse complement strand
TCATGAAGCCGATAAAAAGAAATATGATGAAAAAAGGGTTCTTTCACAACTTGTAACATGGTGCGCCACGTTTGTCACATAAATATTCATGACGCCAATAACAAGAAATATCATGGAGAAAGGGTTCTTCCACAACTTGTAACATGGTGCGAACGTTTGTCACATAAATATTCATGAAACCGATAACAAGAAATATCATGATGGAGAAAGGGTTCTTCCACAATTTGTAACATGGTGCGCAACGTTTGGCACATATTCATGAAGTCAATCACAAGAAATATCATGATGGAGAAACGGTTCTCTCATAACTTGTAACATGGTGCGCACATAAATATTCATGAAGCCGAAAATCACACGCGTTCTCCGTGAAACACAAAGGGTTAATTTACACTGAATAATCAAAAATCACCATATGCCAAGTTAATCATCGCCGCAAAGAAAAAACAAACACAAGTGTAACGTGTGTGTCACTCATCACTAAACCTCACATGGCACTGCCAAAAAGTAAAAAGGGTGGGTGGGTGTTTGGGAGTTTAACGTCCTTTTCCACCACGTATGGGTGACATCAAAGACGGGGCAACGAGAAAAAGGCCAGGTCAAACATGTGGCCCCAGCCGGGATCTGAACTCACGAACCGAGCATTGGGAGTCCAACGCTCTACCATTCGGCTATCCCGGCTCCCCAAAAAGCAAAACAAAACAAAAAAGCCAGAGAAGTTTCAAAAATGTTCCCACAACACAATCACAACGAATTAAACTTACTTGCACATCTCAGTGCCAACATCCAGTGTATGGCTTTTTTACCATCAATGGAAACATTTACAAAATACAATACGGCAAAAACTGGGTCATCGTACGTTTACACCGAAAAACAAAACAAAACAACAACAACAACAAAAAAAACATTGCCCACTCTGGACATAATTACAACAATCCGCTGAAATTCATCAAAGGTAAAACTTTAATTATCATGAAACCTGAAGCAACGAAGCTGGATTATGACTTGACCATGCAGTTAGCTGTGACAGACAATAACAAACAGGTTTGGTACACACAGTAAAAGAACCAGCAACAGTGTAAAACGGTGTAAGTACTACAGGAGTTCTGTCTTGAACCCCGACACAGATCATAGTCTTTCTCCGATGTCGCCGTCTTATAAATTAACCTCGTGGCACACACACACACACACACACACACACACACACACACACACACACACACACACACCATCAAAAACACCCATCCACCTCTTTCAAGAACCAGGAGTGGGCGGGAGGGTGTTTGGGAGTTTAACGTCCTTTTCCACCACGTAAGGGTGATATCAAAGACGGGGCAACGAGAAAAAGGCCAGCATAAATATTTGGCCCGAGCCGGGATTCGAACTCACGACCCGAGCATTGATAATCCAGCGCTCAACCACTTGTCTATGCCGGCTCCCAACAAATACCAGAAAATTGTAAATTGTCATCTTGTCTGGCCGCTTACGACCCACCAAGAACTCTCCGGTCCAGTTCAGAAAAACTTCTCACCATCCCCCGTGTGAAACTTGCATTTGGCAGGAGGTCCTTTCAGTACCAGGTCCCGAGAGTTTGGAATTCACTTCCTCTACATGTCCGTCAGTCTCCATCTTTCACAGTTTTTAAAAACAAACTGAAAACCCACTTCTTCCAGTCTGCCTTCTCTCCCTCTTAGTGAATTTGCTGCTGCGAAATGGTCTTTGTTGCCTGCACAACTCTATCCATCTGTAAATACTACCCCCCCCCCCCCCCAGCTCATTTTACCGTGATCCCAGCTGTATTTTATGAAAGTGATGTGTGTGTGTGTGTGTGTGTGTGTGTGTGTGTGTGTGTGTGTGTGTGTGTGTGTGTGTGTGTGTGTGTCTTTTCCTCTGTGTGTGTGTGTAATTGTAGAGCGCTCTGAGCCAGCATCTGCTGGGATACTGCGCTATATAAAAGCAATTTATTATTATTATTATTATTAAATTTAACATTGATTCAGAAGATGTCATCAAGATGTACCACTTCCGAGCAGTCGCTGTCACTTCTCGGGGACCAGTCGTAGTATCCATAGTCATAGTTGTCGCTGTCATCTCTGTTCCAAACTTTTAAGTCTGAAGGGAAGTATGAGTCACATCTGCAGTCGTCAACTGGTTCAAACGGCCCCGCGTCGCGCAGTTCCTGGCCGAAATGTGGATCAACGAGGTCAGAAAATATGACGTAGCCCTTCAAGTCGAGACGATTCTCTTTATCCAGCAGGGGGAGCTGTTTCGCTCTTCGCTGGCGCCATCTGGGTTTGCCCACACCGAGGCTGTGTGAGATCACCAGGCGGCACATGGACTTCAGGCTGCGGGGAGAAGAAGCGCATTTTCTGATATACGACATGCACCTCTTTTTGTTCTGACTGACATGATCCTCATACTCGTCATAATCCTCGTACTCGTCGTTCCACTTACGGGAAGCTTCGTCCCTCACCAATTCCTGGTGTAGTTCTTTGTTTGAGCACGCTCCTGACTCGTACAGCATGTGCAGAATCACGATGTCTCTAACGCGCACAACAGAATATGTATCCATCTGACGCCGACTCCACCTAGCTGTCAGCAGTGGGTGATGTGTACTGATGCCCAGTTTGATGCACTCCGACACCAGTTTCTGACGAACTTCTCTGGTGTCTGCAAACCGAGTGAGTTTCTGTTCTTTACTTTCAAAAAGAAGAGTATCACGAATCTTGTATTCCAAAGCGAACGACAGTACTGACCACGCACTATCAGTCACGGCGAATGGGTCGCCTCCCCTGGCAACAAGGTATCGCATGGAGTCCCACTGTCCGGCCTGACACAGCACGTGCAGCGCAGTCTTTCCTTCACAGTCCGTGCTCCAGTCTACCTGACCGCCCCATAGCAACGCGGAGTCGATGATCCGAGCACACCTGAGAAGTTCAGACCTTTCTGAATAATCCTTTGCAGTTGAGATAAGCTTGTACAGAGGCGTTCGTGCTCTAGAATCTGGCCGGTTGATGTTCCCGTGGAACTCTACACAGGAGTTTACAACATCCCACCACTTCTCGCCATCCCACCACTTCTGGCCATACCACAGTTTCAAAGCTAGGTCAAGAGCAGTGTCCAATGCAGAGTTTCCTCCCCTGTCCGGCAGATTGGGGTCAGCCCCATGATGTAGAAGTCCCATGGCCCTGTCCCAGTCTGTCTGTTTTGTTTTCTCGTGCAGCAGTGTGTCGCCCTCAGCGTCCCGCTTGTTGATGTCCGCCCCGTGTTTATCACAGTGATCCACCACGTCCCACCGGTGCTGCTCTACAGCGGCTATCAGGGCTTTGTCACGCTGGGCCATTCCAGTGTTGTCCTTCTCCTCCACCAGCCGCTTGACCGCCTGCCACACGTTCTGGCTGAGTGCCTGGTCATACATGACCTCTCGCTCCTCCACCGACAGTCTGCCTTCCATGACGCTGATACCGTGCGCTACAACACTCCCCTCTTTCTTATCCAGTGCCGCCTGCATCACCCGCCGTCTCTCTGTGTCGTCCAGACTCAGTTCCATCACCCGGGCCACGAGGATCCACTGGTCCGCCTCCATCAGCTCTGGCAGAGCGGCCCGGCTCAACTCTACACTCACACCACGCTCTAACAGCGCCCTCCCCACACCCCACTGTCGCCGTCTGATGACCTGGGAAAAGACAGAGTCCCGCTGGGCTGTGTCCATCCCGAGTCTCACCAGCTGCATCACCACGTGCCACGCCTCCATTTGCATAGCGTGGTGTAAGACTAGTTCCGTCTGATCAGTTGTACCTTCCCTCAGCTTGGTAAGTACTGCATACCACTGTCCACTGAGAAGCAACTGCTCCAGTGTCATTTCTTGGCAGCGGTAAGCTCTTTCCAGTTCTGTCAGCTCTCTACATCTCTCCTTGTACTCAGCTTCGATTTTCGCCACGTGTTCACATCTCGTTTTGTACTCTTCTTCAAGTTCTGTCACATCCTCTCCTTGATTTCTGTATCGCTCAATTCTCCGTCTGTCAGGCGGTCTCTCGCGGCTCGGGTTGGCCGCCATAAGCTCCTCACAAACTACACGCATGTCCACTCCCCGCTCAAACAGCTGACGGACCGTGTGCCAGTCCGCGTGTTTGGCCACCTGGCGGTACACACGCCTCAGCTGATCGTTCGTCAGCCCGTGGTCGGCCAGCAGCACCATGACGTCCCACTGCTTGTCGTACAGGGCTTGCCCCAGTGCCCATCCACGCTGGTCATCGTACAGACTGTGGTCCGCCAGCTCCTTGACAATGTCCCACAGTTTCTCTTCCACCAGGAACTGAAGATACCATCGGCGAGTCTCTTCCCACATACTTGTGCGTGCCAGTCTTTGTAAGGCCGGGTTGACTGCCTGGCTTGCTATCAGCGGAAGAGATACTTGGGAAAGTGATGCAAGCTGTCCCCGTTTTTCAATACACCATCTGAAAAACTTCTCATACTTCTCAAGCTTGCTCTGACACGAATCGTCATCAATGTGTAGCTCTGACCATACTACTGGTTCTCTTGCTGACAGCGTATCCCGAGAATACATGGCAGTAGACTTCAACAAACGGCGAACAAAAACGGAAATGTTCATATCGTTGAAGTGCATGACCAGCTGCAGGCATGTTGATACGTCTGTATCTGATGAAGTTGAAAACGAGGTACCGTCTGTGACAAGTGACCCTTCAAAAAGGTGTGCCCATGATGACAGCATCTGATGACTCTCCAGATTCTCGAACAGTTCCATCATACATTTTTCGGCAACATCCTGTTTCCCGTTCTTCATAAACCCGATGAACGCTGACGGAATGAAGTGACAGTCCACGTGACGAATCAATGTTTTAAAGTCGTCCCTACCAGCTTGGCCAGCAGCCATTTCCAACGCCCATCTTAATGTCTCACTTCGACAAGTGATGACACTGCCTTTCATACGCTTGAAGAACTTGCCTACGGTATACCAGAGCCCGCGTTGTACAGCTTGTCTTAGTACAGTGTCAAATGTCTGCTCATGAAAAAACTTCCTGCTAACGAAGTCAGCTAGACACTGATCTGGAGCCCTTTGGGACGCTTCTAACAGGGCCCACACTTGTAACTCGGAACTCTTTTCGATATCAGACTCTGCAATCCGTTGAATCAAGGATAGGACAGTAGACCACTGTTCCCTTTTAACAGCTTCTCTCAGCACTGCTTCAAGCTGATCGTCATCACAAAATCCGGCAATCACTGAAAACTGTTCATCGTCAGCGCGTGTGTAGGCCTCTTCCACAGCCCATTTCAGTTTCATGTTGTCCCCGATGTCTCTAACACGTACAAGCAACACGATCACAACATCCCACCTGCCACAGTTCACAGCTGTGTCCAACAAACACTCCAGTTCGCTTTCGGCAAGTTCTGACACGATCTGTGACATCTGGTGACGACGAGCATGTCTAAACGCCTCCCGGACTGTCGCTCTTTGGGAACCATTGGTGTCACTAATGCCGGTTTCGTTGATCCGCTTTAACAACCGCACGACAACATCCCACAGGTGTCGCCTGGCAGTCTCTTCCAACACAGAGTTAAGCTGGTCGTCTGTACAGTAAGGCGCTATCCATGAAAACTGTTTGTCATTAGCATGTTTCCTGGCTTCTTCAACGGCAAACCGTCGCTGATTGATACTAACGTTATGCTTGACACTTTCTCCTACTGCATCCCACAGATTACGACGAACAGCGACCACAATCACACAGTCGAGCGAGTCACAGTGACAGTCTTCCATGTTCCAAGGATGTGAACGACATGAACTTCTAATACAATCAATAAGGTCCTCTTCCTCGGCCTTCAGGCCAACTTGTTCGACAGCCCATACCCGGAGACTGCTGTCAATAGTTTCTCTGAGAACTAACTGCACAACTTTCCACATTTCCTTGTCAACAGCTGTCCGAAGGAGAAACTCACGTTGGTCATTACTGCAACCAGACACCAGCTTTGTCCACGGGAAGCAGTTCTGGTCGATGCGAGCTGTTACTTCTTCAAGCGCCCATCTCCACTGTGTCTCCGGAACTCCACGCTCTAGACACAAACCAACAGACTCCCACATGCCTTTCTGAACAGCTGTGTGCAAAGCAGTTTCAACTTCATCGTCAGTACAGTAGGCAATAACCCGTGAAACTTGGTGATCAGAGTCTGCATGGGAGATAACCTCTCGTACAAGCACACTTCGCTGTGTTTCCGATACACGACCAAGCTTCAAAAGTCGACATGCACATGACCACAGTCTTCGGCTGACGACCGTCTCCACCACAAAGCTAATCTGATCATCGGCACAATAAGACAGTAGAGATGACAAATGGTCGTCATCAGCTCGTTCACTGGCCGCTTCAACTGCTTTCCTTCGCCCTGTTTCCGACACCGGCCTCTGTAACAACACAGAAACTACGTCCCACCAGTCTCGTCTGACAGCCGCCTCCAGCACAGAGTCGAGCTGATCATCAGCACAGTACGGTAGTATTTGATAGAAAACATGATCAGAATCTGCATATTCAACAGCTTTCTCAACAATACGTGTGAGACTGAAAGGTGTACGTGTACCTAGCATTCCTGCCTCAAGTGTCAACACCACGGAGTTCCACAGTCCTCTTCTTCTTATCTCGTCAAATACAGAGTCGAGCTCATCGTCAGCACAGTGACGTAGAATTACCGACAGATTTCGTTCATCTCCATATTTACTGATTTCTTCGATAGCACGACGTCTCTGGTCCGCGTCCAATAGCCCCTTCTCCAAAATCCAGGGTAGGGAGTCCCATAGTCTTCGGTGTAAACAGATATCCAGGATCGTGCTGTGTAAATGAGGACTACCAGGGCAAGAGTGCATTACATAGAAAATGCAGGAGGACAAGTCTTCCTCTTGCGCTTGTCCGAGAATCTCTGTAACCGCCCATTCACGAAGACTGTCACTGAAGTCCCAGCTGTCCAGCAGAGTTTGAACTTTACACCAACTGCCATCAGCAACAGCATTCTGTAGCTTTAAAATCAAATGACTCTCAGTTGGCCAGTTACCTGGTGAGCCAGCACATCCCTTTCTGTGGGCCATTCTCGGGAGGAGGTGGGGGGGGGGCTTATTTCATTACTACACGCCTTCTCTGAACTGCTGGGGTAGTAACCTGAGCCTTAAAAAAATCTAGTTAATGACGTGTGCCAAGCATGAATTTTCACAACTGTAGTCACTCATCAGAAGGAAGTTTGTGTATAATCAATGTTCAGTATGTGCATGGAAAGACATCTTTCTCGGTTTTAAGAAAAGAAAGGGCAGAGGGTTTCAATTGTCAAAGCTGATATCAGGGAACACACGAGAAACCTTCACAGTCAGACATTATACATGAGAGGGAATTGTCGCCAGTCACAATAGTCAGTGTACACTTCACACACTAACATACTGTGTAAACGGGCTTTTTCCATGTTTACCAAGTCAACTAACGGTTTGGAACAGGTTCGCTTTTTGGTGCGCCTGTACAATCAAAATACTGGATCTTGGTGATTAGTACAGCTCTTAGTGCGATACACTGTTACTGATATTTTGCGCGACCGCTCAAACATCATTCAAATTCTGAGAGTGCGGCGTTAAGCCCTAAAAACTCACTCACTCACTCAAATTCTAAGACTGTTGTATATAACTAGCCACGTCAGTAAGCACTCTTCTGTTGGCTCAGTGCCAGCGTTTGAGATGCTGTCACTGTCCAGGTGTCTAAGTGGTGTGATGCCAGGCACCACAAAACAGAACGATCTGTGAGCATAAAGACTGGGCCTTTACAAAAGGTTCACAGCAAGCTTTCTAAACATCACACCCTAAACACGGCAATATATAAACTAGACAAGAAACTTGCTCTTGAAACTGTATGCACATCACACAAAAAGATAAATCAGGTTACATTTTGAATTCAAAATGATAAATTGAAATCTGAATTCTGAATGACCTGAAGGAGCAACAAGCATTTTAACGATAGGCATCCCCTGCTGAAAGAAGTGATTCTCTCCCGATCCAAAATACTGAAGTGTAGGAGAGATCACAGAGTTGTACATGTACACGTATCATAAATTGTATGGATCTTCTACTGCTCTGACTTGTCAAGCTTAATAAACTAGATCACTAAGACCTTCCACTAACGAAACAATAGCATTTACATACATGAAAGGGTAAAATCATTCATCTGGCCAAGGAAAGACAATTCAAAGATTACTGAAGGAGAAAATCCATGTACAATATTCCACAACACAGGCACTTTACAATGCTTCTTCTGTGTTTACACATGTATAGAATTAACAAAAAATGAGACATTCAAATATTGAGAGGACCCAGAGATGTTTTCCCTCCACTATCAGCTATGTTCCATGCATGCATGGTGTGTGTGTGGGGGGGGGGGGGGTCAGTATTCTTGCCTTCAGCAAGTCAAACATCTTGTGCTTATAAGATAAGCTGATTTCTTTCGCTTCTCGAAAATGCATAGATACAGGAAGAATTTGGCATGTTTTACACTGATAATACTTGTACATTACTCTACATAAAATTTACATAACAGTAAGAATGCTGGCAATAGCGAGAAAAATATGTGCACCGCTATATTCGCTGTACTTGAAAATGACCATACAAAACGGTCACAGCAGTGTCATACATAACAGTGCTTCTTAAAAGAAATGAAGAATCACAGTTGACGTCAGGAAACTTGCCTCCCTTGGTTTTCATGGGCAGAATGTCTGAGACAGAAATACGGGTCACGTGTTAGCCACGACTGAAGTAAGGAGCAACTGCAGTGAAACAGTCCTACAGATGACACTGGGTGGCGTGGCAGAGCAAACTTGTGTTTTTCCCGAGTGCAGAGAGGCCGTTTTGAAGTGATGTAAAGCAGCTGCAAGCAAAACGTTTGACATCCAGTAACAGTAATGCATCATACAACCTGAACAGTACACAACACATGACGGCTGTTCCTAAACAATTCACCACAAACATACATGTAAAAGGCTATTTCAACAACATTTTAATTTACTCTGCTTGTTTAACCTTTACCATAGGAAACTTTCGATTCCGGCGTACGTCGTTGAATGCCAGAGTACAAGTGTAGATATTCAATAACTCAAGAGCAGCGTTAACGATAGTTTAAATGTTTTCATCCACACTAAAGTCAGACCACTCTAATTCGTACCGTCTATGCGTAGCCATTGCAATGTTTATTGCATCGTTTCTTGAGACACTGATTTCATGTTCAGGTTGTACGGTAGTTCCAACTCTCCTCGAAGATTACCTGAAATTTCAACAACAACAAAAATGAGAGAGAGAGAGAGAGAGAGAGATGATGATGATGATGATGATGAAACTTTATTTATAAACGGTAAAAGTTTTGATAGAAATTCTCCAGTTTGCAAACTTGCCGTTGCTAATACTACAGAGACTATCTACTAAGGGGAAAAAAAAGGAAGCAAAACATGATATAAAGAGAGAGAGAGAGAGAAAAAAAAAGTAAGAAAACAAGTTCAACACAGAAATTTATGCACTAAACTACAAGAAACAAACAGAGTCTATCTACTAAGGAAAAAAAGGAAGCAAAATATAAAAGAGAGAGAAAAAAGAAAAAGTTCAACACAGAAAATTATGCACTAAACTACAACTTGAAGAGAGTCACTGGGTGTTTTTCTTCCGGTTCATAGACTACACATACCCAAGTTGGACGTTATTTGCCAGACGATGAGAGCGGGACTGAATGACTACATGTACCGACTTCAAGTTTAGACCAAAGACCGTATATAATAAGACAGGGAACTCCTTCATAGCGCCTACGAGATCGGAGAGCGAGTGACGTCCCTTGCGCTTTTCCTGCTCAGCGTGTAACGTCCCTCTGTTGGATCTGTTTTGTGCGCGTCTATCTGTTTGACTTTGTGCATGAAAAACAAGGGTCCGAGACAAAAATCGACGTTTGTGGCATCTTAGATGTCTGAATGGCTTGCTGATATTGGT
>JACVVK020000128.1:795000-940000 GCA_018292915.2 Batillaria attramentaria | reverse complement strand
CACATGTACAATGCTGCATGGTATAAACATCAATACAATGATTGCCAAGGAGTGGAATGTACCTGGAAGAATGTCAGACTGTCAAAAGTGTACACACACACACACACACACACACACACACACACACACACACACACACACACACACACAGTCTTTATCTCCGAACTCAAGACCAATTAACATAATGCTTTCTTTCAATACCGATGAGCACAAATATAAAATATTATATCACATTGTTTTCCAGTGGACGGAACATGTTGAATGTCTAGCACAGCAAATACATGTATATAAAAACAAAGACATCAAAACAGAAGTTGTTTCAAGGCATTTCACAATAACACAGTCTGACAAACATATCACACCTCTAAAGTTGAAAATGTCAGCAGTTGTAAAACGTAACAAGTAACATACAAGAGATTATAGTTATCTGCTCCTGTTAAAAAACTCAAAAATGCTCAGAGCTGCTGTGACTTGTGCAAGAAAACACTGCAGTTCACATCTTCAGCACAAGACGGATAGAGCGTCACACATACAGCTCATTAAAAGTAAACAAGACCCACACTTTAACAGTTTCTCTCAGCTGATAAAATGCTGTGATGGTGAGTTTGCACAGTGGCTTCAGAATTACTTCTTGCCCTGTGTGGGCGGACGACTGCCTCCACCTTTGGAACCCTGTGTGGGTGGGCGACTTCGTGGCTTTGTGGCTTCCTGTGTGGGCGGCCGGCTTCTCGGCTGTGTGGGCGGGCGGCTTCCTGGCTTGGCGTCCTGTGCTGCCTGTTTGCTGGTCGGACGCGAGGATTTCATATCAGCCTCGTAGTGGAGGGTGTCTTCAGCACGGTCACCTTGTTGTGGTGACGAGCGTTCAGCAGAAGTAGGTGCTGCTGCTGCTGGTTCCTCCTCGCTCTCTTTCTGTCCACCGCGCCCCGCCTTGTCCTCCGTGACTGGCGGTATCGCCTTGATGTCTTCCGGCGTGGACCGTTTTATCTCATCCTCTCCTCTCGCTTCTGCCCGGGCTGCCGATTCTCGCGATGCTGCCGACGCGCCACGAGGGGCGATTTCTGAAGGGTGGGGGGTGTGGCCGCGTGACTGGTGCCCCGCCCCAGCGTCCGTGGGTGGGGTTGAGGTGTGACGACTGGCGGATGTGACTCGTTTACCGTCCACTTCCGTTTCGTCTTTCTCTTTCTCCTCCTCCTGGTTCTCCTTCGAGGCGTCCAGTACGCGGTCGTCTCCCCTCTGCATCTCCCCCTGACGATCCAACTGCTCAATCTCGGGCTCTTCCCCGCGCGTGCCATCCTTCCCATCAGCCTCCACCTGGGTTGTCGGTTCCTTCTCCTCCGTGATGGCCTCTTGTCCTGTTTCTGACTCATGGCCGCGAGAATGGCGTGATGCTTGTGATGGAGGTCGTGGAGCTCGGCTGGCTGATCCAGGACGACTGCCTTGTGTTGCGGACGTCGGACGGGACTGGACCAGGGGAGGTTCAACAGCGTCTGGACACACAGTGACAAAACAAAGTCAAGCAGGAGATTACGCCACCTGAAACAGTCTGAACCCTTTCGCTTTGTGCAGGTAGTGGTGTGGTGTTGTAGTTCATTTTGCCTTCTTGTTGTAGTTGTTTTGGGGGTTGTCTGGGGGTTTGTTTGTTTGGGTGCATTATCTGATACAGTGTTCAGGTTTATGGGTAAGGAACACCACTTGGCGTACGAGAAGGCAACCAAAAAGCATGTATTCTGGGTACGATAACTCTACCAAGTATGTGGCAGACAGCAAACAGTGAGGTCATCACCATAATGGACAACTCCACTCCAGAATTCAGCCAATCGCATCCAGCGGCATAATGAGAAAAACACATGGCATGGTCTGGCAAACCTTTTTGCCAGATGCTACAACGAGGGAAGCACGTATCATCTGATATGACTGGAACATGGAAATAAAGCAGTAACTGATGTCATTTGAGGAAAAAGACCATTACGTCAATCTCTTTCATCTTGAAATTTCCCCCATACAATGACGTCATGGGCGTAGTGTGTTTTGCCAATACACAGCAGAGTAAAGGGGGTGGGGCTTTATAGCCTCGAGGCCTGCAGAGTGGAGCATCTATTGTTGGCAAGCTAAACACCTTACCTCCTGCATGACCAGGTTTCCCGTTTATCATGGGCGGTTCTCTTGTCAAGCCCAGCCCTGGTGGTAAAGGAGGGGCTTGCGGCGTCATGGCTTTGTACGACAGCTGAGACTGTTGGGAGCGAGCCGAGATCTCGGAGCCCGTCTCCGGCTGTGCCTCCTCTCCGTCACCACCCTCGTCCTCACGGTCCTCCTCTTCCTCCTCAGGGAAGTTCTCCTCCTCTTCCTCCTCACCCTCGGCTCGTTGTGTGGGAGGCAGGCGCTGCAGCAGGAGGTAGGAGCGAGACTTCTTGCTGGCTCCTTCTGGCAAACCTGTGGGTATATCGACAGGTGTGAAAGGCTGGTGGTGGTGAAATTCATAGATACTGGTTACACATGCAGGTATGGCGGCTTTGGTATTGTTCGACCCCGTGTGCCATTTGCACCTGTTGTAAATGCACTACGACCATCTAAACAACATAGTGATTGCACCATTACCACAAGGTATACATACCCCAGATCTAAACCTGACCCCCTGAACCTAACCAATCTAAGTAGGTGAACTGTAATAAATGAGTGTGGCTATGTTGGTATAGTTCGCTCAATATGGCCCAAGGGTCTAAACTACACTGGCTGTGCGCAAGTACACGGAACATTGTGTTTTGACTTTCCTTCTTTTTTCTCCTCACTTTTTCTGTCTTTTCTTTTTGTTTTTCCCTTTCTCGCTGTTACTACTTCTTCTTTTTTTTTCTCTTTCTTTCTTTTTTTTTTCTTTTTTTTTTTTTGGGGGGGGGGGGAGGGGGTGTGTGGTGTGGGGGTGTGGGTGTGTGTGTGTGTGTGTGGGGGGGGGGGGTTAAGAGGGTGAGACAACTCCACTTGATCGAAACAGAAACAGAGTTCTGTGGTGTACAGTAATAAATTCATCTAAAACCTAAATCTGCCAGCCACTATTCTTCCGTCACTCTCACACCAAACACAGGTACACCAAAGCACAACTGACCTCTGTCCAGTATGAAGGCCGTGTTGGACAGAATCCATTTCTCTTCAGGGGCCGGACAGTTGATGGGCAGTTTGCACACCAGAATTTGACGACTCTGAAACAAATTAACAAATAATATTGATCAGGTTTACAATAACTTTTATCTTTTGTCTTTTTACCCCAGTGACATCTATGATCTTGATCTATAGTAAATGATTTTCACAATTCCAAAGCGAAGTAGGGCAACTCTGTACCGGGGTCACTTGTCAGTTATAGTCAAGTTATTTCCTCTTCTGAGATTACCAAACCAGCCACATGTAAAAATACTTTGATAGGATGAAAAAAATGAAAATCTTTAAAACAAAACTGAAAAATAGCCTTCAAGGCGAAAACTATAATCATTTTGCTGAAACAAACATTTAGTTGTTAGTGAAGGGATGCCAAAATCTGATGCAGCAATTAAAGACTGAATAAACCTGTATTTTCTCTCTTTTTTTTTCTTTTTTGGTTCACTCACCTTGTTCATGTAGACTGGACACTGGTAAATAGTCTGAGGTTGTTCGTCTCTCTCGTTTGCTCCTGATGGCTGTTCTCCTTCCTCTTGCTCCTTCGCAGGAGATGGCGGCTTGTTCTCCGCAGCCTGTTCACCGGCTGCTGGTTGCTCTGCCGCATTTTCACCGTCACCAGCATCCGTATCACCTCTGGCAGTATTACCGGCAGATTTCTCACCAGTGGCAGTGTCATCACCGGCAGTGTTGTCACCAGTCGTGTTTTCACCAGTCGTGTTGTCACCAGCGGCAGGTTGACTGTCACCGGCAGCGTCAGCTGGTTCGTCCTCCCTGTCTTCAGCAGAGCGAAGTTTGGGTTTGGGTTTCACGGTGGGGCAGAGGTAGAGGCACGGAATGTGGAACAGCGCTGACCTAAAATGGAAGGAAAGGACAAAAGTAAGTTAGTAAGCTTTTTTAAGGCTTAAAGCCACACAAGCAACAAAAACTAACTTGCAGCTAATGCTTCATGACACTTTACAAAAGTGGTCCTGGGTGGTAACCGAAGATGCCCACTTTCACATCAGATGCCCACCTCAGACAAGTTTTACTGTGTCAATATTGTGCTGGTCACATGACTTACTTAGACTCTGTCAGCGTGTCCTGGTCGAAGTCCCAGTCGGCTCCCTGCAGGTACATGTTGTTGATGAACAGCCCTCCCTCGTCCACGTCAAACTCCGCTACGTCCTGACTGTTCAGCACCACACAACGGAACTCAACCTGCAAGCCAGGCAACAAAAGTTCAAACCTTCAGTCAAAACAACAACAATGAGAGACAACAACAATGAGAGACAAGCAGGCAGATTAAAAAAAAAAATTCAGACAATCCACAGCAATCCAGTGTTCAGTTATACAGTGCTCCAAGAAACAGTTCATGCTCGTTGCAGTGAGAAGTGCATTTGTCGTGAACAAGAAGAAACATTATATGTCCGCCTTGGTTAGAAAATAGCTGGACATTTTGAAAATGAATCAGTATATGGCATTTGTCTGATGCCGATATGAAGCCCTGCTATGTGGTGAAAAAAAAAATTGTCAAATCCCAACCAATCGACCAACCCACCAACCAACCGACCAGCCAAAGTAACACACACCTGGTCAACTGTAGTGTTAGCAAGCACAGCTTTTTCCTGCTGCATTGCGGTAAGTATCGCCTGTGGGTTCACCAGGCCTCCCAGCCACACAGAGGTCAGGCGGCCACGAGCGATCCCCTGACTTGCAATCTCTCCGTTCTCGTCGAATGTCGGCACCATGCGTCGTTTTACCCAGCCGTGGAGCTGTTTGTGACGCAACACCAGATCTGAAACCACACATACACCGATTCACAAGGTTTAAGGTTTATTACGGATATGAACTGAATACAGATCAGGTGGGGGGGGGGGGGGGGATTTCTTGTACATGACAAAGTTTGATAAACATCTGTGAGCACAAAATATGGTAGCATTAGCTCCTTTGAGTGTATACGCATGCATGTACATGACATAGGACAAAGGCCAAATTTTTTCTCTAATCTTCCAGAACGATGGAGGCAGCACTCACTGGATAACTTACTGCATGCATGGTTAGACTGAAAAACAATGCAAACACAAATTTTGTTCCTGTTTCCCCTCACCATCCAGCCAAGAAGAGAGTGAGTGTGTGCACGGTTGTCCGTTGGGATGTGTCCACGCTATGGGAACCAGCTCCTCCTGTAGACTGTACACGGTGGGTAGAAGCGGCTGTGGCAGAGCTGTTGGGCCGCCCAACATGGACGTCTGAAGGTCGGAAATCTGCTGTCTGATGTAGCACAGGAGACTGTTCATCCCCAGGCACTCCTAAAAATGAGGGATGAAAAGTGTTCACACACACACAACACAAACTGCTGGTGATGTTCACAGCTATCAGATTTTTTATACAAGATGACTGGTATATTTCCTGTGCTGTGTCATCGTATACTCATAAAAGTCCTTTTGGGGTAGATGAACAACCCTTTCTTTTCAACTGACAAACCAAAATCCATGGAGAGTTTTCTGTATTATTCACATTTGAAAATAAGAAGCAGAAGAAAAAAAACAAAAAACTCTAAACTACCATTTGGAAAAACTCTAGAATGGGAGTGCTACCCTGTGTTGTAGAGTTGTGGAAACTTGTGGGAAATCTGAACCACAGGAAAACCTGTTTTTGTTTTTTCCATTTTTAATGCTCACCGTAGACGGGTCTATAGTAATAAATGTCAATATGTTATTGTCAAACTCCCCACCTGCAGCAGCACGTAGCCAATACTCTCCGGCATCAGGTCACTGGCCGCAGAACTCATGCTGATGATGGACGGACGGTGGTAAGGGAAGTTGAACTCCTGTGTCATGAGTTGCGGGACCTGACCCAGCTCCAGCAAGATGGGAATCTTTTCCAAACAAATGTCGAGGGCTGACCGCAGCTTGTTGATGTCCACGGAGCTCGTACTTTGTGGCAGTGAGTCACCCACCTCCATGTTCTGTGTCTCATGCATGCGGTACATGTTACTGATGAACCGGTGAGCGCTGGCAACAAAAGGATGATGTTGAACGCATATTTATACTAATAATATTAGTGGAGATTTTTAACGCGCCTAATCCAGGGGCTGGCTCTAGGCGCTTTACAATATAACGGGGGGGGGGGGGGGGGGGGGGGGGGGGGAAGGAGGGGGGGGGGGAGGGACGGCTTTTTCTCCTGTGACAAACAAGTTTCTTAGTAGTAGAGTGTAGTGACTACTCAAATAATATCTTCTTTCACGGGATCAGTCTGATTTTATATCACCTTCATATCCTACCAAAGATATTTATTTCATATTTCATCTAACTGTCCTTCATCTTAATTCCTACAAACACACAGTTGCACCAATCGTTCAACGTGTTCAAAAGACCTTGACAAGCACAGGAACGTTTCAACACTTTCCATACCCACCCACTACACCCTCCTGTGTTACTTGTAACCCCAGCTCATGCAAGTAGCACAGTGAAAGTAACAGACAAAAAACTAAAACACCACAAATTTCATGGCTGCTCAAAAGTGTTATTGCCTACTATCCCAGTAGAGCAGGAACAGGCAGAGAAAAATATCTACCTGGCGTCGTTGGCCTGATGTTCAATGCTGGTGTGAAGTTGAAGAGCACCGAGAGTGATGTTCTCCCCGGCTGAATTTTCAAACCAGTCAGCGTACTCGGTAGGAGCTGGGAAACAAATGAGGAAAACAATTCAAGAAGAGTTTACTGATCTGGGTGTTTTGTTTTGTTTGTTTGGAGCGTTGTTCATTTGCTTATTAGGTTGTGTTTGTATTTGTTTTTGTTGGTGGTGGTGGTTGTCTTGTTTTCTTTCTTTCTTTGGTAGCTGTTGGTTTGGTACATGTCAAACAATTGTCGACCACTCAATTCTGTTTCTAAGCAGCTTAAAGTCCAACAGATTCAAACTGTGCTGACAGAAAAAAGCCTTGAGGAATACTCTCTCTCTCTCTCTTTCTCTCTCTTCCAAACACACACACACACACACACACACACACACACACACACACACACACAAGTGTCTTGAGACAGTGCAATAACCTGACAGGCAAATGCTGATACACGTAGCACATTACTCACCAACATTGGCCTGAGGGGTGGAGATGAGTTCTGTACCCAGGAGAATCTCCGCGGCGGGGTCGCGGTACACCGACTCAAGCACCTCACGGACGAGTGCCGTGACGTAGGTCAGGTCAGATTCGTTGGACATCATGGATCCAAACAGCAGCTGGAAATAAAAAACAATAGATTATTTACAGTAAATGGAAATCTGCATAAAAACCCTGTGTTTGATGGTGAATGAGCAATCATAATAGAACCAACACAGCAGGAAAATTCTGACCGCCACCACCACCACCAAAAACAACGACAAAAACAACATAAACAACAACAACTTCATCCTACCTGTCCAACACAATAGCACAGGTCATCCAGGCTTGGTTCCCCTCCTTCCTGCGACTGTAGCGGAGTGCCGATCACAAACCAGATGGCATTGATGATCTGCATCAATCCGAACGGGTACCAGCGCGTCAGGCCTGCACTGCCAAACAGTTGCCTAGCAACCAGGACGCCCTGTATGACAGCCATGCCGAAGGAGAGTCCTTTGACGAGGTTGGATTCCTTTGACAGCTCTTCCCACAATTCATAAGGAACTTGACGCAGCGCCGTCACAATGGCTACAGACGACAGGTAAGGGGAGATAAGTACATGAAGCAGTAAACGGTAAGGAGACATTATAAAATGTACACGAGAATGGCTCAAATTTTGTAAAATACAGAACATCTCTGCAGTGGTCAACTCTCTACTCCTGTATGACTGGATCCCTTTTCTTGTAAAACAAAAATGGATTACATACTGATAAAAAGACAAATAATAATCAAGGTGCATGCGCGTGCGTGCGTGTGTGTATGCATGTCCATACACATTCCAAACCAAATCTAAATGTAATGCCATAGTGACTAACTTCTACCCCAATTTTTGTTCCATTTGCAAAACTATCACAAAATCAGGCGTTATCTCTCTCACCTTCACGTAGATATTTCTGTGGCGATATGTACGAAGCCAGTGCTCCCTCTACAACCGGCTGGGCGGGGCCATCTTGTGGGGCGGGGTAAGGCTTGGCCAGGGACATGACGTGAGTCCACGACACTTTGTGTAAACACTGAATCAACTGATCTGGCACTCCGCTGTCCGTCTCGCACGTCAGCCACACACAGAACCGACTTGCGTCGTGCTGCTCATCAGTCATGTTGGCTGTAATATACAGGGGAAAATGTTAGTTGATTCACCAGGCTATAGGGTACAAAATAATGAATCAGCACATTACTCTTTCACAAGTGGGATTTTTTATCCTGCCAAATCTAGTCAAAATTCATGTGCAGACACATTTTCAGTGCCTGTGTCAGCCCCCGTATACATGTATATGGTAATATGGTAATAAAGACATAGAAAAAAAAAAAGTTTCTGGGATATGTGGACAGCAGATTTAGTAGTAACAACAAAATGTGAAACAGCAGGACACAGGTTGATTTCCATCAAATTCAATTCAAAAATACTTTATTTGATGGGGTTTTGTTTTTCTTGTTTGTTTGTTTTTTGTTTTTGTTTTTGTTTTTTTTTTTGGGGGGGGGGGGATTTTTTTGGGGGGAAGGGGGGCAATCTTCATTTTTGAGATGCGCAATTAATTCTCTTCTTCGTGATTGTCCTGTACTCACCCCTGCTCTTGAAGATTCTCTGTAGTTGTTGTCGCAGCGTGGTGAAGAAGGGGGTGGGGGCCAGGTGCAGCCCCTCCACCACAATCCAGGTGTCGTTCTTGTCAGCAGAGTGGATCGCTTCCTCCACCGTGAACTCACAACCATCGCCAAACATCACCCTTTCCACGTTGATGTTTACAGCCTGAAAAACAAAATCATGTGATCAAAATAAAGTGTGATCTGAATGGTGAAGTGTATGTCCTAACTTGTGTATGCACAAACACACACATGCACGCACGCACACTCACACACGCACATCAAAAACAAACATCCATGTACATGTAATTCACAAAAGAATGTTGTCATACATAAATATTTCAATGAGTATGAGAGTATTTTCAATTCTCGTTCATATGATATGCAACACAATGGCATTAAATATGTGCTTGTATGTTTGGTAAGCTGTGAAAGTTGTTAGGGATGTTGGAGAATGGCAAAAAGCCCCAAAACCTATGAATACGCATGCTTCATGCCTATGTCTCCAGTTACAAAAGACAATTACAGCCAAAACAAATACAGCAAAAGCCTTTTGGAAGAAAACACTTAATTTGTACCTTGGCAATACCAATCAACACATCAACAGGGTTGCTGACGAGCTTGAGTCGAGACTCGGGCACCATGTCGGGACTGCCCGTGTTAGTTGGGAGAAGCATGAGGATCCCAAGATGCGACCTGGCGTCCAGCAACACCTCCGCAATATTCATGCTGTCCTCGTTGGGGTCGTTGAGGTTGAGGTGTTTGTCGGTGTAGCGGGCGAGGGCGGTGGGCAGACGGTCGGGACGCAGCATGCGCAGAATCAGCAGCTGGTGGAAGTCGTTGAGCGGGCCGAGGTCGGGAGATCCGACAGCTGACTGACGTGTTGATCCACGTGTTCCTTCTGGGACTGGAAAGAGAAAAGCATTTCACATGTCACAACGCTACACTGTGCTCTACCAGTCATGAAAGACTCACTGTTTGGGGATGGCTGGTGGCACAACAGTCTGGTGCATTGCTCTCACAACTCATGTGATGTATCTGGTGCTTACTCCAGGGCCCGCATGTAAAACTCGACGTTAATTTAACCCACAGCTACGGGCCTAACCCAGACTTGGACAAAAGAAACCCCAAAACAAAATTACATTTAAAAAAAGGAAGAAAAAAGTCCTTGTATAATGGCTTAGGCACCATGGTGGAATGGACCTGCTTCGTGATTTAAAAACAACAACAACAGAAAAATCAACCCTAGAGCTACTTTAGTTCGAAGTTAGACCTTAACCCGGGGCTAAAATCCCTAACCTCGACTTTTACATGCAGGCCCTGATGTTGCCTTTTTCCTATGTGGTGTATGAATTTGGCCTGTTTTTTGTTTTTTTACCCTGGTAGTTCTGAGCTTGACATATTCAGAATAAGACAAATTAATTCAGCAAGACCAAGGTTCAACTTGTCCATTACAGTTGAGGACAAACAAAATGTGAATAACCTGTCTGGACTGAACATTGTTGAGTTAAACAGTTTAATCAGGGCAGCTGTCCCTCCCTCCAATAACTTGCCATTTGGCATTTCTAATCACTTTTAGGGAGGGCATGTTATAACTGCAACTGACCAATCACCCCACTGTTCCCAGTTCAAGGTTTAAAAGTCAGTGAATTAGATTTCAGGAGCACAGGTTTCAGGAATACAGGTTTCAGGAATACAGTCTCTCATTGGCTGGCGTCAAAATTACCTTTCTTCTTCTGCGCCTCAATAGCCTCGCTTTCAGCCAGCGGTAAAGGTTCCTGCTCCGGGTACGGAGATTTGTACCAATCGTGCCACGCATCCGAGGCGGCTGCGAAGCTAACACACAGTGAGTCGAGGGGGCCGGGAAGGACAGACAGTGCCATGATGTCATCCCATTTCTCGCGTGGCAGCCATGTTGGAGGACTGTCCTTGCTGTCAAAGTCAGACAAGGTCAGCTGCATGCCAAGGCCAGGGTTTCCTGAAATAGATTAAAATGACATAGATGAGATTATTTGATACTTGATACAGTAAATCGTTTTTCCCCCTTGGCCTATAGACGACTGTTCTAAACTTGACTGGCTAGTATTCATAGTATACATATTTTGTCACGGGACAGTTTGTAGGAGAAAGATAGGAGAATTGCACTTGTGACTAAAAATTAGCATGGCAGGAGTAAAAGGCAAAAATAAATAAATAAATAAATACAATAAACATAACAATAGGATATGAAAAGCAGATGGTAAACATGGTAAACTGTTGGTACCTTGTAAGAAGAGCGACATTTCCTCACTAGAGAAGTCCTCTCCAGCCTCACACTGGATGTTGAGACACAGTAATGTACGGAACAGCAGGTGATCCTCCTCCAACAGACTCCTGTTCACATCACACACAGCACAGAAAACTGTCAGATTTTGTTTTTCCTAACTGAACACATGAGACAAGTCACAACACAATACAAAGCAAAACCAAAACCAGTTTCCAAAGTTTGGGGATAAATAACCTTCACAGTAAAAAAGATACACAATCAGACACTGTGAGTGTTTTCACCCTGTCAGTTTTCTGACCTTTTTACAATGAAATTGAGTTCTGTTGATAGAAAATCAAGGCAGGCCATCTGCACGTGCATACACACATCTGTGTGCATACACATGGCACCCAAGTCCCCATGGTAGCTGCATGACCCTAAGAAAGCAGTTCCTCCCACTCACTGTCGGATGCGGTGGAAGACGAGACTGGTGACAGAGTCCATGAGTTGCTTGATGCGGTTGACAGAGAGACTGGTGTACTCCACGCCCTGTGTTGGCAGTGTGATGGTGTCTGGAAGTTCTACTGATGGTAGTTCCTCTGACTCAGATCCGTACACAAGTTTGTGGGCCGCGCCAGTGCTGGCACTTGTACTTTCTGCTGCTAACAGTGCAACAAATTTCATCCGCATTGATTTGACATTGGGTTATTCACAGTCATCAGTTAGCACAGTTAACCACAAGCACAGACCTATCATTGTTTGGTGATGGACATGTTTAGAAAAAAAATCATAATTTAGACCAAATATGCTGCAATTTTAGAAGTAATTCATAATCTGTAGGTCCATAGGACCAAAACAGCATTCTAAAAGAGCATTACTTGGAACTAAAATTCCAATTATATAACCAACCTTCTGTGCCCTCTGGTTGTGTCTGCTGAGTGCTCTCCTCTTCTGCAATTGGTGGGATGCCCTCCCCTTCCTGCTTCTCTTCCTGTTTGTCACCACTCTCGCGCCCTTTGACACACAAACAGAAACAAAAATAGATCTTACAAGAGCTCACTGACAAATTGGTAATTTTCTTATTACGATTTTTCCCATGTAATGTTTTAGCTTGTCAGACAGCTGGTCAAACTGGATAGTAGACTACTAACATCTCCCCACACCTGTGGCAAACTCTACCATCAAATTGTAAGAAAAAAACCTAAGTGCTCATCACATCCATGGAGCTTAGGCCCTTTCACCAAATGATGGAAGACTTGGAGGAAAAAAAAAAAAAACCCACCGGGGGCATGTGAAGCACAGAGCTTGAGGGTTCAACAGCAAACAAAATAATGAGCAGTCCACCATTAGCGATATGCCACAGGCTGACTCAATCACCCGTCAATAATGTTTTGTGCTGTCCGTGCTACAAGATGTATGTACTGGCTCTACAACGGACAGGAATGCATTACTGGTTGTATCAGTGTACCGTTTCATGTAATATCATATTTATCCTACCTGCTTGCTCTGTAGTGGAGAGTTGCGAGGTGAGACTACCGGGTCGTGGCGGTTGTTTCTTCCCTTCACTCAAACTCTCCTCCTCTTCGTAACCCTGACACACAAACAACACAATTTTCAACAATCTTCAACCCATTCAGAAATAAGACGCTCTGGTATCTGAACTTTGCAGCGAGGAGCAATTTGGGTCAGACAAATCAAATCTAGAAAATTTTTCAGAACGTCAGAAAGACCAGAACTCTCTCACAGAAAAGAGAACACAAATGTTCAAGCGAAACAAAAAAACAAATCAGTGTAAAATGGAATCGCCATACTGGTTACTCACATCTTCCTCGTCCGGACCGTGTCCAAAGTCTGCTGGCAACTCCCCGCCCACGGCCTCGTCAAACAGCTGCAGGAAGAAGTTGAGGGTGAACTGGTACTCATGGCGTACGCTAGACAGGGAACGCATCAACGCAAACAGCAGCGCTCCACGACGAGCCACCGGGTATAGCTCGTCCTTCAGAACATCAAGGTCATTCAGGATGTTCTGTGTCTTGGACAACTCATTCGCCAGCTGGAAAACAAGATGAAAGAAAGTTATAATGATTGTTTGAGATTGTCATATTGTCATCAGTGAACTGTTGTTGTTGTTGTTGTTGATGTTGTTGTTTTGTCACATACAAGCACAATACAGGATACATGACCAAATACACCAAAATATCTATACAAAACAGAACTCTTACCTGTAAGCGAGCCTCGGTGATGTTGGTGATGAACTGCAAGGCCTTGGGACTGTTCAGCATGTTCTCGTGACCGCCAGTCAGCATGCGGTTTGTCAGAACGTGCGAGAACTGGAACAAAGTGTCCTTCAGCAACTGAAGGTTACGCAGACCACTTATCCGCTCCTGGTACAGCTCAGGGCGGATACGAGCGAAGATGCGTGACAGGAGATCCTCGATCAGCGTGTCGTTGGAGACACCGAAGTTGATGAGGGTGGTGGTGGAGGTGATGGCGGAGCTGAACCGTGGTTTGGGCAAGATGGTGGACAGGTAGAAACGGAAATCTTGGTGACACAGGGTGCGACGACCACAGAACATGATCATCCGAGGCTCTGAAACATTCATGTCATATTGACTGAACGCATCCTCATCCACTAAAAACCTCCTATGTGTAATGAGTATCATACAGTACATACTAGACGCAGAAAGCACACAGTCGATTAGCTCTACAAGAACTGTTTAACTCTTTGACGATGAAGCACAATTTCTAACACGCGATTTCCTATAGGAAATCGCGTGTTAGAAATTGTGCTTCGTCGTCAAAGAGTTAATGTCATCTGGAAAGATAAGTACTTCCCCTAGCCTGACAAAAGACACTATGTCAAAGATCCCCTCAGTAGAGACTGGCAGACGAACATCACCACAATACTTTTCACATTACAAATCCAGAAGCCATCATAACTATGCTTCAACAGACAGCATGAGCTTACCCTCTTCTTTGTCCTTGACATTAGTGGTGTTGCGATGGTGGATGAGAGGAGTGATGAAGTTGTCGATGACCTCCTCACAGTTCTTCAGGATGACTGGCTTCCCTTTAGTGATGGCGCGCTCCATTCCCAGGATGATGTGAGGGTCCGTCCTGTTGGTGCAATGGATGCATTAGCTGATTTGCATTGAGCTACGTACATTCTTCTCAGACATGAATCTATAAAATGCAAAGTGTCTGTATTTCATTTTGATCAGATATAAAGGATCATGGCGTAATTAAAATAAATCATTCAACACTATCTTTATTCTTTCTCTCTCTCTTAAAGGTTCACCAAAGACTGTTACTGCCTTGAACATTTTCACTTAAATAATCTTCTTCAAAACTTTTTTTTCTTTAAATCACCTGGGCACAACTAGAAAAAGTTTTCTGGTCCAAAGCAGATTAAAAACTTTAAATTCTGATAACTTGTTTCTGCATTTTTGATTGATCTCTAAGACAAACACTTTGAAAATAATCTGCTTTTCCATATATCTGTTTTCCAAACATTTTCAATATACTACTCAACCACAACATACCATCTGTATCGAAGTTGCACGCAAGATCAGTAGCACACAGTGCGGCCCCCGAGGGAATCATGCGAAAAAACAAATCAACCGTAGCCACACAAAACCAGGTGCATAATTTGCAGCCACAGCAAACAAGACAAACCGCCCAATGCAGTGCATCATCCGACACGCCAGATCAAAGCATGCACAAATACAAGCACACCCTGTTAGTACAAGCAATGATCTAACTCAAACACTTGTGACAAAAACTCTTAACTTGAGTGCATATTTAGATTATATCACTGTGAATGTGATCTTTACTGTGTGGTTAGTCACATAACAGTTAGGAACAGTTACTGTCATAAATTTTGACACAAACCATGCTGTGTTAAGTAAAAACATGTCATCTTACTTTGTTCACAAACACACTCAAATAAATAATTATCTAATAAAAGGGTTGTTGTGTTTTGGGGTTGTTTTTGTCCTTGAGCATTGCACATACATGCTCTTGTTTGGGTACCAGTACCCCTCCTCCCCCCCCCCCCCCACCACCACCACCGACACACACACACACACACACACAGCAGCAGATGCAATGCAGCAGGTGAGAATTCATGAAAAGCTTTTCAGTAGAGGATGTAAAGGGAGGGTTGGGATGGGAGGTTGGGGGGGGGGGGTGTTGTTGTTGTAGTTGTTGTTTTAAAGCATTGTATAGTTAAAGAAGTGATTGGACATTTAAATCACCACGTAAAACATATTCCAAACACAAGAAGTTGCAGTTAATTGGTATGCAAATAATTACACCGGACTCCATTACTCTTCACTACTATTTCACACATAAAATACACTCTACAAGAAGTGCACAAACCCACACATGCCAAACACCCACCACAATACACAACACAAGGTTAGACATATCACACATTAGCAGCTGCTGGGATGGGTTGAGGCCGGGGGGGGGGGGGGGGGGGGGGGGGGACGGGGGGTGTTACATTGAAGTGGTGGTGGTGGTAGGGTGAACTGAAGCATTCAGTTACAACAGTGACCGCTGGAGTTGGTGGTGAGGGTGGGGGTTACGCAGGGTGATGCTGGCTGGATGACAGGTGACAATCAGGGATGGGGGCAGACACAGGAGGTGGGGGAAGGACATCAACTGAAAGTGAGGATGGTGGGGTCAGGAGGGAGATTGAGTGGCAATGATTTTGACATATTGCTTAGGTTAGTTGACGATGTTGACTGGGGGGAGGGGGGGGGGGGAGCTAGTGGGGATGGGGGGAGGGGTAGGAATGGTGGTGGTTGGATGTCAACTGACAGTGACGGTGAAGTTAATATTCAAGCCAAACCACAAATCGTCACCTGTTTTCCATGTCCTGTAGAACCAGCTTGCGACGGTTCAGGAGTTTGTTCAGACGCCCCAGCCACACCAACCCTTCCCCGTTCGGATCGATCAGCATGGGCGGACGCTGCCAGGAGGAGCTCAAGATGGCCGCATTCTCGATCTGACGCGGCCCGAAGTCTGAAAACAATTAAAATCGTCAAGTGTGCATGCATTATTAATTGAATTATCTGATCTTCTGAATTATGGGTAAATTTGCATAATCAACTATCACATCAAGTGTGACAAAATGATCAAATACTGTAAAGCCAATTTTTGTATGAATTTTGACAGACACTTAATCCAACACAAAACACAACAAGCCTGCTGACTTTCACCTAAAAATCCATTCATCCACAGAAACCAGCCTCACAAAGTAAGATAACTCCTGACAAAGCTCACCTTTCCTGATCCACTCATTCAGAGTTGTGTCCCCTACCAGCAGCTTGATAAGACTGCGCACGTAGCGGATGTACTGTGAGGTGGTGAGGATCGGGGCCGAGCTCTCTGTGAATTCCGACGCCATATCGTCCTCGTCCAGGTCCTCCTCTGGAATCTGACTCAGCGTAGCGTCAGCCCGACCTTCTGCTTCACCTTTTGGTGTCCTTGGTAACGGGTCTACAACAAATTACATGTATGAGTCACACATACCATTTAGGAATGCTAGGAAAAACACTGACAGCTTAATGCTTACTGCTATGATCTGTTTGTATTTTCAGAAGGAAAGCTGAAAGCAGAGAAAGAGTGGTGGCACAAAAATAAAGTTCAGGATTACGTTCTCGATACTCTAGATACCAATTTTCATTTAGTGTCAGCACACAAATTGTCAGTAATAGCAACCGAGAGCCAGATGTCTTTGAACTGCAAACAAAAACTAAGGGCCCAAAGCTATGCTAGTCAGCAAAGTCAGCATGGCTGTGGCAGACGATGTGCCTTACAGGCTGCGTTTCAGCTTCTGTTTGCCTGTGAGAGGTTATAACTCACCAAAACAGCTCTGGACAATTTCTGAACCCAGACATGACAAAAGAGAAGCCTTTCATTAAAATGCCTGGATTAACAGTAATTATCCCCGTAAGACCCCGCAGCCTCTTACCTTCTTCACCAGCATCTCCTCCAGCTTGTTCATCTTTCGGCGTCTTTGGTGGCGTCTGCTGGCGTGCTTCTGCATTTTCTTTTGGCGTGCGGGGCGGTGTGGGCGCTCCAGTCTCTCCAGTTTTGGGTGATTTTGGTGTTCGTGGTGGTGCACCTGAAAGAAATCAGACACTCTGTATCAGTATTTAACACACCCTATGACATACCAGACAAAAGAATCACCCATACGTGACGACAAAGATAAAAAAAGAAAGAAAAAGAGAGATAGTGAACTAAGCTGCTAACCTTCTCCTTCTGTCACGGGCTTTTCTTCATCCGTTTTCTCTGCCCCTTCTTCCTTCGCTCCTTCTGTCTCGTCTCCTCCTTCAGTGCCCTGACTGGGCTGGGGGGTAGTAGCATTCGGATCCCCTTTGCTCTGTGGGCGGCTGTTGGCTTGGCTGCCCGGTTGACTGGTCGGCTGATCCTCTCCACCTGCAGCTGATGCGGGCTGTTCCCCTTCATCTTCTGCCTGTAAAGATTGGAATTTCACAGAGAAATATTTACTGTTCAAAAGCTGCAGTAAGTCCGTCGCCCATCATGTAAAATTCTTGTCTCTGCACGAACGTACACATGCAAATTCAGAACGAACGAAATGCAAGCTTTTCCATTGTATGATGATTAATGCAGACGTATTTGACTGTCCCTTCTGCCTGCAGACAGCTAAAGATGAAAATCACATTCTTTTCCCCTGCCCAATGTACAATGACTTACGCCAAAATATATTTAAAACCACTGCACCTCACTTTGAGAACCTGTATGTAATAGAAGTTTTTGTCTGTACGTAAGCATCATGCACTAGACAGCTTGCATGCATTTGGTATAAATGTTTGGAATTAAGACAAAAAGTGCGACCACTGCATCATCGATTGTTCACTGTACTACCTCTCACGTGGTGATGATGGCAGTAGTGCCAATAAAAGTTCGACTTTCAGCTATGCAGTGGGTAACATCTCAAGAAATGAAACTAATTTTGATCATGTGCAAAAAGCCTCACAGACCATTTAACAAGAAAAAGGCTGTAAGCTTTTTGATTTTAAAAGACAAGGAGAACAACTCATTAAAACATATGCCATCCACCCCCCCCCCCCCCCACCAAAAAAAAAAAAAAAAAATTCCCTACCTCTGCAGCATTGGCTGCAGCTGCCACATCACTTTGTAGTAATGACGTGAAGTCGACTTCGTACACTGAGCTGGCACCAGACGCTGTCTTCAGGAAGTTGATGGACCAGTCAATCACACGACCTGTCGACAATACAGAATAATTTTGTTATTTTATGGAACATTCAGTGCCTGGTAACCCTGTTTGTCAACATACTGCAACAGTGGTTATATGTTGTTCAAAGCATGATATCTTTACCACCGACGAGAATGGTGTAGCTGAATTTTGAGGATATCACCGAATGGCATATGTAGTACACTTCTCCAGTGCTACTCAGCAAATGCAATTATGCCTTAAGTTGACAGCACGGACATGATCTCCATCGTACATGAATCTAAAATGAAAATCAGAATAATTAGGTGGATGTGGTTATGGTGACTGTGACTGTGTGATTTTCAGGACCCAACAACCACGTTATCAAACACACAGTACCAAAATTTCAATCGCACATCCACAAAAAGCTTTGAAAAACTGTCTTACCTCTCAGGACATCGACGGAGTCAATAACCAGAGGGATGCCTCTCTCTCGCAGACAGTTGGGCCAGTGGACCGTCAGCATGACACGACGGAAGTTGTGATGGTATGGACCGAGGTAGGTGGCAAAGCCGGCAGCCATTGCACACCCTCCTGGGACAGCCAGCAGACGACGCTGGTATGAGTCAAACACCTGCTGACATCTCTGGCGCTCGCCTCGCAGGATCTGAGTCACATGACATCAAAAGAAGGAACTGTTAACCCTGACAGTGCTGAGCTGGGAATATTCCAGGTTACCTCTATGGCTTTTTCAGCACAAGATAAATTAATTCAGCAAGATGAGGGTTAAAATAAGTGAGCGCATGAGTCTTTTAGTCTTCTTTACATTCTAGACACCTTCCTGCATCTCCGACAGCACTTTTATACCAAAAGACAAAACAAAAAAACGACCTTAAATAACTTAAAAACAAACAAACAAAAAAACTCAGGCCTTACTCTGCGTAGCTGTGCGGCCGTGTCCAGGATTTTCCTCATTTTCACTGTCTTCTCTTCCTGTTCGTTCTTGTCGATAGTCGCCTCCTCAAATCCTCGTGCCAAGTCAGCCAGACGCACTTCAAGAGCCTGTAGACAGCAATTCCATGTGATCGTCAGATTCTTGAAGGTAACTCTTGTAACAATTTTCGCTAAACAAACATAAATCTAAGGTGACAAATCATCATGAGGTTTGTCTTTTCCTTGTACACTGAACCAGAAACCTATACTCAAATTATTATTATTCTTTCTTCTCATTGTGCGTTTGGGGTCACTGAAACACCAAGATTTACATGAGTGACCCATAACTGCTAGGTGATGTTCAACTGGGACTTTGTGCAATGTACAGAAATTCTGGTGCCTCTATATGTAACGCCTTACTAGTGTTACCTTTGACCCTACATCAGCAGATTTGTCTCACCTTGCGTTTACTCTCCAGTGTGTTCATCTTGTGCTGCGCGTTGTCCACAGCCTGTGTTGTCTCATCCACCTTCTGGTGAAGTGGTTTCACCTTGCTCAGCATCATACGGTGATACCTGCGGCCAGAAGTCAATTACATCATTCACCTCAAAATTACTCTTGACAAGAATATCTCCAGTTTTGTTTTTCCTTCAAAAACAAGAAACAAAATGGATACTCGCATAACCTGTTTGCATGTCATACTTACTACTTGGTTCACCTGTGTGATTTTGCACTTCCTGCACTAAAATCTTACCTCACAACTCCCCGTACCCAGCGACACAGTGCGCCGCAAGCTGAGTTCCCAGTCTTCTTTTCCATCTGCTCGGGCTCGAAGGACGGCTTCTTGAGGTAGGGTTCCACCAAGACGAGAGTCGACTCCGGCATCTGGGTGTCGTCAAACGTCATCAACTCTTCATCAATAAACCTGAAGAAACAAAGCATGGCCTCGTAATTATGATTATGCAAACACAGCATAAGTCTGATTAGTTAGACAACAATATGAGTGGAACTTGTACATATTTGTCTAAAGAACTGACAAGCAAAACTAGTTACCGACAGAACAGTCAGCCGATCGATTATCACTACTGATATCATCATTATCCAAGTTGTAATGCAAGACTTAATTCAGATCAAACTCTGCTCTTCATGTGCTCCAGCCAGTTTCCTCAAACAGGGCTTGTAAAATAATCACAGAACTTACACGCTGCCAAAACAGTCAGCTAGTCTTCTGTAATAGCACTGTTTCTCAGCAGTAATTATCAGTGATTACCTGTCCAAGTTTGCCATCTGTCTCTTGGCCCCCTTTTGCCATGTCAGGTCAGCGGATGGAGATTTCACTGTAACAGTCAAGCATCAAATCTTGCTCATGCCAGAGTCTACTAAAATGTACCACCAGAAAAAAACAAGCAAATCACTGTAAGTCTTTCAGAAATAATCACAGCCTATTCAAAAAGACTGGACAACTATGAAGCTCTCAAGCAAAATGAATTCTTAACATTTCTGTTATTGTTTTCAAGGTTTTGTGGGTTGGGTTTTCAAAGACGAATGAATTCTGGACAACTCACAGATCATGATGATGGCGGCCATCAGGTCCTCGGTGTCGATGGACGGTTTGGACATGGCCCTTAACTCTGCCAGCTTCTCTCTGTCCATCATCTTCACCACTTTCTTTGTGTCGGCCACGATGGCGATCGCCTTGTACACCGCCCTTTCATGCGCCACCTGGTACTCTGGTAGCAGCTGGGGAGGAAAGATAACCCATCAAACATTACTGTCTCGGACACAGTGTGCTTTTCCTGTGCGTATCAGCTGGACAGTGTCGCATTCAGGATGGGGATCCCTTACAATGAAATACTGACATAGGCTCATGTTCTTAACACAAAGACGTCAGTTGTGTCAAGTGAATTTTACTTTACAGCTCTCAGCAAAACTGTAGCAGACGCCATCCATTCATTAACATTATCACTGCCATTCATTTCTTTAATCACTATCTGTCCAGACACAATACTCAAGGAGTTTAAAAAGAAAAAAGAAGAAGACCAGACGTTCTTACCTTCTTCAGACGTTCAATCTTCTCCAGTTGATTTTTCACCACGCGGATCTGTTGTTCTGTGATAGCCGTGTCCTGGCCGATCTGGGACAGAATCTTGATGGTCCCCTGAAACACACACAAAAATGTTGCTGGTCAATCCATTGATTGTACAGACAGAAACTTATTCAAAATAACCTCACGGTTGTTGCATTCAACAGTGACATGACAGAATCTCAAGAATCTGTCAAAGATACATCCACTCATGTCAAAATGCCCTCACACACACACACGCAAACTGCAACCACAACTGTAGAAAGTCCCCTTACAGCTTTGCGTTCCTCCAGGACGACCATCTCGTGCTCCAGCTGTTTCTTCAGTTTGATGGCCATCTCGTTCTCGTAGCGGATCTGCTCCAGCGTCTTCGTCACGGCCATGTGGGTGTTCTCAATCTCGGCCTGACGTTCATTTGCCAGAGACATGAACCTGAAAAAAGTCGCACAGGTATTCAGATTTTTATTTTTAAAAAACACTGTAATCTTATAACTGAGAAAAAATTTCTTCTTCTTTGGTTTAAAATGTTACTAGAGATAAAAAAATAAAAAAACACACAAAAATATTTTTTTACATTCCTGAAGGCTTGGGGCATGTGTATAAAAAAAGAAAACACTTTTCTGGTGTGATCTTTCACTTTTCTGATCTGAAAGAAATGATTGTTTGAGATCAGCATCCAGATTTTAGGTTTGTGCAGACCAGCTTCACAACTCATCACCAGAAAGTTGCATCAGATGCAAACTGTACATTTGACAAACTCTACAAAACAAAGGTTTGGGTTTTCTTTGCATGTGTGTTGTTTTGGGTTTGTTTATTTGTTTGTTTGTTTGTTTTTCTTTTGCTGTATATTTTTTATGCAAGGAAAGCAGTTGAGTTCTTACTTCTCCACAAATTTCTCATATGTGGTGTTGGTGACATGTCCGTACTCCCCGCTACTTTTCTCTCCGCCATCTTGTTGTCTCAGCACCAGCTGCATGGAGGCCAACATGTGAGCGACGTTCTCCCGCTGTACGGCCGTCATCCACTCCACACCTACAGCAGTCAGGAAATGATCACACGTCTACCATTACGCATATCATCTTCAGCTGCACAATCTAAAGTCCCATTTACCTGGATTAGCAGGAACAATGTAGATTCTTCACAAGTTTAGCCACGAAAATTTCAGCATATATAGATCAATTTCAATTAACAGGAGCACTAAAACTCCCCTCCCTAGTCCTTTCTTCTCCTGTTTTGTAAACGGGGGTGTGTGTAGTGGGGGGGGGGGGGGGAGGGGAGGGTGTGTGTTGGGGGGGGGGGGGGGAGAAGGGGAGGGAAGTGTTGAATTCCAGAATTCCAGCCATTTCCTAAAAAACATATGTACCCGGTATGGTTCCTACAGACATGTGCATTTTCAATTACCAGCTCATTTTCAGATGTTCATTTTTTTTATTTTTGCTTTATTTTTTTTCAACGTGCATGAAAGAAAATGGTTTGCCAAGAAAGGTACATCCGTGAGTAAAAGAAATAGGGATGCTGTCATGTAAGCGAGTGTCCGCGTCTCTCAGTTCTTTGGGTTTCTACGAGTAGTACTGCTACAAAGAGGCATAGTGAACCATCATGGCCACCAACCTTTGAGGTGGTAGAGAGCGTGATCAACAAGCTGCGTCTTGGACCAGTGTTGGAACCAGATAAAGTTGACGTTCTTGGTGAAGGAGGGATACTGGCGACACACTCGCTGGAACTTGCTGTCTGTACTGCTGATCACTAGACACACGCGGCAGTTGTTACGCACGGTCCTGCAAACAACACAGCACATGCAGTAACGTTAGCAAGCCTGAGAATTACTGGAGAAAACAGAAGAATCAACACTGAAAACTGGCTGTGGTACAGGGGCTGCACAGGGCAATGCAGAAGGCGTTTTTTTGTTTTTTCCTTATGTGCAATAGTCATGATGTCTTGCTGAACACATCTTGATTGCAAGTGACACAGTAACTGCAATCTTCAAAAATGTGGGGGGATATGGAACTTAAGTTAGCTCTTCAGTACCCCCCCCCCCTCTTTACCCCTTTCCCTACAAAAAAAAACAAACAAACAAAAAAAACACCACCACAATTTGTCTATCAATGGAAATACAGTACATGCAAATCTACTCATCTATCAGTGGAGTCAAGCAAAGACGCCCACGTGGGGCAGGAACCTAAACTCTGATTCCAATCCCACTCGTCTTAACACTTTGTCCAAAAGGTTTTTGAAAATGGCGACAAGCATCACACAAGACTAACTTGAGGAAGAAGTTCCATGCGACGTCGCGCGTGTAGGTGAGTCCTGCCTGCGTGACCTCGGTTCGGATGGAGTTGATGATGGTGGTCTGTTCTTCGTGCGTGAAGAGCGGCGTGATGCTGCAGGACACGATGAACTCCGTCAGGTACACCAGCAGGTCGTCCGTCACCAGCTCCTCCTCGTGAATCAGCAACGCCAGCTTCTCACCCTGGACACACAGACAATTGATGGTTGTGAACTTGTTTTATTTTGAATAGTTTTGCCTCTAGTTTAGTAAATGCTCTGTCATTCTGTATTGTTCAAAACGAATTATTTACCCGTTTTTTTTGTGTGTGTTTTTGTTTGTTTTTTTGGTTGTTGTTTTTTTGTTTGTTTGTTTGTTTGTTGTTTTTTTTTTGGGGGGGGGGGGGTGTACAGCCCCACTAGCAGACACCCTTTCTTTTTTTTTTTTTTTGTACTGTACAGTTTGATCATTATCTTTGTTTTAGAAATAACTCTGTGTGTGTGTGTGTGTGTGTGTGTGTGTGTGTGTGTGTGTGTGTGTGTGTGTGTGTGTGTGCATGAGAGACAGACAGACCAATGGATAGACAGACAGACAAAGAGACACAGAGAGTCGTAGTGTAGTAAAGACATGACTGACGGCTTTGTACCTACTCTTAAAGTCATCGACAAGTACCACTTGCTGGCTGGCTCACTCACTGACTCACAGCTCACACACTCACTCACTCACTCACTCTTTCACTCACTCACCTTTGTCCCAGCACGTGTGTAGGCAGCCACAAGGTCTGATTTGAACAACTCCAGCCTGGCTTCAGCGCTAGTGGTGTGGGGTGACGGGCTCGTCATGAAGACCGTGAAGCCGCACAGGTGAGCCGCCAGTTTAACGAGGACGGAAACTCTGCCTGGACAACCCTCCGCCACCAACACTGTGTTGGCACCCTCATGGGGAGAGGCGATGGTGCGTGACAAGCGACACACTTGTTCAACGACGCTCTGTAGACGAAGCAAGCCATTTTGTATAACCCTACCAGGACAGTACTTACAACTACACTGTAAGAACAGCCAGAACTTTCATCACAAAGTTCTGAAATTCTGCATCCACCCAGATTTTCTGCTACACATGCAATGACAACATGCAAAATAAACTTAAGACAGCCCAAAATATTTAGCATGGAATACACATGCTTGAAGCTTGGAGCTAAATCAGCTTTTCGAGAGCAAAGCAAGAACAAATTTAACACATCTAAGTTGAAGGGTGAGAGGCCCTCCATGTCTACACCATACCTTGTACAGTGCCAGTTTGATGCGTGGATGGATCTTGTTGTACTCCTCAACACCCTTCTCCAGCAGGTCTGTGACGTCCTTCAGACTTTTGGCAGGACGATACAGGTCTGTCCTTGCGTCCTCTTCCGTCACATTCGCGCTGCTGCGCGTGTCGATCATGCCGGCCGTCACGATACCGCTGTCCTGCTCCATCAGGTTGGAAAAGAGAGGTGTGCGCGGTCGGACGATGTTCTGGATCTAGGAAAGAATTCAAGGTTGAAACTAATTTTGCCAGCTTGGTTTTGTTATCAGTCCTGCGAGTCTGAATGCTGAATGTTTATCGAAGTACCACAGTATGAGTGTTGAGGTTAGTTTGGAAATATGCATAGACTTCCCCCTAGGGTTGTAGAAAAAAAAAAAAAATGCCAGCAGTAGGGTTGGGGGATGGGGTGGTACATAAACTCTGAATTGCCTATTTGACAGTGTCAGATTATACAATGCACAGAAGGGCTCTCTTTGCCCTGAACAATAAAGATTTTGTAAGAACAAAAAGGAAGAAGGGCTGTACAGAAAGCTGAAAAATTACTGTTTATCAGGCTAATATACAGGATATTAGCAATCTTTGGAGCCAATAAAGTGGAACCACGTTTGGACATATTCACTCCGTAACAATGTTCACTTTCCATGACTTTATAAAGAGTCTCTCTCCTACCTGATCATCATCGATGAACTGTTTGCGGACGGCGGTGATGAAGGCCTGACGGAATCGTCGTATGTCAACCTCGCTCACCATGCGACGTCCGTACACCCAGTAGCACTCGTGTTGCCATAGCAACAGCAGGCTGCTCTTCTCACAGGCAGGTTGTAGAGACAGGCAAATGTTCCTAAAAGACATGTAATGAATAAATGTACTCCACAACCTTGCACTTCCTGTTATGACACTACATGCATTTAATGTGACCTACACTGTTCCCTGAAATTACAAAATACAAGGGTCCTTGGGACCTTCTCTTCATATTTTTTTGGATCCTTTTGTAAATTTTTAAGGGTCTGCACTTGCATTCACAAGTATGAAACTTCAAGCAATGTGAGCATTAAATGTGCTGATGCTGTCATTTTTGTGCTCACGGATCATTCTGAATTGTTTTCGTGGTGTCCATCATCACACTACTTAATGCTGGCACTGAGCCAGCAGAAGCGCATTCGATGATGTGGCGACCACACTGAGCACTCCAGCAAAATAATAAGTCACAGAATCTGAATGTTCAACCACTCACGCAAAGTGTAAACAACACTGTATCGCATTAAGAGCTGTGCTGATCATCAGGATTGAGCCTTTCGAGCATACATGTACTTGCAAAACTGTTCCAAAAACATAAGCTGACTTAGCAAGATGGAGTAAGCCCATTAAACTGCAAAAGCTTGCATCAGAATGTCAGCCAGGTGAGTTGTGTGTTTAGGTAAGCCTTCCTTTGTATACAGATGTCTTGTTCTTTGTCTACAGGTGTGCCATCCTGCCTCTTCTCACCTGAAGATGTTGGCGAGGTCACGGGCAGTGAAGATGTAGTGACAGCGTTGCGCGGTTGGCAAGAACATGGTGCGCAGACGGTTGTGAAGTTCCACCGTGACGCAAACCATGGAGCCAATCACACGACGCAGTGTCTCCTCTCCCTGTATGCGACTCTGTACCTAAACACACACACACACACACACACACACACACACACACACACACACACACACACACACACACACAGATGGACATCTCTTTATTTTCATTACACACTGATTAATTAATGTAACTCTTTTCTTTTACTTTCTCTTTTGGGAAATTCAGGGTGCTTCCCCCTAGGGAAGCGCATCGCTGCAGTGCAGTGCTACACAACCTACTACTGTATTTTTTCCAATTTTTCCAATGCAGTGACATCAGTGACCACCGTTCAGTAGCGCAGCAGATAAGTCCGACGTGCTACCTATTAGACCACCACTCACCACTACAATGTCCCACAACGGAGTAAGAGGAATTTCATAGAAGGGAGTGCATCACCACAGTATAGTGCCACGCCTGCAAACATCTACCAATCTCATTCTACTCACCTTGTCATCCTGGAAACCAAGGTGATGAGCTGCAGACGATGCACCACCGCCTGACGTCTCTGGCGTGAAGAAATGTGTGCCGAGCAGGGTGGTGAAGATGGTCTGAAGTTCCTTGTCACTGTGTCAGAAAGATAAAGACGTACATCAGAGCGAGTTAGTTAGTTGTGGTTTTATGCTGCGCATGCATATCAGAACTCACAGGCGTTGTTGCTGCTGTTGTTGTTGATGGCAACTCTCCACCACCACCAAGAAAACTGATGACAAACTGATTGCAAATTATTATGTCCCATTCACTCTCAGGCACTGGGGACAGCTGGAGAGACTGGCCAAGGATCGGAAGGCCCGGAGAACTCTCGTCAGCCGCCTACACTCCAGTAGGGGCAAAAGGCGAGAGTGAGTGAGTGACTCCCAGGCAAAATTCCATGACATTTTACCGGTTGACACCAGGGAGACTTCTGACAAATGGGGTGGGACACATATGGGCAATTCAAAGTGCAGATATATTATCTTAAACTGAATTCACAAATCCTAAGAGTATTTTGATGCACTTTACATCCTACAGTTTGAGACATACCCCGGGTACGGACAGCCGAAGATGGCGAAGTGCCTCAACAGACGCTGACTGGGTTTGGGCGTGTCGGCGGTGGTGTGGGGGTTCAGCGTGGTGACGTAGGTGACGTTCTTGACGTAGCGCCAGGCGTGTGTGGCCGGTGAGTAGATACCACCGTCATCCAGGTGTTCCCTCACCAGTTCACAAGCTGTCTGATGACCAAACTGGTCCACCTGGGTAAAATGATGACAAGGTAAATGCACATTTATAACAGAGATCAAGCTTCCTTTTTTTTTTTGTTTTGTTTTTTTTGTTTACTGGTATTTTTCAAAGCGCATATAGGTATGAAACCTCTGTCAGCATTTCTGACAACCTCTAACACAAATACTGACAGTGCCATTTGGTCCC
Organism: Batillaria attramentaria; assembly: GCA_018292915.2. Taxonomy (NCBI): domain Eukaryota; kingdom Metazoa; phylum Mollusca; class Gastropoda; family Batillariidae; genus Batillaria; species Batillaria attramentaria. The sequence continues at coordinate 912,087 of JACVVK020000128.1, read as the reverse complement.
TCACTTTTGGACGGTTAAAAACCTCTGGTACTTAAAACCCTTACCCAAAATGTTCACAGTGCAGGGAATATTCTTTGCACTCCCTGCCCATTCCCCCCCTCCCTCCCCCCACATCCCCTCTTAGGCAAGGGTTTCCCACACAGGTACAACGCAAGCTGTCATCCCTGCCATCAACTGTCACGTGAGTTACCTGCGAGAGGTTGATGTCATCCACGAGACACAGCAGGCGTTTGTTGCCCTTGGGAACGTGGGTTCGGCCATGCTTCCACTCCAGTCGTTCGTCCAGTCGGTCAAACAGGAGGCGTGAGTTGGTGAACCTGCAGGCAAAAATAATAAACAGAGTAGCATAATACATGATAATAGTCTCCTTCAAAATGAGTTTGGAAATGAGGGGTGTGTGTGTGTGTGTGTGTGTGTGTGTGTGTGTGTGTGTGTGTGTGTGTGTGTGTGTGTGTACAACACATGATACTGCATTATTCTCAAAATGAACTTGTGCTGAAATTTCATGTTGCCAAGGTGGGTGCATTACAGCTACAAATGACCATCATTTACCTGTTGGCATACACAACAAGGGACAACACCTCAGCCACTTCGCCAGAGCAGACAGTACGGATTCGCTCATTGACGATGGCCGTCTTGCCGCAACCATTCTCTCCGACCAGCATGACGTGACGCCCCGCATCTGTCAGTACTCCCAGCAAATGAAGCAGTTGCTGAAATGAACAGTAAAAGAGACATGCATTGTGAAAAAAAACCAAGAAAAGAACATATGTATTTGCAAATGTGCCACAAGAAATAATTTACATAAGTATCAGAAATCAGAGAATTATTTCAATCCAAACTACAAAAAAAACAAGTAAAACAACAACAACAAAAATCCCCAACAGTTTTTGTTTGTGACAGCGGAAGAACAGAAGTTTGATACAAGCTGTGATTTAAGTGTAAATACCATGTCTAAATCAAACAGAATTCGCCTTTCAACTTCTTTGGTAAACTTAATCGCTTACTAAATCTTAGGTTTTAATCTGTATCAGAGTTATTTTTTAATACGTAACCTATATGTTACCCATTGCGATACTGACCTCATTCTGAACAGTGTGAACAAACGCGTCCTGCGGGATGCCTTGGTGCGGTGTACCGGTGTAGGAAGGAACCAGGTCGCTCCACTTGCAGAAGTTGTGCGTCTCGTTGTCCACCACGTAGTCAAACACCTGAGCATGGACGACACACAAAGAGTCTTTATCCCAACACATACACTGGCAATAAATCATACTCTACATGGAGCTACGATCAAATAATCAGTATGTACAATGTTGTTGGGTTATCTCAAAATAAAACTAACGTAAAACAAAGGGATCTACTGTGTGACGGTAAATGTGTGTGACCATACAAATTTTCATCATGGAAAAATCATTCTAAATTTACAACTGCCTGGACAGGTGAGTGGGGTGGGATGAGGTGGAGTGTGGAAGCAGGGGGTAGAAGAATTCAGAATCTCTCTGATGATACCAGTACTAAGTAATCTTGCACTTCACAAAAGCAAAACCACCAATAAAAAGAATTCCGCCTGGGTTTTCCAATGCATGCGCCAAGTAGTGAAGCTGAACTCAAAATACCTAGCAACTCTCCCAGACGTGCCAACCAACCTACAAATTACTTCCAAGTAATAAGACGTGACGTACCGTTCCGTCCTCTGGGTAGTCAATGTGCTGGTCAAACTGCGTGCGCCACCAGTTGCTGAACGACTCGCGGTGCTCGACATCCAGAGTGCCGCCAAAAGCCCAGACCGCCGCGTAGCTGAAGTAACGCTCATACTCAACGTCCGTCAGGTCTGTGAAGGAGCTCACCAAAGCCTGGAAAAAGTTTGAGTAAATTATATCAGCAAAAGCCTGTAGAAAGGTTGAGTAAATTTTATCAGCAAAAGAGAGAGCTGTGAAGTTAACAACAAAAAAAAAAGAAATACAGATTACAGCATGTTTCTCACCAATGAGCATATCTGGTAGTGCAGAGATTGTAACTGCGCATGGGCATGCATGACAGACGAGTTCAATACGCTAAATGAAATCGTGAGACTCCTGAATGGAAGAGGAACAAACACAAAGCAAATAATTATATCCAGCTTCCTCATCATCACTGAACTCTGTGTAAACATTTCAGCAGCTTACCAGGGAATTCAGCATCAGCATCTATCATGCAAGAAAAGCGGTTGTCTCACCTCAAAGAGAGAAATTTAACATCAGCATCTATCCTGCAAGAAAAGCGGTTGTCTCACCTCAAAGAGAGAAATGAAGGTGTGCAGCATGTTGACGACCGATGGGTTGAGACATCGAGTGTACTTGGGGTAACCATTCCCACTCTGTTTGTCACCAAAGATGGCAGGCAGCGTGCACGCGTTGATGTAGTCCACGATGCGCTCAATGTACGTGTCGCAGAAGGAGGTCAGGAGGTCACGGTCAGCCTCGTTGCGATGCTCCAGCCACTGTACGACCAGCAGTTTCCAGCCCACATCGTTTTCGCTCATGACGAGAACTCCAACACTGGCCAGCATGGATGGACTCATGGCTTCCAGCGATTCCATCTGATAACAAGATGTCAATTAACTTGGAGCTTGGAGAGAAATGAGTCAAGGATGGTGGTGGAGGGATTTGGGTGAGTGTCTTTTAGCATCTCTGTGAGCATGCTTGGAAGTGCTGTGTTTATTATATTTTGCGTATATATTGCATTTGGAAGACGCCCTATGCTTTTCAAGAGACCTAAGCATACTCGTATGAGTTTTGAGGGGGTTTTTTGTTGTTTTTTTTACTACTTTATTGTCCATTTCGGGAAATTCGGGCTGCTTCCCCCGGGGGAAGCGCGTTGCCATGGTGCAGTGCCACCCAATACCTATCCTTCCTTTTTTTTTTCTTTTTTTTTACAATTTTGCAATTTTGCTGGGGAAGGAAAGCCGGATAACCCGGAGAGAAGCCTGTATTGCTCCCCAAAGTCAGCGCTTTGACAGCCTCCCTGCTTGCTGGGCTAATCCCTTGTCAATCACCACAGCTGGGCAGTAAGATATGGCAAAATACTCTACATCAACGACACTGCTGTCATTACACAGCTACAGAGGTTTTAACTGTGCTCACCTCCCAGATGAAGCGAAGCGTGGGCGGGATGGTCAAACGCTCGTTGTTGGCCAGCACCACCGTTCCATTGTGATTCAGGATGGTGTACAACAGCTCCATCTGGTGGGGGTCACACTGCAACACAAGGGAGGTCACTGTAGAATGTACAGAACAAAAAGGGTGAAATGCACTGGTGGTTGTACTGATAGTGTTGGGTCATATTGTGTTTTGTTTGTTTGTTTGTTTGTTTGTCTTTGTTTCTGTTTGTTGTTGTTGTTGTTGTTTGGGTTGGGGGGGGGGTGCGTTTGTTTTGCTGTTTTGTTTAGGTTTCTTGATTGGCTGGTTTGGTGAAGTTTGCTTTGTTTCATTTTGGTTTAGTTTGGTTGTCAGCATTTGAAATCTAAACAGTATCCACCAGTATGAACAGATTATTTCATCCCTTTAAATGATCAAGCTCTGAGGAAATGAAGAAAATGTGAGTCACCGAGTGAAAGAACTTCTGTGCGAGACAGAGAGAGGGAAAAAGGAAGCACATAGAGGCGCATTTGATGATGTGAAAAAATGTAATGCAAACCTACCTCTCCATCGAGCTGCATGATCTTCATGGTGGGTTTGGCCATAAAGTCGTAGTTGACGTTGGTCGGCTGGATGCAGAACTTTCGCAACAGTGACGTCAGCAACCCCTCCTGCCACTCCCTGAACCAAAATGGACGCTAGTTACCACACATGCTATCTGGAAATATTTTTTATATATTTTTTATTCGACCTATAATTTCCCTTCTGGGATTATTAAAGTAATCTGAATTGAATTGAACTGGAATGTTTAATCACATCAATGTGAATGGATCATCACATTCTGTTTAATCAAGGACGAAACAACTACCCTACCTAAAGAGCCCAGGATGTCAAATATTCCATCAAGACAGTCAGTGTTCTCATTCATTTCTTCAACATTACAATGGGTGGGGTTGAAAGTTCAACAAATACCTTTCTTTCCCAAATGTTCACCTTTGAAAATTGTGCCTTCAAACAACTTACACCATTCAGTTCAAAGTAGAACACAATTCAATCAGAAACGCTGGTGGTGGGGATGGGTGGGTGTTTGGGAGTTTGCCCTTTTCCACCACATACGGGTGATATCAAAGATGGGGCAACAATGAAAAAGCCAGCACAAATATTTGGCCCCAGCCGGGATACGAACTCATGACCTGAGCATTAAAACTCCATTCGGCCAACCCAGCTCCCCACGCTGGTAGGGACCTGACCATGTATCTTAAACCACAAAAGCCACATCTTCTGCAAAACCACAGGTACAACACACGGAAGACCTACAAAGTTCACCTACTTTGTTTTGGGGTCAACGTATCCCATGAGCTCGGCGGACTCCACGGCTTTGGTGAAGACGCTCTGAACGTTGATGATCTTCCCCCGTTCTCTCTCGGCCACCGCGAACGTCTTGATGCACTCACTCTTTCCACAGCCAGGCGGGCCCACCACCAGGATCTGACAGATCAACAGTCACATGACTACGTGCAAGACATGACTATGGCCACTTCAGAAACAAGCAAATCAGATAATAATAATAACTGATATTTATATAGCGCTCTTTCTCGCAGAGAACTCACAGCGCTTTACAAGGAAAAGAAAAGAAAAGAACAACATTGGAACAATGCAGTCACATACAGAACAACATTGGAACAATGCAGTCAACACAATGCAGTACACCTTCACAAAACACACAACATATCAACACTACAATCAGACAGGTGCCTGCAGGTACAGTGGGCGAATGGGTCCCTTCCACCGCGAAGGTGACAGCCGGAGAACTTGCCTCTCAGCGAAGGGACACGAACCCTGCACCACATATGGTCAGGATGCTCAAGGTTCTCCCCCACCCCTCCCCTGAGATCTATTCAAGCAGCTGGCCCAAAATCATATCACTACATGCATCACCAGTTTATGCATCTGATGGGAAAAGGCAATCCTCTCAATTTAACATAACATACAAACTTTGTATCAAACTCTCAGTAACATTGGACAAGATGGATTTTGAACTAAAGCTTCTCTAGCACATCGCTGTTCTAAAAACACAAGTTCTTCAAACTCACCGACTGGTGGGCCGAGTTGAGCTGAGCCAGCTGCATGACACGTGCCTGGAAGGCGGCACCCGGCAACAGTCCAAGGTCACCCGTTGCCACGGCGATAGCATCCTGCATGTCCTCCAGGACCTGTTTGCCGACCTGATCGAGGACTGTACCGAAGTGCTCGGTGTTGGCATGCAGCATGGGTACAACTGGAGTGTTGAGGTTCAGAGAATCTGTAGGAAATTACAAATATTGTTTTACCAGATGGTACATCTCACTGAAAAAAAACTCTCAGTAAGGTGTTCCCTTTTGTTTTGTTGGTATGTTTCCTGTGGTTCGTTATTTAGTTGCTTTCCCTTTGTTTCTCATTTTCTTTTTGTTCAGATGTTGAAACACACAAGGACAAAGTCTTCCAAATGTTATTATGTAGCTGTTGTGGAGCAAGACGTTCAGAAGTGGTACACGCAGTAGTTAGAATATGGTGCACGTGTGTGTGTGTGTGTGTGTGTGTGTGTGTGTGTGTGTGTGTGTGTGTGTGTGTCTGTGTGTGTCTGTGCGTGCGTGCATGCGTGCGTGCGTGCTTGTGTGTGTGTGTGTGCATGCATGTGTGTGTGAAAAAACAAAAACTGTCTTTCGCAAAATACCAAAGCACAAAAAGTGTTAAAATAGGTGCACATACAATATGGAAATCATTTTTTTTTTTTTTGGACAATGGTACCTAGAGGTACCTAGAAATGACTATTCCTATGCAAGCAGGTGATAAATGTAGTTAGTGATACCAATACAAAGAATTTCACAACACCAACTAAAAGAGCAAAGTATCCACACACAAAATACATGCTAAAAAGTTTGTCAACATGAACTTTTTCTTTTAATTCTATAGTAGCGTACCCATGCACACATGAAAATGATAAATAAGCCTGATTTGTGCTATCTTCTGAAGATGTTTGTATATATATATATATATATGGACTGTCACCATGAATGTACAGTAAAATATGAAAATGCAACAATAAACATTCTGCGATTACCAAAGCTATGAGCGTAAAATGAAGTTACAACAACTAATTTGTTCAAAGCACTTACCATAACAGGGACCAGAAAACATAGATAAATCACACAAATTATACAGTGTTACTTTTTTGACTTCAACTAAGTCTCACACACACACACACACACACACACACACACACACACACACACACACACACACGCTCAACTACCGTGCACTCTTCATGTTGTGTGTGTGTGTGTGTGTGTGTGTGTGTGTGTGTGTGTGTGTGTGTGTGTTGGTTTGGGGGGGGGGGGGGGGGGTTGTTGGGGTGTTTTTTTGTTGTTGTTTTTTTCAACTTTCACCGGTCAAAATTTGACCTGGATGATGGAAAAAAACCAACACCTGTATTATTACAAATTGTATAATCCATTCCTCCTTCAATCCTTTGTCCGGCAAATCCAAAAGGGTTACAGAAAATTGAAACAAAACACTTAATGGATGAAAGAAATGAAACACGCGTTCACCTTTCAGAGACTTGTTCGAGTCTGCACTCTTGGACGACCTGATACGCAGTTCTGACTTGATCGTCTGCAGCGAGTCCGTCTGGTGAACTTTGGGCTGCCTCTCAAGGTCACCACCAAACACCATCGGGACGTCGACCTTGGGCCAGATGTCCTGCACGATGGTGGCAAACAGACTGGCGTCACGTGCGTTCAAGCGTGGCATGAACGTGTCTCGGAGAGCGATGACAAGGGCACTCTCCTCAGCAAGTTTCTTGGCAGCTTCTGAGTCTGAAAGGAAAGGGGATTTTTGTAGTATAATTCTCAGAGAATCCTTCTGACAGTGAACAGAATACGTGCACTTTGAACACTAACAGTGAGCTTCTATAATACATTTACAATGATCATTACTGTCAGATAATGTATTTTGTAGGAGCTTATCACACCTAGTTACAGCGGGCAGTCGACTGGAGCCATGGGTTCGAGAGTAGCCAATTGGCCTAGAAGCTAGGAGTGGCAGGGAGCGGGCCGTACAGCTGACGAAACTCTGCCACAGGAGTGAGACTGGGTGATGAGTGAGTGAGTGAGTTTTTGAGGCTTAACACCGCACAAGCCAAGACTGGATGATGAAGATGCAGGAACGGAAAGAGAATTGCCTGACAGACTGACTGCCAACCTTACAAAAACATAGCTTGACCGTCTGCCAGGTTCGGGGAGATAATTAAACTAACACAAATGTGTGACTTGTTGTCGTAGGTAAAAAAAAAATATATATATATTTTTTAAATCTTGCATTATTCGATAGTGGAAAATAATTACATTTATAATGTGACTGTTACACAGTCTGTTTTCTGGAGAAAGAAAGTAACAAGCAACTCATACGAGAGTAAGGAGCCCAACAAAAACCCTGCATCTTACCAATGTCTTTCTCAGCAGCTTCTTCCTCATGTTTCTCAAAGTCACTTTTCAGTGTCCCTGGAAACAAAAACAAAGTCAGGTTGACACACTTAACAATTGTAATAATATCTGTGTATTGTGAAGGCGCTTTACCCAATTTCTTGAACTGGCACAAAGCACCGCGAGCTGAACACTAAACGCATGCTCATGTGAATCACACACACTCCCTCAAACGCTGGACATGAACACATCACATTCACATGGTGCGAAGGGTCAGCTCAGCTATTTAAGTTTCGGAATTTAGATTTGCATTTATTTACAAATTTTGTGGGCTGAAAATTTCCAAAGCAGAGGGAGAGGAAGCTGGAGTACCCAGAGAGAACCCCTCGACGATCGGCGCAAATGAACGGTGTCATGTACGATAAGGAAAAATTCTTTGCCCCGAGTGGGACTCGAATTTGACCTCTCGCATTGGTGACAAGGTCTTAACCATTAGACCACCGACAATTCGTCAGACCTGTTTTTGCTGGTGACTCACCTTTGTCGTCCATGCCCATCTTCTCCACCATGTGTGCGCCGGCTTCATGCGCGACACCCTTCAGCGTGTGAAGACTCCAGCCGTAGAAACTTCCACTGTTCTCCTGACCTGATTGGACAATCAGTGAATCATGTTTTCAACTAGTGCCATCCGCCTGAACCCTGAGTAAGTAAATCAAGGGCTGGAAGGTATGAGCAGTGACTGAATAAGCGTGTGACGAGCTGCTGCACTACTGAACGGCAGTCACCGCTGTCTGAGTGAAGCACAGGTTTGATCACTGGATGAGCTGGTGATATGTGATACCATGTCTCCTGGGCCACACATCAGGGCCATGTCTCTGGGTTCTATGACTTTCCAAAGCCAACCAAATTTCCTAAAAGGTGTCATAAATATAAAAGGAGCCAAGCTGAATAGTTTGTTTTTGTTGGTCAAGGCAGCCTACTTCTTTGTTAACTATCAGCAGAGTGTACCCTTTCATTTACAGGGGTGCCACTTTCTGAGTGACAAAAAGCCGGAAAACTGACCCTCAAAATCTGAATGGCCGGAAAGGCAGACTCCAGGGAGCCAGTGAAAGGAAGGACGTTGCCCGAAGAAAGTGAAAAGCGGGGGGGGGTGGGTGTGGGGGGGGGGGGGGGTGGGTGGGGGTGGGAGTGAGTGGCGGCAAAGACCGCTTACCACAGTGCTATCGGGAACGTCCCCGACAAATATGACAATATCAGGCGCAAAATGCACCTTACCCGGACAGGCCCACGGTCCAGCGATAAACACAGACTCGCAATTTTTGGGCCGGAAAAGCAGGAAAACCTTTTAAAAAGCAGGAAAGCACTTCACAGCTGGTTCAAAAAGCAGGAAGAGTGGCAGCCTTAAAGACGGAACATGCCGGATGACAATCAAACCAAACCGGAACAAACGTTGCAAGCACGTTGCTAAGCCGGAACTCGGCACGTTCTGAATTTTTCCTGGCCGGAATTCTGGCCATAGCCGAAAAAGTGGCACCCCTGCATTTAAGTCTGATTTTAATTTCCGCTGAGAGGCAAAGTAAAAGAGGAAGGTGCTCACCTAGAATGGCCTTGTCTGTGATGAAGGTGTTGGTGCCAAACATCTGTCGACACATTCTGTACAGCTGTTTGGTCTTGTAGGCCAGCTCCCGACCATGGACAAAACCTGCAATTTGCACAGCATCCTTGTTATGTACAGGTGGTAATAGGTGCACTTTTGGACCCTGAGTGAATTTGGAAATCAAACATACACTTTTAAAAATCCCCCTCCCTACTACTCTGACCTTCTCCCCTTCCCCACTGCAACCCTCTCCCCATTTGACCTTCACCTTGACTGAAAAGTATCTGACCCTGACCTTGACTGAAGAGCATGACCTCCAGGGACAGCTGGAAGTCGAGGGTCATGATGGACACCACGCGGAACTGTTCACGGATGCTGTCGGGCAAGACGCTGATTGCCGACGGATACATCAGCTGTTTTTCTGGGTCACACACCCTGACGGGGACAGCGGAGTCCATTAGGGCAAAGATGGCTGAGTGGGGACTGAGCTGAACGTCGTCGGACTGCAGGTGGACAGCGGCCTTGTTCTGGCGGAGTGCGTCCATGATGGTGGCCATGAGTTGGGCGAAGACAGACAGGACAGGGAGCTTGAGGTTGGCGATATCGGTGAACGACACCCAGCATCCTGATGGAAAAGGAAAATGAGGGAAAGTCAGTACTGGGGTGTGTTGAAACACTGGTAACACATGCAATCACAGCTGCACAAGTCACATGCCACAACACAAATAAATCAGGACAACAAATCCAGTAACAGCAATAAATTTACTGAATGAGGGTCACCACAGTATCTGGGCTAAAATGAACTATGGTACTGATTTTTCAAGGACTGATGGCGTAAGATTCTCTCCAATGGTTGGTTAATTAACTTCCCACACCAAAAGATGCGATTTGAGATGGCCCCAAAGATTACTGCACAGTCCAGCTGAACACTATTCAATCCAGTGAGATGGCCCCGTTGGCCACATTTGATACATCTTAGCCTGTGATGGACAGATTTTCTTCTCAGCAAAATAGGTGGGTGGCACTGCACCTGTGACAATAAGCTCTTTCACGGATACAGATCTGACTTTCCCAAATGGGATAATTAAGTAGGAAAACTAATAAATAAATAGTGACACTACACAAGGACCCACCTGTGCTGGCCAGTCCTCTGAAGATGTCCTGTATCTGAAGGTAGTTGGTGGCCCCAGTACAGTTGAACAAATACAGCGGTCGTCCCAGACACATGCTCAGGTCCCTCACGTGGGAAAACTTGCCACACTCCTGTTTAAAACATGCAGCATTAGATTTACAGCAGCACTGTTTGTTGTCGTTTTTTTCATGAATGCAAGAAAAACAAGAAAGATTTTTTTTTAATGTACCCTTTAACCAGGTCTGTGAGATTCTTGTTGTTGGTGGTGGTTTTTAATAATAAAACCAGAAGCACACATTTTTGCATGTTTGTCTTGCTTAATTAATTTTTTTTATGCTGGAAAAGTCAAAATGCTTGTCCAAAATATTTCAGGCTCAACTGATGCTATGCTAACTGACACTGTACAAACTAGACACAGTTTTTAACCCTGGTAGTGCTGAGCCTGGCATATATGCGGGCAGAGAGGCAACTGTCAACAGTTTACCCTAAAAGAGCAGGAAATGATATCTGTGGACCAGGCCGACACTGGAACAGTTTCAACAACAACAATGGGGAGACTACTGAGAGACAGGTTTTTCCAAGCGCAGAGATACCATCTTAAAGTGAACTGAACTGCACTACAACATGTGTGATTCTCACCTTTGGTCCGACACAGAGGACACCTGTGTGGGCACGCACCGCCTGCGTCATGGTAACGAACATGCGTTCTGTCTGAGGCGTGATCACCTCCCTTGTTGAAGAGCCCAGGTATTCAAAGCCGTACTCAAACTCTGTCTTCATGCACTGTAAACACAAGAAAATACACATTTGTTAGTACAAAGTCAAATTGTTCACCATGTAGAAATGTTCACAACGCACTAAAATGACAATAAAATGGTACTCCCCTCCCCCTTCCCCCTCCCCGCCCAACGCACCACAAACATACATTTGTTTTCCCCTTTAAGCTTCCAACACTCCCCCCTTATCTTTCTAAGTCCCCCACTAGCACACCCACAAAACCACACACACACACACAACCACACACACACACACACATGCACATGCACACGACTAACCCAGAATTATGTAATACACAAAATACATACTGTGACAGTGACTGAGCGGTTCTCCTCCGAGAACGAATACAGCAACTGGCTCCTCCAATCAAAGCTCATGCCAGGTGATTGCCGTGGCGACATCTCAATGAGACGCTGCAAAAGGTCACGGAGGTGAGACAGGTAGGCGATGAGACTGGTGAGTTTCTGGATCTGGCTGGGGAACAGCATCAGTTTCAGTTCCTCTTGACCTTCGTCCTCAAGGTCACCTTTCCGGTCATCGCCGTCAGCAACGTCCTCTGCCTCCTTGAGGACCGGCAGGCTGATGTTCATCGTGTCCACTGGTGCTGCCTGCGATGCTTTATCCACTGAAATATGAATGCGGTGTGTGGTTAGTGCTGGCACAGTATACAATAAAATGAAATCTTAAGCAAGTACAGTGAAAATAAACCTAGAGAGAAACTATACCTTTCATGTGAGGATGACGTTCAGACAGCCCCAGCCTTAACTTTCACCTGCACAGACTTTTTATTGAGCAAACCAAATCATGAAAGTGTACAGTCTGTTAAAGGGACTAAGAGGAAAAATGGTATTAGTTACGTAACTGACAAAAGACGTAAGGCTCAGTATTCAGCGGCCTCTCCACACAGCATGTGCCTTCCTACAGGGCTCACTGTTCTTATCCTGATATTTTGCAGACAATCTCACATTACAGAATAGCTACAGGTGAAAGTACCATCACTGCCTGGTGCGCGTGGAGTGCTGGTCTCATCTGGAGGCGGGGTTCGCATCTCCTCAGCTGTGAGGTCCTGTGTGGACGCCTTTGCCACGGAGGTCATGCTCCGTGCTCCAGGAACCTCCAGCAAACTGTCCTGGTCTCCCTCTCGTGCTGATGCCTGGCCTGCAAGGTCAAGGACACATGATGATGGTGGGGTCAGTTTGACTTTGGTCTGCTAGCTTTTTGAAGTAGTGGATAGTACATGTAACTGCACCATATCAAAATTCTCCGCAATTGCACAGCAAATACTGCTGGAAAGAAAATTCAGATAAAACAATGACAATGAAACAAAATATCAAACTGAAAGAGACTTGGAGCAATGCAGGGGAGAGAACTGTAATTGTCAGGGAATATGATCTTTGATCTACAGTTCTCAGCGCAGAGACAGGAAAGAGGGGGTAGTAGAGTGGTCACATAAGAATGTCCAAAAATATACACCAGGACAGGTGTGTTCTCACAGTACCGCCAAAATCGGACTTACCAAGGAGCTGAAATTATCGTAATTTCTGGACTATAAGCCACTACTTTTTCCCCAGCTCTGAAAACTGCGGCTTATACGATTCGGCCTATTTATGGACTTTTCCGGTTTCACGAGCTTCATGCAGTCTGAACTGAGTAACATTACCAGTCACATAGCGTGTGATCACTGTTCACATTAAACTAAACACACTCACAATAAACCATTCAGATCGGTCATTTTTCGTGTCATGCACACCCTCAAAAACAAGGCTCCAAAAATGTCTGTGACTGTTCAACTCAGACACTAAAGAGGAGGAATTCAGTGGTTTCAGCGGTCAGGATGATGATGATGACGATGATCAGTGAATATGACTACCAGTACTGAATGTGCGGCTTATAGACAGGTGCACCTTATGTATGTATGAAACAAATATTTTTAAGAAATATTTTGTGGGTGCGGCTTATACTCAGGTGCGCTCAATAGTCCGAAAATTACGGTATATCTTGCTGACAATAACTGTGACTTGAATGCAAGAGAAATTCTGCAGCCTGTGTTCACTTTACCTTCAGCTTTCTCTCGTTCTCGACTGATGCGCGTTTCTTTTTCTCCCTCCAGACCTTTCAACAGCAGAATGGTGCCTTCAATTCCCGCATCAATGCGATTCAGCGCATCCTGAAAATCAAATGGTGTGTGTAATATGTACATCAAACCGTTCATCAAGAATGAAATCTGGGAAGCCTACGGCTATAAAGTAGCTGACAAGCTGGTGAGTGGATTAATGACAGAGAAATGCTTGCATGGAGCCAGGCAGGAAGACTGAAGGGTTCACGTGGGGTGAGTAGGGAGTCACACCTGACCAGGTTATCTAAAAGGGGTACAAGAGAATTCTCTTAAATTAAAGCCCATGCTTGGGGTAGCACTGATGGCTCTACTGACTGAAGTCAGTGAGTGTATTCGGGGAATTCCTATACATGTAGTATCATGCCATTTGATATAACCGTAGGACAAATGTAAAGTCTGCTGAACATTAAATTAGTGGCTAGTTGGTGGTTGCAACAGCAGAACCCTTTCTCTGAACATACTCCATACTCACAATCCTGGGGAAAACAATACAGTGGAAAGCAGAAGTAAGTCCCATGAACCCCAAGTTAATAGCAGGTTTGTACATAAGGTAGCACTTAGCAGGTGCAAGCTTTTACGGCTTTATTGTAAGTTCTACAGCACCTTAAGTAGTTTAAAAAGAGGTGGATGTGTTCACCAAGGAGATCATACCATACCAACCTGAGAAATATGGAATGTACTTTACCTCCAGAGCAAGACGGTCACCGGATTCCAGTGCAGACAAGGCGTCAGTGATCTGTTTTGACATCTGGATCTGTGTTGCTAGGTACACGATTTCTGACACATGTTCCAGCGTCCATGATCGCCCACCGTCGTCACGCTCTGCATACTCCACTTGTTCTGGTTCATCCTCCGGTTCCGGTTCGGTTGGTGGGAGATCTCTCTGACTCAGTCGACTGGCGTTGCGGCTCAGTGCCCGCGGAGGCTTACCATCTAGAATGAAACAGACCACAACTGAAAACTAAACCACAAAAAATATGTAATTTTTGCAACAATAAACTGTTGTGTATACAAAAAGCAACTGACAAAGAAAGCATCACTGGACAGAACTGTATACCATATGAGTCCATGAGAAAAGACCTGCAAAATTTGGTAAAGTTTTGAGGACAACTTGTTGCGTTTTCATATCGCAGGTGAAATCTTATTTTAAAAGTTATGACTTTCAATTCAAATGCACATGTAAAGCCACCAGTGATAAAATTAACAGACAAAACTAATAAGAAAACCTGCACAGATTTCCAATAATATAGCCCACATACCCTTTTTCTGTGCTGAGCTTGACTTTGCAGCCTCACTGGCTTTTCTCTGGTTTTCCTTGATCTGTGGACGAGTGAGAGGTTTCTCTACACCCATGGCATGTTGCCAGCTTGCAAGCTGTAGCTCCTGTCTTCAGCTGGTTCAGGAACGTCGTCAGCCACGTCTCTATCTGACCTTCACATGCAACTGGCTGAAAAAGAAATCAACATTCGTAAAACTCTGTTTACAGTGAAATGGTAAAAGTGTTTATCAAAGTCATAGTGCTTAGGTTGCTTTACCAAACGACAGAAACAACTTTAGATTTAAATCTTGACAGATATGTAAATATTTTTGGAATAAACAACAACCCAATAATATCATTTCACATGTTCACGAAATCTGCACAATAGAACAACAAAAAAAAGTGCCAGTCTGCAGAAACAGCAGAAGTTGTAAGAGCAAGCCCAGCGCAAGTGTCCTTATTGTTTAGTTTTCACATCATTGTCTAATACATGTACTTCCTTATCAACTGGTGAAGTGGGAACAGAATTACAAGTTAAAGAAACCGATCATAATACCTGCTGAAAATGCAGCCTTTCGCCGAGGGCGGAGTCGACACCTGTGATGATGAAGGAACACTTCTCGTTCTCGTCCACTTCCTCAAACACCAGACTGCCCAGGTGTTCAAACAGCTTGCTGATGTACAGGTTCACCTGGTTCAAGTCGTAGCCTGTCAAAATGAACAGAATCTCACAATGATGCAGGCACACAGTAAAGACATGGACAACTACACAGCCACAAAAAAAAACAACCGAAAAAACTACTCTCCAACTCTAACGTTTTTGGCCACACAACCACCTCAGCAGGCTAATGAGGGACTGATCTAGCTGAAACATTACTTGTGAGTATGAAATTGGGTTTCAAGTTTAAACCTACTCATAATAATCTACCCACATTAAAAACAACCCTTTTTTATTTCACCTGGTGTTGTGGAGACTTACCGTTGCAGACAATGTGCAGCACATCCTCCATGGACAGGAAGTAGAATCGTGGGAAGATCTGGCGGCGACGCTCCAGGTGATTGAGAAGTGACCTGCGGCACAACTCTAGGCTGTTGTTCATGTGTTCTAGGATCTTCAGGATATCTGGGAGAGGAAACAACAAAGCATGTGAACTACAGCTGAAAAATTGTAGCTCAAGCTGAAAACTGGCATCAGCTGGGAGGGGGGGGGGGGGGGGGGGGTTTAACGTCCTTTTCCACCACATAGGGTGATATCAAAGACAGGGCAACGATGAAAAAGTCAGCACAAATATTTGGCCCCAGCCGGGATCAAACTCACGACCCTGAGCATTAGAAGTCCAACACTCTACCATTCGACCACCCCGGCTCTGGCATCAGCTGAGCATGACTCAAAATGAGGTGTTTGCCATAACTTTGTGCGGTTCTATCAGAAGGAGGTAATATACAAGCAGTCACCTCTGCATTTGTGAAACAGTGTAGCCATGTGTCAGTCAGACTGTGAGCAGCAGGCATCCGCTGCTTTGCTTTAGACACGCCCTTGTTTTGCTGACAGGGAATCTGTTTAGATCCCTGTGTACTACACAAGCTGAATTAAGCACGGCTGAAGTATTTTACTGAGTGCTTACTTTTGCGAGAGCAGCACTGAAGGACATTGGGGTTCCTCTCCGTGGCTCTCATCAACAGACGGAAGTCTTTGTTCACCATGGCGAAGCGGTTTGCATCGTGGTGCAGGGCCGTTCTCACATCAGCTCCAGTGTACACCTGAGTGTCAAACAGAGAAACAGACGAAGCATGTACCTCCACCTTCCAGTCTTCTGTACCTGGGTAAGGGATCTACAGATTCAACATCTGAAATAGATTCCAAAACTCACCTGTTTGCAGAAACCTGTTGCTTCCACTAGTACTGCCATAATGCAACAACCGCATGGGAAGTGAGGGTCTACTTGTTTTAAGCACAAAGTGAAAATCCCAAAAAATGTCATCAACACTTGGCTAGTACATGTGTTGGGGATTTCCCAAGCTGTGTGTTCCTGTGTACATTGTCACCAAAAGTGCATACTTCTATGTACTAAAATTGCTTGTGGCAGACGACCAAATATTCTGTCAATGGGCACTGTTGCGCACATGCAGTGCCCACCGAATCTTTGGAATCCTGTGACAGGGAACTAAAACTCATAGGGACTTACTGTGTACTCTGGAACCATGGGCTCAGCTAGCGAAACAAAGCACTAGAATGGCCGCCAAACCGCTGCAAATTCCTTATCATGGGGTTTGTCGTCTTGGATCAACTATTAGCTTTTTGTAGACCCACGGTCTCATCTAAATTGTGCAAAGTGACCTCTCACCTCCTCTAGCTCCACCCACTTGTCCTGCACTTCCAGCCATGTCGTCATCACGGCCTCGATCGTCTGGAGCTTCTTCTGCCACTTCAACACCTCGTCCAGGAAGGATCCTGCGGCGGAGTTACTCTGCATGGCCTGCAGCGTCACCTGGTGGTGCTCCAGCTCATCAAAGATCGGGTCGGTGTTGGTCAGCAACATCAGATAGCCAGGATCCTGAAACAGAATTACGGTTACACTGAACGAGTCTGCTGGTTTACTAGCTGAGAATCGGTGAAGGGAAAGTTGGGCCGATGGGAGATTGTGAGAATGGTAGCTCAGACTGAATCTTTCGGATGTAACCAGAGATGTTACGTAGTCTGACAGCATGTGAGTGTGTGTGTGTGTGTGTGTGTGTGTGTGTGTGTGTGTGTGTGTGTGTGTGTGTGTGTGTGTGTGTGTGAAAAACTGTGAGATCAAACCTTCAAATTCAAGATATTTTAGTGTAAAAAGTGGTCAAAAAGTTAAGGTCATTACGATATGGTCAAAACTGAGCATGAAAGGCCCTCACCTCCCCAAGGTTGAGAAGCGAGGCCGGCAGGGAGGAGATGGAGCTGCGTTTGTTCTTGCTGTGTGAACTCTGGTTGGAGATGCGACTTGTGGTGCGCGTCCCCGGTGGGCGGACCGTTGGACCTTGCTGCTGGGATGCTCCTGCCTCACTTTGGGAGTACTCCGACTGGTTGTCCTGGGCAACAGTGATCAGTCAGATATAATCGAGGGTTTTGTTGTTGTTCTTGTGGATTTCGACAGTTTTACATAATATACTAGCATAATTGCAGGACAACAATGTATAGTCAGATTTATGTAAACCCATGTAAGCCATAATGGGGGGGGGGGGTGGGGGGGGGGGAGGGGGAACTGGGGGGGGGGGGTGGAGGGGCAGGGTGGGCGGTCAGAATTGAAGCGTAGGATTCTCGGCAATCATATGATGCCATTTTCATGATCACAGGTCTTTCTGAGCTGTTTTTATATCTATCCTCTGTATCTATCCTCTGTATCTATCCTCTGTATCTATCCTCTGTATCTATCCTCTGTATCTATCCTCTGTATCTATCCTCTGTATCAGTATCCTCTGTATCTATCCTCTGTATCAGTATCCTCTGTATCTATCCTCTGTATCTATCCTCTGTATCTATCCTCTGTATCTATCCTCTGTATCTATCCTCTGTATCTATCCTCACACCACTCAGACACATGACAGTGACAGCATCTGTAACGCTGGCACTGAGCAAACAGTAGCGTCCTCGATGACGCAGCGACCACACTGAGTGCTCCAGTACTGGAACAACAGTGATCTAATGAAAACAAAGGCATCAAGATAAGACTGAGATGAGACATCAAAGTGTTCCGCTTCCACTAACCTGAGTGACGTCAGCGGATGCGACCTTGGTGCGAGTGTGTGATCGCAGCTCGAAGATCTTGCTGAGCCACACCTCCTCGTACGTCTTGAGTGACATCTCGATAGCCAGGTCCTTCACCGCCCTCTGGACGATTGCTCGCACATCGTCCACATGCTCTGGGAGAGGAAAAAAATATGAAAGGCATATTAAGTTTTATTTCAATAAAAACCGCCGATTCCCTTCACAAAATTGGGGAGGTGGAGGATTGGGTACATCTGTATTATTGAGGATTTAGCGGGTGCTTCAGGAACCAGTGATTAAAGAATACACTGCTACTTTTTACCAAATTCTTTTAAGCAAACTCCTGCCATGTACGATATGAGTGAATCAGTTCTCTTGCTGTAATAAGCAAAGCATAAACAACATAAAACTCGGTACATGTATCATACGTTAGCACAAGTATTTCAAACCAGAAAAAGTCCAGTGACATTAGAATGGTATCTCATACTTCCACACAAGCAAAAACAAAAAAAACAAAAAAAATAAAATAAAAACAAAGATGCAATGGGAAGACAACTGGCCGATTGGGGTGTGTGGAATGAAACGTGTTAAAAAGGCAAAAATTTGTAGACAGCAGACTAGCACCCAAGTCCCTGATGTTCTTAGCTCTGTACAGCATGTAAGTCTACCTGGCCAATGAGATCACAACATTTTGTATTTAACATGGTATCAAGATTGAGCTCTCCATCCACTTACTCTGCAGCCCAAGGCTGAGAAGCTCCTTCAGTGTCATGCGTTTGAGCGTGTCGTTATCGATGGTGAAAGCGCCACCTGTCACACGCACCAACTGCTTCCAGTGTCGCGTACGCATGGCAGGGTTGCTCAAGTCATCGATCAACGGCAAGCATGCCTGAAGCAGTCAGTCAAGGAACAAAAAAATGAGCAAATGACAGGCACATTAAAATTCCGAGGACGGAAGAAACTAGTCGTGGTTTAGAAAGATTGACCATGGTAGGAGCCATCTGGATTTCTGTGGATATCATGCACAGCTGAAATGGTCCTACCTCTCACTTAGAACACCAAGGTGCATTATTTGATCTTATCATTTCCCGGCATGCAGCACATGGACCTCCATAGCATCATCATACCATCATCCTCATCCTCATAATCATGCATAATAAAGATTGTTGAAGCTTCTGAGCCCTCCGTGTGTTCCAAACATGACCTGGAATAAATACCACTGGAGCTAGCAAAAAGTTGGGGTGGTAAAAAAAAAATCAAAAACAGCATGAGATGAACTGACCTGTATGGTAGTGATGGACTCGTGTAGCCCCATGTAGACGTCCCAAGTCAACACGTCGTCCGGCAGCCCCTTGACGATCTCCAGCTGCTTGTTGGTCTCCTCCCGCAGGAACTTGGTGTTCATCTTCTGCCAGCGATGACGCTTCCACTCCGACTGTTGCTCGTCGATCACGCGTACCGTCTCCCACACCTGCTTCAGGTTGTTCAGCTCGTGGCGACACCTGGAGGGAGCAAATTTTGATAAACTTGTGGAGCGGTTTGTGAAATCTATGGTAGGGTACACCAGCATGAGATAACACGATTCATGAGAAAGTCCTGGCAGTTTCTTAACGGTGTGTCTAAAACTGAAAGCTCTAGCTATAAGTAAAAAAATAAAATCATGATTTGCTGGTGTTACAACAGTTGTGTGTGTGTGTGTGTGTGTGTGTGTGTGTGTGTGTGTGTGTGTGTGTGTGTGTGTGTGTGTGTGTTTGTGTGTGTGTGGGTGTGTGTTTCGTTGGTTTTTTCTGTTATCTTAACAATTCAGATTTCATTCAAATCACTTTTTTTTTTATATACAAACAAATGATGACTTACGTCGGAAGGATGGAAAAGTCGACCACATTTGCCTCCAGAAGTTCTTGCAGCTCAATCAGATCCTGAAAAAAAGAAACCAGACGTCAAACACAGCCACACAATAAACAAGTCAGAGCCAAAGAAACCAACCACAAGTAAAACAAAGTCACAAGTTTTACATTAGAAAGCACACTGATAATTCATGCTGTATGAGAGACAAGCTACAGTCAAATGGAAAGCTGTAAATCCAAGTATAGTGCCCACAATAATGGCAGACAACAGACCTGTGCCTCATTCTCCAGGACGAGGAGACGTTTGCTGTAATTGTCGATGATGAGGTACGCCTCACTGATGCTGCATTCACGGTTGTAGACATCCGAGTTTTCAAGGTCACGCTGCAAAGCCAGTACTTGCTGCGCAAATGTCTCCAGATCCTACAGAAGAAAGCAAATAATTTACATCATGGAATCCATCATCTTTTCTTCTCCATCTGACATCAGTACATTTGGGAAGCAAATATTTACTTGGAGAACTATTCAAAAGCCACAGTCTCTATGGTGAATGTTTCAACACATGATCTGCTTCCACCATTGCACAATGGACAAAGCTGAAGGGGTCCGAGTGTAACTACTGGTGTACACTTGCATACTTGTATACACCCAGCTTTTGATATGTAGGCTGATGTGAATGGTTTTCAAACTTTGTAGATGACACACCACACAGCACTGTTGTAGATGAGAGACAGACCTGAAACCACTTCTCACAACTTGCCACCAAACGGACTCAGTGAGCAATGACAGAGAGACAGGGGGATTGGCAGGCAGGCAGACAGACAAACGGACGGATGGACGGACGGACAAACAAACCTGAGAGATGCTAGCCGACTCTTCCTGTATCCGTGGTCCCAGCCTCTGTTTGGCGAGAGACACCTTGGTCTTCAGGTTGTTCCATCGCCCCGGAGCAGCAGAGAAGAGGTACTGGGTTTTCTCCGGCAGGATCTGTCCGTATTTCTTCAGCAGCAGAACCGTGCGGTGCATGGCAGCAAACTTTCCATCCATCTCCGACTGTTGGGCAGACACCTGTAACGGAAAGACACAAGTAGTGAAAGCGCACATATTGAAGACAAAGAACTGCTTGAAATAATATCCACTGGCAAGACAAACACACACACACACACACACACACACACACACACACACACACACACACACACACACACACACACATTTACAAGCTGGGTAAATGATAAGGGTCATCTGGAAAGAGTTTTAAGTTAGCCAAAAAAACCAGAGAAACATCATATATGATATGATCATGCGACATTAACAAAAGTCATTCTGACCTCATTAAACAGCCTCATCATCTTCATGAAGCTGGCAGTGTCACGTTCCTCGCCAGTGATGCTCTCGATCTCAGGTTCAATTCTCTTCAGGAACATGTCCAGATTCTCAAGCATGGCTGTCACCTGCGGAACACAATTACACGAATATTTAGTGTACTGTATGTGTGTGTGTGTGTGTGTGTGTGTGTGTGTGTGTGTGTGTGTGTGTGTGTGTGTGTGTGTGTGTGTTGTATCACAAAACTGACCACACCTGTGAACATGGAAAATGCAGCCCATCTTAAAACATTGTTTCCAAGGAAACAACATAAACACAAAGAGAGTGTACCTGGTCAGACAGGTACTTGGTGAAGGTCCACATCCACTTGCTGGCGTAGGTGGTCAGGACCTGTTTGATGGGCTGAAGGTCAACACGTAACCACCCAACACAGTGATGGTCGTCCAGTCCCTGGATCTCGTCTCGTGCTGTCTGCAGATGGGAAAAAAAATGCATCTGTAGAAAACTAACAAGTTTGACTGGTACGGGTGGGATGTAGGGTTAACAGATGTACGGCAGTTTCTTTCATGTCTAACATGAGGGTGCCTAGAAAAGACCGGAGCAATGAGAAAAAAGGCCTGTACAAATTTTATTTTGTGCAGTTTCCGTAACATTCTGAGCAAAACACTGGTTAGTCATATGAAATATTTAGACACAACCCAAGCCTGATGGTGACAATACTGTGCTTGAAACTTTCTCCCTAAAAACATTCTTCTCAGGCCAAATAATAATAATAATAATAATAATAATACCCAGCAATGATAATAACAATAATGAACAAATAAAACTGATATAACTCATATCATCCTCCCCCACTCCCCCCCCCCACCCCCCACCCACCCACACACACACACCCCCCCAGCCCTATCTCACACACACACACCCCCGCACACACACACAGTGCAATCCACAAACAGCCTCTCACTCTCCATAGATCCCACCCACTCACCCTGTAAATGTCAATCTCGCTGTCAAACTCATCCAGTGACGGCACATTGCTCTTCTCTCCGTCTGTCGCTCCCTTTGGTGTCAGGAACGTACGCTCGGCATTCTCGTACACCTCCGCTGACATGCCGCTCTTTGCAGATGATGCTCTGTGCAACAGAGAATGATGACAGTGTAAAAAGCAAATGTAGACCACCACCTTTAAATTTTTGTTGTTGTTGTTGCTTTTTGGGGGGGGTATTTCTGTTGGTTTATTTGTATATTTTTTTTAATTTTGCAGAAGACTGTACAAACCCATCAGTCAATGACACACCTTGATGCCTGGGAAGACCTGTCAGTCTGAGGGGGCGGAGCCTGTTTCTCGGCTCGAGCCTGCGTGGCGCTACGCAGTGGGTTCGGTGTCAGCATCCCACACAGGAAGTCCTCAAATGTCTGATTCACGTCTTGTTGCCACAGAAACGAATACTCCTTGAAGACATCCAGGAGTTTCTGAAATGAATCAATGCATCAATTAATCGAAACATTATTTTTGTATTAAGTCGTTTTATTCACTGATCAGCAAGCAGACTATTCGCTCCTAACCCAACCTTGGTTTTGGTTGTTGTTGTTGTTGCTATTGTTTGCTTTTTGTTATTTTGAAGTTGTTCTCTTGCGCAGCATTAAGCCCTAAAACCTCACTCACTCACCCTTGTTGTTTTCTTGTTTGTTTCTTTGGGGTTTTTTCCCCTTTTTGTTGTTGTTGTTTTCATTAAGTAATGAAGGAAATTATCTTTGAGAGCTACAGATCCTACCATGCAGTGACCGATTTTATTCAGGAACATGTCCAGATTCTCAAGATACTCGGGGATTTCAACATGTGTGACGTTTCTCCCCTTCTCTCCCTTCAGCAATACATCACTTGTCCCACTAGACTGAACCGTACAATAGATCTGTGCTATGGTAACATTACCGATGCATACAAACCCGTGTGCCGGCCCCCGCTTGGGCAGTCCGACCACAACGTCATACACCTACTGCCTAAATATAGACAACAAGTGAAAAGGGACAAACCAGTGACGAAATCTGTGCAGCTGTGGACTCCCGATAGCACAGAGGAGTTGAGGGGGTGTTTTGAGGCCACTGACTGGGATGTGTTTATTGAGAGTTGCACCGACCCAAATGAACTAGTGGAGACAGTGTCGTCATATGTTCGATTCTGTGAGGAAAAAGTTATCCAAACTAAGACCGTGAAAGTATACGCTAACAACAAGCCGTGGGTGACTAAAGACCTGAAGGCGCATCTAAATGCTAAAAAGCTAGCTTTCCTCAGCGGAAAACATGAAGAGTACCGCGAGAAAGAAAAAGAATTCCGGAGACTGTCGCGCATGGCGAGACTGAATTATAAAAACAAAGTGGAGGAGAAGTTTCGATCTGGTAATGCTAGAGACGCCTGGATCGGTTTAAAAACTATGATGGGCAACCAACAAAAGAAACAGTTAATGCCGAATACAGGCGATTCTCTCGAAACAGCTAACAGCTTAAATCACTTTTATTCTCGTTTTGA
Source organism: Batillaria attramentaria (assembly GCA_018292915.2). NCBI lineage: Eukaryota > Metazoa > Mollusca > Gastropoda > Batillariidae > Batillaria > Batillaria attramentaria. Next base: position 888,192 of record JACVVK020000128.1, on the reverse strand, counting down.
TGTGAGAGACACGAGTGCTGAGTGTGATGCGTTCTGTCAGAATATTGTGCCTGAACAACTGTTGATTACAGAGGATGAGGTCGTGAGGGTCTTTTCACAACTGAATGCGTACAAAGCTCCTGGCCCTGATGGTATCAAAGGTAAAGTGCTGAAAACATGCGCAGGTCAGTTGGGGAAGATTTTCACAATCATCTATCAGTACTTACTGGACCTACATATTGTTCCGACTTCGTGGAAGTCCTCTACTATTATACCTGTGCCAAAGAAAACAAATGCTTGTCAGCCTAATGATTTCCGCCCAGTTGCCTTGACATCTGTGTTGGCCAAGTGTATGGAGAAGGTTGTGCGTACTCACCTGTTGAACGATCTTTCTGGGCAACTTGACCCGCTTCAGTTCGCCTATAAGGCTCACAGAGGAGTGGAGGATGCTTGTCTGACGTTGTTTAACCTTGTTACTAAGCATCTTGAGGACTCAAAATCGTACATCCGGGTACTTTTCATAGATTTTTCTAGTGCTTTTAATACTGTGGAACCGCTTGTGCTTTTAAAACGGTTAGTTGACTTTAATGTCAATTCTAACATTGTACTGTGGGTGCGTGACTTTTTGAAGGACAGGCCGCAGAGGGTGAGGGTCAGTGGTGTCTTGTCCGACGAACTGGTGCTGAATTCTGGATGTCCACAGGGTTGTTGCCTTTCGCCAACAATGTTCTCCATCTATACCGACCATATGCGCTCCAATACTGATGTAACCTGTTTGTTAAAGTTTGCCGATGACATGGCCTTAGTTGGCATGTTAAAAGACGAAGACTCCCTTGCCAGTTATTTTTCACTGATTGGTATGGTAGCTAGCTGGTGTACAGAGAGCTTCCTTCAGTTAAATGTGCAAAAAACAAAAGAACTTGTGATCGACCAAAGAAGAGACTGTGATCTTCCCTTCCAGCCGGTCATTGTGAACGACCACCCTGTGGAGGTAGTGTCTGAGTTTAAGTACCTCGGCACAATAGTAGACAACAAACTAGACTTCACTCAGAACACTGATTTTATCGTGAAGAAGGCCAACCAGCGTCTGTACCTCCTTAGAAAACTGAGAGCTTTTAATGTTTGTCCTGAAATTTTAGAAACTGTATATAGAAGTTTAATTGAAAGTGTACTGGCATTTAACATCGTAGTCTGGTACGGCAGTCTCAGCATGAAGAACAAAGCAAGGCTGTCTCGTATAGTCAGAGTGGCAGGAAAGATAGTTGGCCTGGGTCAGTACTCTCTAGATGATCTTTATATAACGGCTGTCAGGAGGAAGGCCACTACAATTGTCAACGACCCCACCCACCCCCTCCATGATCAGTTCCAGGAACTCCCGTCTGGGCGCCGCTATAGAGTACCGAGAGCAAGGAAAAATTTGTTTAAGAAATCTTTCATCCCCTCAGCAGTATCTATTTTAAACTCATAACTGTTTACTGCCCGTCCCCAGTATGTATAGATTTCATTTGTTGAGATTGTCATAACTGGGCTTACTCCTCAGCTGTGTCATGTCCGCTATGCCCTGGCCATCTTTTAGTTTAGATTTCTTAGTTTAGTTGCATAGTATTAGACTTGGACATCACATTACTTTAGGATCTGTGTTAATATGTATGGATTATATGTCTAGATAAATTAATGTGTGTGCGTGTGTGTGTGTGTGTGTGTGTGTGTGTGTGAGCCAGAAGAAAATTTTCTGCCATCGACAGACAATAAAGTTATATTGAATTGAATTGAATTGAATTGAATCAAAGCAAAGTACGCTGAGGGTGGCATAGTTTTTGAATTTACTTCCATACCTTGCACTCTTCAGCATTGTCGTCCACCAGCTGAGTGATGTCCGACAAGAGCTGCTTCACTTCTTCGTCTGCAGCGATGTAATCTTCATATGAACCCTGCAAAAAATAGAATTTCATTACATAGGGGAAAAAATGGCAGGGAAATGGAGATGATCATGCTAGAAATCTTTTACTATTCCCGCACATCCACACCCACCCACACCCACACACATACTCTTTGTCTGTAAGGACACAATAAAGTTGTTTGAACCTGAACACACACACACACACACACACACACACACACACACACACACACACACACAATCTGAGCAGTCCATCCCCTTAACTGACCTTTGGCCCCAGCATCTTGACGAGCCTCCCTCTGGCAACAAAGCCGGCCAACCATCGTGAGACAAGCTCCTGCACGCTGACGACGGAAGATGTCTGGTCGAGGGGCGGTCTGAACGCCACATTGTTCTCGATCAGCTCCAGGCGAATGGTCAGTATGGGCAGGATTTTCTCCTCATTGTCGTCATTCTCTTCAGGCTGTGTTCAAAAAAATTTGTGAAAAATAAGATTCAGCACAAATAAATCTATGATAAAGACAGACCATCACATGTTTCAAGATGCACCTCTAAGAGGAAAGAGGTATTAAAGGGGCTAATACTACCATTTTTATGTGCACAGATCATTCTGAGCTGTTTTGTGGTATCTTTTATCACATCAATTGAAAACCTGGACAGTGACAGCATCTGTAATGTTGGCACTGAGCCAACAGCAGTATACTCGATGATGCAGTGACCACACTGAGCACTTGAGTAGCGTAAAACAGTCATAGAATTTGAATGTTGAAACTGTTCCAAAACAAAAGCTGGCTTTGCAAAGATGGCATTAGCATATTTAATTGATCACGTCATTGACCTGGAACTGAAAAAGAGCTGAGAAAGGCACAAAACCTACAGTTTTGATTCCTTCGTTTTTTCTGCCTTCCACTGTCCCTTTCAAAACTACACTGCTTGAGAGACCTTGAGCATAATCCAGATACAAGTTCATATGTAAATTTTCAAACAGAGATTTCTCCTTTTGTCATCACTACATGACAAGGTTTGCTTGCCATCTGTTGCCACTTGTGATCATCATATTTTCTAACTAACACAATTTAGAAAATCTACTATAATCTGGAAAAAGGGCCTAATTTAAGTCCCTATCAAAATCATGGAATTAACTTCATCTTCTCTAACCCCACAGCGTTCACCATGTCGAGAGTTTTAGCCCGCACCACCCACCTCCACCATGTTGGCGTGAACCAGTGTGTTGAGCATGGTACGGAGACTGGTCAATGACGACTGTTTGAGTCCATCCAGAACGATGGCGTCGATGTAGTCGATGTAGTCTTGCCAAGCAGGTGATGCCTGACTGATCTGTACGGCCTGGTACCAAACAAAATCACATCATTAAAAATGTTGGAGATGTGAATGTGAGGCTCATAAAGTCTGTTATCCATGAAAATGAATTACTTTGGTTTTGTTTTATCTACTAATTTAGAATAAATGTCATGAACTCTAATAAACACAAGTCTTGATTACATACATGCGACAATCAAATCTGTTGACAGAAGACAGTCAGTCAGTGACTTGGGTGAAGTGAATAGTGAAAAAAAAAGGAAAAGAAAAAAGATGAGATACTCCAAGAGAAATAAACAGAACCTACCTCAAAAGATGTCTGCACGATAGCATGGATCTTGTGGCCTGAAGGCACCACTACGCTTTCCAGCTCATCATCAAGCCCCCTGAAAATACGAAGGAAAGGGTTCACTTATAGACATAGTGCTGCCGCACTTCGCTTAACTCTCCTACAGCGGCAGCAATCACAAATTCCACAGTTATGTCACACACCAACAGCAAAGCACGCACACATGTGCGCACGCACGCACGCATGCACACAGACACGCACACACACATGCATCACTCACTTCTGCATCTCCAGCAGTTCCTCCATGGAGTAGGACACGGTGGGTTGTCTGGCTGAGAAAACGTCCAGCGTTCCGCCCGACCAGGAGATGGTGATGGCAGCGATGTCATGGCAACCGGTCTGGACGATGTCCAGATTCTGGTGAACGTCCAGACACACGAGGGACATGGCCGACTCAATGAAGTCCGCTGACTCTTTCATGCGCCACGTGTAATGCTGAAGACCTTGTTCCAACACCTGAAAGGGAGAACAGTGTTTCTTGAATTCTTTTTTTTTTCCATATGATGCAGAATTGCATGCATAAATGTGACATACAGGTAGTTCAAATTTTCACGATAAAATATGGAAAACTATATGTTTCTGTGGATAAACAACAATTCCCACAAGAGGGTTCTCTTACAGAACCCCTTCCCCAAACCAACAGTCCCCAAAACAAAACAAAATTTTTTTTTTTTAAATGCAGTTAACTGGTGACTGGCACATAACCATGTCAACGCGTATCTCATGGAAGAAGCAACCCAAGGCCCCCCCCCCCCCCCCCCCCCCCCCCTGCATTTTAGATGCTGTCACTGTCCAAGTGTCTACGCGGTGTGATGATGGATACCACAAAACAAGCTCAGAACGATCTGTGAACACAAACATGGCAGCATTCGCCCCTTTAAGACACACAGATGAAGACGGCTTATTTTCCAAAACTGACCAAGTCGATCTGTGCCAGCTTCCTCTCAAACATGGGTTTCTCAAACGCTGTCAACGTCCTCATGATGGAGTTGTAGTTGGACACGATCGTCTCCAGGCGCGTTGCCGTGACGCCCAGCTCGTAAGAGTCGGTGTTGCGTAACAGCTCCTTGGCGGCAGGAGGCAGACGCGTGTTGAAGGGCGGTTGACTGAGGTAGTGAACTTCTCGCAGCAGCAGCAGCAGCTGGGGGTCAAGGTTGACGTGAATCACCTGTGGTCGCTCATCCCTGTCCTCATCAAATTCCTCTGCAATCTGTCAACAAGATCATCATGAAAATAAGCATGGCGAAAAGTGGACATTTAGATGTGACAACAATTGATGACAACTGGAGTCAAACAGAGTGTCTGCCAGTGAATGTAAGTATGATCTTATCATCTATTTATTTCATTCCTCCTCCTACTGATGGATGGGGACCCATGCCTACCTGTGGATCTTCTTGTTTGTCTGAGCATCTCTCTGTCCACTTGAAGACAATTAACGTTACTCAGTGACTCCTTTGTAACATTCAATACCATCACAACTGATCAACATTTCTTGTTGCTGTTTGCTTTTTAACACAACTTATACTACTAAATGACATTTACACAGCACAATTCTTGAAAATACAAACATAAACTCATTGCGCATTCAGAAATCACTCACACACAAATACAACACAACCTAAAATAGCAGTCACCATGGTTACATGAATCAGCAAAATGCAAGTTGAAACAGATCAGTCTTAAGTTCTGATCTGAAATATGACAGCGCAGGTTGCTGCCTCACGTTAGCAGGCAGCGAGTTCCAGACTGTTAGGGTGGTAAACCTTGATGAAAGTTGTGTGCATACTTTTACAAAAATCTACATTTTTTGCTTGTACTGTTGTACCACAGACTTTTGCCAGTTTATGCTTGCAAGAAGTAGTAAAGAAACTCCTACAAGTAGCTAGTGCACAAATCACTGACATGACTACAGAAGATTATCAGAACAAGTACGAAGAAGAACTTGGAGCCTCACCAGAAGTGGCTGTTTGAGTCGGAGTGTGAGTTCTGACGTGATGCCCGACTGCCACGCAATGATGATGTCACTCTCATACCTGTAGCAAAAATAAAAAATAATAATAATCATGTGAACTACAACCGAGAAGAACACACAGCACCTGCAGAATACATTACAAGAACGCTGTACTGCAGCACTGCCGATATGGCTGACTGTTAACAAACAGTGGGGAGTGTGATATGACATGACCCCACAGCACTGGGCCTTATCCAGACCAGTTACATACACTGGCATATGCATGGCTTCAGGCAAGGTATATGTAACTAGAAACTTCTTCTTCTCTGGAACACCGGGGGTTAAGTCTGACAATATGAAACTGGCATCTTCAGGTGGCCAAAATGCTAGCAGCTATTATGCAAGGGGTTAAACACAATTTATACTAAGTAAGTTATACAGGAGCCTGTTCTCCTGCTCCGCACTCATCAATTTTCTCTCAAACACAGAAATGTGAACATTCAAAATCTGTCCAACCAAGGCAGAGCCTTGTGAAACATCTGTTAAAGAACTGTTATTGACGCCTGAATATGATTTTCACGTACAGCGGACAAAACAGAAAGTACACGGGCGGTAGGGAGAGAACTGGAAGAAGGATGAATTCTGATGCGTGGTACAAAATACATGGTGACCTACTTGTCCAGGTCCTTCATACATTCGGCGTACGTGTCCCTCATCTGCCAGCCAGCATCGCCCTCCAGTGAGTGAGGACTCACGTGACGCATCTTCTCCATAGGACGCTGAACAAACATCAATACAGATGACAGGTGAAGAGCTGGTACACTATGTTCAGCATTATGACTCCAATAATTTGCTCGTCTGACAGGTCACTCACAGTCATCAAACGGATCTCAACAATTCAACAACTGTTCCATCAATCTCAAACCAAAGTCTGTATGCTTTATCTGCACTTTTACAGTTTGATATCTATGGCTATTTATATCACCTAACATGCAAATTATCAGAGACGCCCACCCTGTACCCCCAAACAGGGCCATCTGTACTGGCAGAACTTCATATCCACATGCGACATCGGCCGATGACCGATTCATTTTGAAGTGTCCATTTACTTTCTTACAAAGGTGGCCATAAATCCTATCATTATTTCTATATTCAGACAAAATAATATCCTGCAACTCTACTAACAGTCAGGATATTTGTCCTATTACAGTTCCTACGGATATGGAACCCCGCACTGAGATGTACCTTTGAAAATGCAGGCTTACTCCAATTCATTTCTGGTGAAGATTCACAGAGTCGCACACAATGAGAGGGGAAACAGAATAGTCAACCATTTACTGCCAGTACACAATTATACACACAACAGCTATTTTATAGACTGACCTTGATGCGTTGTTTGAGGCCGTAGACCCACATGAGTTTGCTGACGACAGGCGGCATGTTCTTGTGGGGCGGAGGGCTGATGGAGTTGGAAGTGAATATCTCTCGCACCTGTTGTAGCTCGGCTGTGAAGGCCTCCACCAGGTAACGATCCTTGTCTTTCAGGTGCATCTACAGATAAATGATCACGTGTAAAAAAAAAAACAAATAATTTTTTTTTAAATTCAAAACTGGTTAAACGTTTAAACCTGCAGTCAAAATACACTTGTTCCCAGCCCAGCAGCAGTAATGTTGGAGGGATTGACACTGAGAGACTTACCTGCACCATTTCCCGACCGCTGACACCTTCAAAAACTTCCAGCAGACGGAGCTGGGACTCGACCGTTGGACACTGAGTGAACGCCTGCCGAAGGATGCCAGACAGACGCTTCTCCAGAGACTGAAAAGAAAAACGCACGAGAAATAAAACAAATCTCTGTTAATCCGCACTGTTCTACGTGTAATGAGGATGTTACCCATTCTGCTTACAGTATAAGCAAGGTTTCATATTTCGTCAGATGTAGGTTCATTTTAGAAAAGTCCGGTTACTTTCTTACCAAGGCGGACACCGTGTCCCATCATTTCCACGCCACAGTGGACAATATTCAGGACAAATGTCCTAAACCTTTACATTCAGCCAGGACATTTGTCCTATTTAAGTTCTCACTGATATCAAGTCATGCACTAGTCAAGATTCTGTGCCACGTGCCTTCGCAATGGAAAGGCAACGTCTCCTCTGTGACAGAGTGGAATTTATCTTGTACAAAACTGTTAATACATTTTTATCGATATCCAGCTACCAAAATATGTAGGATGTAACTTAGGCATTCAAATACATGCAAGATGTGATTATCTAAATACAAGTTTTTACAAGGTGGCCAAACAGGGGAAAAAAAAAGGCAAAAAGAAAAAATCTTACTTTTACAACAGTGCGGAATCTGAAGAAGGCTCGTTCAAACGACTGTGATCCATCGATGTTGAGTACGTTGCTGACGACGGAGAAGAACTCACGCATGGCCTGCGTGTATTTCTGGTGGATCTCCTTCACCATGGCATCCAGGCTCATGCTGCCAGCGCCACCTACTTCTGCCGCTCCGGCCAAGAGGCGAAAATGTCTCGTGGTCTCCACCAACTCCAAGACATCATTGCATCTGAATGGAATGAATTATAACATGGTGATTGTTCAGCCAGTCAGTACAGTTAAGACTTGAAGTCTGACAGTTTTTATGTGCCACTGTTTGAGGTTATTTGACATACTGATGAGGAAGTTTTGGCATAACTCAATTTTGAGAATATCTCAAGATTAATGATTAAACATTAATTTTTCTCTACTTCTACTATGCTATTTTCAAAATAGAATTACACCAAAATATATTCCATGATGACGGCAATGAGAAGATTGCATCACTTTGCATCTGTTTTCAAAAAATCTTTTGGGAAAGGGGGAAGATTAGTGATGTGGGTGTGGGCTTAACACTGTCTATAATTGTGTAACCTTTTTTCTGGTTTTTTTTTCTGTTTTTTATTGTGGGTGGTGGGGTGGGGGTGGGGGTGGGGGGTAAGGGGGGGGGGGGATTGGGGTAAGGGAGGGAGGGGGTGTACGTGTGTGTGGGGGTGGGGAGGGGGGATGTGCTTTATTTGATTTGTATGATTGTGGCCCAGTGGTGGCTACCCTCTTAGAAATGTGTGTCACCTATACTCACCTCTCCATGAAGCTGTTGAGGAGGTCAAAGCAAGGAGCATTGCGAGGCGGCCATGGTGAGTCCGTCATGAGGTCTTCCTCGTTCAGTGAGGTGCTGCTGCCGTCCGAGTCCAGACTCCGCAGCCCATAACGCGGTGTGTACGCATGTGGCCCGTACATCTTGGTTGTGAACAAGTTCCCATGAGGCCGAGCAGCTCTGTTGATTGAATTCCATTATATTAAATTCAATAATGCTTTGATATCCCTGAAGGGCATACCATCAGAGTTTAGGAGCGCAGTGACGTAACTATTATATAACAGCTGAAGGAACTAGTAAGAAACAGGTGTATTATCATTCAAGCCACACAAAAAGTAACCTTAGATAAAATATGCTACACACATAAATATAAATATAACACACATAAACATAAAGCCTAAAAATTAACAGAGAGTAACAAACACGGGAAAATTAAATAATCTTCCATTTCTTTACAAGTGAAATGCTGACAGGTTAACTTCAGTGTTTGTTTCTCATTTGCAAATTCTTCTTGTCTAAGCTGGACTTGTACTGCGGGTCAGAAGTGAGAGTACTCACAGGCGTTCGGCGTTCTCAGCAATGTTCTGTGCGTTCTTGTCATCTGCCTTGTCCTTGAAGTCGAGGTAGGTGCCACGGAAAGCTGCACAAACCCTCAGAGCTTCCTTCAGCTTTGTGTATGACTGGGGAAAAAACAATAAGCTAGGTAAGTATCTTTGACAATGCAAATGACAAAGGAGCAATGGAAACTGCAATCACTTGAAAACTGTTGAAGTGATATATTTGTCGACCATCCGAGCCATTAGGGAATTTCACCCACCAATTGATGAACCAAGCAGTAATGCAGCGATCGTCAAATGTGTCAGGACCTTGGTAGCCATTCGGGCTACCACCCTGAACAAAACTGGTAGCCCGAAAAAAATTCTGGAAGCCGGAGTGGCTGCTAGGTTCTGATTCATCTCAGAATTCCTTCTCGCCATTTGGGCTACCGCTACCAGAGCTTTCACTCGCCCGACGGTAAATTTGGTAGCGAAAGCGAGCGGGCGAGCGCATTTGACGATCGCTGGTAATGAATGAACTGAGTGTTAGACAGCCAATACCAGTCATTTCTCAACAATCTAAACAGTCCACTGATCTTTGCCAGATCTGCACTCAAAGGAGAATTTTTTTTTTAATTTTGAATTTTTTTTGTCTGTTTTCATAAAGGTATTGCTCATCTTGAAAGAAAAAGAAACACCTATAAATAAAAATAAACACAACAAAACACCACACACACACAAACACAAAACTGCTGACTACCTCGAGCGGTTCTCGCAGAATGTCCTCCCCCACAAGAGCGATGGCGCGATGTACGACCTCATTAGACAGTAGTCTCAACAGGTTGTGGAACTTGTCAATCTGGTGATAGTACCTGCACAGTCGGATAACGATCAGGATAAATCAACAACGATGTTGTATCTACCAGTATTTCACGTAACAAACATACAGCATAAGTGTTACATGTATTATGAAATTGAGACAAAAGCTTGCAAAATCAATGCCATTAGTCAAAGTGTGCTGTTCACATTTACTTTTGTTTCAGAAAGCTTTCCAAGATATAGTTTACGATTCTTAGTTAGGATGTCTTATGATTCGACTGCTGTCCATTGTTCCAAGTTTCCTAAAACCAACACTCCAATTCAGACTGAGTAATCCTGACAACAATGGTTGTTCACTATGTGTGTGACAGCCCCCTAAAGCTGAAAAATGCTAGCTGTCAAACCTGGACAGCTCATGCTGACAGACTCACAGAGCATGTAAAGTGGATAACAGTCTTATGTCGCAGTTCGATGTGCTTCTGCACAGTGATTTAGTCAGTACTCAGGATGACCACATACAGTACAACTGTCAAAACTTACACAGAGTGTGACCACACAAGATTAAGGACTGTCATGAGAGGTTTGAAGAGCTTCAGCATCTCCTTTGGATCTGTGGCGTTGTGGAGCTGCTCAAACCATGGCCGCATCGTGCTGAGGAACTTCAGAATCTTCTGCGTCTCCGCCTCAGCCTGTGTACATGTCACAAAATTCCTCAGTAGTAATGAAGCATGGATAAAAGATATCTACTGCAAGTCCCATGCGACAAGGGGTTCCTCCCAGTTTTGTCAAATGTAGTGTCAGCCTTGAAAATCTAAGTCACTAACACCACGACGCATTGACAAAAGTGACAAATGGGGACTGCTTGCTGCACAAACAGAAAGGTGTAAGACTTGTCCCCTAGACATATCAACTTATTACCAATAATCAAAATAAATATATTGTACAGTCAAACCTGTGTAAGGCGGTCACCCAAGGGACTGGGCCAAACTGACCGCCTTAGACAGGGTGGCCGGGTTATTCAGGGTGGCATGTCAACAGCTAGTGTGTCAGGGGATCGTCTGGGGTGACCAGGTTAGACAGTGGCATTGCTTATACAGGTGGCCGCCATGGCAGGTTCGACTGTATCTGGAAAAACAAAATCTGTCATCAACAAGTTAGTGGAATTTCGGCGTAACAGCATTTTGAGAATAACGCAGGAGAATTGTGCGATGCTTGTCTTCTTGCACTGTTCTCAAAACCCAATTGCGCCAAAATTTCATGAAGACGTTGAAATAGAGCCCATCATTTTGATTTGCAGAACTGTTCCCTCACCTTGCTGATGTCTTTGCGGACGGCGTGGAAGGAGTGTGCGTACTGAGAGTCGGCCTGCTCCAGGTTGTGCAGGATGTCCTTGGCCACGTCGGAGTCAAGCTGCTGGTTGATGGAACGAAGACGACCAAGATGTTTCTCCCACATGTACACTTCGTCCAGCGGTCCAGGCTCCAAACCCGCCTGCTGGGTAAGGTCAGCCTGGGGGTCATGCCGCAACACAGCCTGTAATGATACGCATACAGAGCAAACTCTGCTTTAGTGTCTCAACAGAAAAATTAATATGTGAAAAGCAGTGTAATAATACAAGTACCAGAAGTATCACTGACAGAATGGCAGCGGAAGAATTTTTTTTTTTTTTTAAATTTTAAAGCTGTCAGTTGATAAGTTTGGCTCGTTGTTGTTGTTTGTGTGTGTGTGTGTGTGTGTGTGTGTGTGTGTGTGCATGTGATGCTCTGTTTTGTTGCCTTGTTTTTCTTTCTTTCTTTTGCTGTTGTTGTTGTTGATGTTTTTCTTTTTCTTTGCTGTTTCATTTTTTGTTGTTTAATCTGTGTGTGTGTGTGTGTGTGTGTGTGTGCATGTGATGCTCTGTTTTGTTGCCTTGTTTTTCTTTCTTTCTTTTGCTGTTGTTGTTGTTGATGTTTTTCTTTTTCTTTGCTCTGTTTCATTTTTTGTTGTTTAATCTGTGTGTGTGTGTGTGTGTGTGTGTGTGTGTGTGTGTGTGTGTGTGTGTGTGTGTGTGTGTGTTTTGTCGCCTTGTTTGTTTTTCTTTCTTTCTTTTGCTGTTGTTGTTGGTGATGTTTTTCTTGTTCTTTGCTCCGTTTCATTTTTTGTTGTTTTATTTGGTTTGGATTTCCCTCCAGCTTTTGGGCTGTTCTTGTCATGTTTGTTTATTCTGTTGTTTGGGGGAAGCAGGTTTTTTTCTTTTTCTGTTTTAGATGGATTTTATTGTTGTTGTTGTTGTTTTAGGAGGTGGTGTGGGGTGGGAGCCTCAAACTCACTCTGATCTGCTTGATCCAGCCAATGACAGTCGTCTCCAGCACGTGCAGCACAGCAGCCCGGCGACTTGGTGAGGCCGCCACTTCCGCCAGCACTTCAATGGACGGTAGATTCAGCACAATGCGACCCTGCGACATACATTTATTTCTGACAAAGTCTGTTCTGATGAATGGTACAAAATGTGTATTCAGGTGATAGCATCTACCATACTGTTTATGTAGTACAAAATTCAAGGATTTGCTGGTCTCACCTCGACATGACCTTGGGAGACCTCCACAGCGGCCATCAAGCGATGCATGATATCCATCAGTTTGTCACCATTTATTCCCGCACCAGTCACGCTTGGTGTGTTGGTGCCCAGGAGGGGCAGGAACACTTCACGGATGGTCAATTCCAGGTGTTCAAGAGGAACACTCGTGCAGTCCATGTAGAACACCTCTGCATCTACACAAATATCACATGACTGCCATAATGACCTAAACTTTTAGCCCGCGCCTGCTTTTTCCACTAAAATAAAAGCTAAACTAAAACCAAGCAGCAACCGGCCCCCGTAGTGTAGTGGTTAGCACTTCGGACCATGGGCCGGGAGACCCGGGTTCGAGTCCCAGCCGAGGCAAGCGGGATTTTTCCTACCTAGGTCGGCTCCTACCCAGAGCAGGTGTGCTATGGACCCAATGGGGAGGCTGTAGCCACTCAGCCGAGATTCACCCACTTCACGGGTGCGACTTTGGGGGTGCTTCCCTTGGTATGACACGTTTATGACGTGGATGATTACACGGCCGGCACCGCAGGTGCCGTAGTTCCCGGGCCTGGTTAATGCCAGGATATTTATGACAGGAAGCGAGGAATGCGGCCCTGTCCCGCAGTCCCAAACCACACGGACCTCCATAGCACCATCTCACCATCATCCTCATCTCCATCATCATGCATAATAAAAATTGCTCCAGCTTCCGAGTCCTCCGTGGACTCCACCCATTACCTGGGAGGAACACCACTGGAGCCGGCAAAAGAGTTGGGGCAGCAAAAAAAAAACAAAAAAAAACCAAGCAGCAAAGATAAGCAGTTACAGTTTCAATGTCCATCCATTTTTATTGAACACTATGTATGCCGGTGGGGCTGATAACAATGCTACTAGTTTTACTGGTCTGGTAATCTTGATAAATGCCCTATCACCCATCTCACTATATCTACCACATCAACTCCTCAAAGGTCAAAATTCAACAACAGGAAACTTAAAGTATACCTAAGTTGTCCTTTGTCAGCTTAGTGCCAGGGTTGCACTTCAGGAAGAAAATGGACTTGGACTTAAGGTCAAGCGGAGGAAGCAATGAGGCTGTGATTTGCCTCGGGGGACGAATGTAGACAAACAGGCGTTTCACATCTTCATTGTTCACAAACTCGTAGAATGCCAGCCTGAAAACATGAGCAGACATTGTCAGTAACACAAACACAAGTAACACGTAGAGGTCCTAACAGAATTGAACAGTCATTTTTTTTCAAACTTCTCATACTCACTAACAGTAATAATCTCTACAGAGTACTTTTAAAAAGAAAAATTATTGGTTCTCTAATCCAACAGCTGGGAAATGTGGGTCGCTATCTCTAGAGAAAGCACATTACCATAGTACAGCGTCACCCAATTTCATCCTGCATATTAGGTGTTTTCCATTCCGCAGCCTCTCCCATTTGGACTGGGATACATTCACACTTAATACTGTGCATGCCTGTGTAAAACTTAAAACACGGCAAATTATGATTATGGGGACTGTAAGAAATTTGCATTTGTTTATACGTTATTTGGTTGGTGGAAAGGGTCAAAGGTTTTGTTGTAGCAGCATTATCTGGCTGAAGGATTAAAAGCCTTTTGAAAAATCATGTTTTCACTTGAAATCTTCATATCACTATCAGCCACTTCAAACTACCATTACACAATCTCAGTACAGCGGTCTCAGGTCTAGCAGGGAAGGCCAACACCTTGTGCAATAGTGGCTTGAAGTGGCTGCTGGTGTACAGTGGCTTGTTCTTTTTAACAAGTGTGATCATATAGTAGGCAGGGAGTGGTGGGGATCATGCTCTTAAGAATTAAGTCACGACGTGATGCGAAAAACAACTAAATAATAATTTATATCACAACATCACACAGTTCGACCTCACAATTATGATACGCCAATAAATACACACTGTGACAATCTGTGTCAGAGAGAAGAGAGGGATGTTCATGCTGATGACTATACATATATAGTTAGTATGCAACACACCTTGCTCTGCTGCTTAGAAACTGAGAAACTGAGAAACAAATGATCTGCTCGTGAAGGTAACATTAAAGACGACACTGAAATCTCTACACACCTGTTGTCATCATTTGTGAACATGTTCTTGAGGTCTTCATTGCGAGGCCGCAGAGATGAGCTGATCCTCATTTCCAACCACTTCAGTCGTTCATCCATCTTGATTCTTTTGGAGTGTCTTTCACCTGCAAATTGGGCAAATGTGATAAATCTGTGGTGTGCACATGATGTGCAAAAATCTGTGAAATTCCTGCACTTACAAATATATGGAATGGTTGATACATGCGCTGTGACCATCCTCTTGTCGCCATAACAAAGAAATCACATAACTAGCTTATTTAGATTTGTACTATACATTCTTCTTAGAGATGGCAACGTAGCATTAACTAAACACTTGAACTTCTTGATACTGTGTAATTATTTTAAAATGACAGAAATAGCGACAGAATATGTATTTGAATGACGTTAAATGATCGTACGACCGAAAATCTGTACTGTGCACAGCTCTACAACATTACTAAATCTGCGCGAAACACATGTAACTTCAACTTTTGAAATGCGCTAGTTATCATACAATTGGTGCTTACTTGTAGTCAAACCGTCAAGTGGCAAGAAGTTCCCAGTTGCGACAGAATTTCCATCAAATCTGTTTTTTTCTTACGAATCGTGCTGATCCAACTGCGACCTGTCCGCCATATTGTTTGTCTAGTGCTGCTAAGGACGCAAGCCGTGGCAGGTTCCCTGATCGGTTCCCTCTCTAATCGAATACTTCCGGTCGATGTAAAACCATTCTTAGCCGTCATAATGCGAATCAGTTTTGAATCTGGCATATATCAACCTGCAATGCCGATATCGATCGGCAAAAGTTATTCAAAAAGACGGACAAATGGGGAAATTGAGATTATTGCGTATCGGCCTGTAACCAACGATCGGACACCGCGGCCATTTCCAGGGCTTGTGGTAGATATTTTTTCTGAGGGTCAGCATGACTTCCAGCAGAAAAATCTGAGGGTCAGCCTACTCTAACAGACATAAACGCCGTACATTTCAGAGCGTCTGTGGCGACTGCTCTGACGATCGATCGCCGAAGATTGAAACAGAAACTGTGAAAGCTGTGCATCATGCTATCAAATTTGATTATCACGCGACGCACTCCTGCTCCAAAATTTTAAAATCTGTGCGTCAGTAAAACCTCCAGTGATTTTTTTTCTGCGTCATTTCGTGATTTCTGTGCGTCAATACGCACAGTTTGTGCGTTAACACAAGACCTGATTTCAAAACTGGAAAAGTCCCTGCAAGCACACAATACACAGTTATTATTATTTCAAGCGACCACGCATGCCCTGGCAAAAACTCGCGAAGGGCTAGTCAATGGATTGCAGGACCTCAACCTCTTAGCACATGCAGCTATCCGCAGCACCCTGAACCGGGCCCTCATCAACCCTGTACCCGGGGCCGACGCTAAGGCCGCGTTGCTTAGGCCCGATGCACACGAGCGTCGGCGTCAGCACCATGAAGCAAGCAGCGAAGGCTGCCTCGCATCATACGCCTCGCGTGAGCGCGTGGTGTGCGCCGTTTGCATGCACACTTGGCTTCGGCGTCATTCGCCTGCACGGCCTGTTCGCTGACGGAGCCCACACTGCACGCGCTGACCCACACTGCTTTCTGATTGGCTGAAACCAAGTCTGCAGCGCGGCGTCAGCAGCAGAAATAGGACATGTTCTATACGCGGCGTCAAAGGATTCCGCCGCCTGGCATCATTGATGCCGTTGCCTGTCGCCAGGCGCCGATGTCATGCACACGTGACGGCGCCTTGAAACTGTCGCCGGGAGTCAGATCCGCCGCTCGGCATCATGACGCTGACGCTCGTGTGCATCGGGCCTTACGCAAATGCGCTCGCGGGCGCTTGCGGAGGACGCTTTTCCTTGTTGGGAAACGGCCAATTAGAAAAAGGCGCTTTCAAAATGGCGGCTGAATCACGAACACGGTTGTTGGAAAGGCTGAAAAGGAAGAAGAAAACTCTAGTGCTCGCAGCTATTAGTCATCTTTTGAGCGCAGAAGACGACGTTTTTGAGGAGGAGCAATAATTACTGGCTTGGAGCATGACTATACCGCTAGTATGCATGTTCTGCTCGATGCAAAACGGAGACGTAAGGCACCCCTACGTACTCACTTTGACCACTCCTTCCCCACAAACACGCACAACATATCCCTGAATGACTGGCGACCACGGCCCGGTGCAATTAGCTCAAATTATTTTCATATACTATTCTGCACAATTACAAGTTGGGACAGAAGGTCTCCATCCACCCGCAAATTCATTTTAAGCCATTTCTTAGTTCCACTTCAACGAGGCCTTCGGTGGGCGCCGCCATCTTTGTTTACATAAAAACTGACCACGTGACCTTTTGCTCGCGGCGAACTACCTTCCCGGGCCGCTCGCTTACGTTCGCTTACGCTCTTCGCGAGCGGTCACGGAAACCGGATAACTACGCGCAGCGATCGCGGACGCACGCGGACGTTTTCGCTAGGAAACCCCCTCCTCGCTTACCCCCTAGAGTAGCGGTAGCATACAGGGTTGGGCCCTCATTGGTTGAATCGTTCACTTCCTGCTTCCAGCAGTGAGCAGACGATATTTTGTGTATCTCGGCTCGCTAAGGTATCGGACTGCTTGTTTGACGCGAGACACTTGAAGCTTTCCAGAGGACGCGAATGCGTACTAAGACTATACTGTGTGTAGCAAGCTCCAAAACTGTTCCAATGTGTTTTTTTTTTTTTTTTTGCAAGAGGAAGCATTGCAGATGAAAGCATTATGGCTGTTCTCTCTCTCTCACACACACTTATAAATACACTTGTTCACACACGAAGCCCCCCCCCCCCCCAACCCAACACAACACACACACAACAACAACAACAACAAAATACCATTTCAAAGACTTACTGGAAATTTGTTTTTAATTTGTATTTCCAGAGACATATGATTACAAATGTTACAGCGGTATATATTCATTACACTGATTTTCTTGTCTAAGATTTAGTAAAATGAAACAACATTTGCAAGTTATAAAAATAAGTGCAACGACATAAGAAACTAATGTGCTTGCCAGAACATCATTTGCAAGATAGGAAAAAAAAATTACACCAGAGACTGGTCTGCTTGCATCACACTTGAATGTGAATGTAATTAGGAAGTGAATGATTTGACCAATGGGGGCCCGGTTCAGGGTGCTGCGGACAGCTGTATGTCTTAGACACGCTACTGCGGTTAACGGTCTGTAATCTCAACAAAAAGCCACAACAATATGCATAAAGCAGGAATTACTCTGTCACAGTTGTGGAGCCTGTTTTCAGCGCTTCGGAGACCCCTATAAAACCAGAGCGTGAGTGACTTTATATATTGTGCTTTTGCGGGTCAGTGAGCAGCGAGTCATCGCTACAGTGTCTAGCGTGTGCTGTTTGCTGCATGAGAAGACTAGCCACTGCGATCTTTCTCGCTCAGTGTCAAAACGCAAACTGAACTGTGAAACTGTTAGTCAGGCTGCCCGTGGCTTTAACTGTGACAGAGTTGACTGTGCATTTTGCACAGTAGAATAGGTTTGTGTTTTTGTTTTTTTAACACAGTTTGTGGCTTTTTATTGAGATTGCAGACCTTTAATCTTCCTATATCATCTCGTGGCTTAGTTTAGTATAGTCCGGGTAACCCTATAATTCCCACAGTAACCCATGAGTGATCTGGGAAGTCAGTCCTGGAGAGGGGCACTATAAGTCATGACTATAAGTTTGGCAGGAATGCTCCCAGAAGACTCGGTGATTTTCTCTGAGTCTACAAAGTTGCTTGCGAGACATTGCGAAAACAAAGACATTATGTGTGTGGATAAGTGCTGTTTTCGGGCCTTTCTTTGCAGAGAACACAGAGGTAGAGTCAGCAGGACTTGGTCTTGAGGATAAGGGTCACCATGGTGATGATACCGACACAGCTACACATCCCAACTGTCATCAGATAAAACTAGAAGCGCATGTTCCTGGCAGTATGCAGACAGATTCAGTCAAGACTTGCACAGCAGAAACAGGTTCTCTTCAAGTCAAGCAGGAGACAGTGAGCGTCACACCTGGTGTTGTAGTGGGTATGGTGTGGACAATGAGACTATACCACTCATCAACATCAAGCTAGAAGCAGACTGATATGCCGTTGGGTGCACTTTGTCAAGATTTACAACAGACTGGCTTCCCTATATGTCATTAATTAGATAGACTGATGCCACGGTTCATGGCATGGTAACTGACCCACTCTGTGTGTGTGTGTGTGTGTGTGTGTGTGTGTGTGTGTGTAGTGGGACAATTCTGTGTGTGGAGGTGGTTGAGAGAGAAAGAGAGAAATAACCTCCTGCTAGGAGTAGATAAAAGTACATGTACATTTGAATAAATATGAATACATGCGTGTAGATATGTACCCAATACTTTTCTTTCTACTTTTTGTGTATTTTGCTTTGTTTATTTATTTGTTTTTTAATTTTATTTTCCCTTCTTTTTTTTTAATTTTGCTATTTTTCCTTCTTTTTTTCTTCTTCTTGTTTTTAAAGTACATGTACTGTGTTTATGTTTGTTATGATGTAAATACATTCACGTATCTAGAGATGGATGCATTTACGTGTACTGAAATAACTGTATGTTTGTAAGTCCCAAAGTATGAATGTTTGTTCTATACATGTCAGATATGCAAAAGAAAAAAAAAAAAAAAAAACGGATTAAAAAAAAAGAAAAAAAAAAGAAGAAGAAAGAAGCAGACTAATGTAGTAGTGGCCAGGGCTTTACCAGTACATGGTTTCAGTGTAAACCACACATACCCTACCATGAAACAGGAGCCAGGTGCTGGCGTAACATCAGGTGTTGTGTCAGACCATACGCACCATGGCAATGTGGACTGCGAGATTAATGTGAGCCAGAGGCTGGTTTCACATCTAGGGTTCAGCCATCAGATGGTGTCAGCGTGGAATGTGGGACAGAACCTGAGTCATGTGTGAAGCTGGAAGAACCCACTGGCACATCACCATTACAGCTGTCTAGATATTCTACACCTGTAAAGATGCGTGCACAAAAACACACAGGTGAGAAACCATTTAAATGTACAGAGTGTGTGTGATCTTTCCGTCATCCTAGCAGGTCAAAGCTCCACATGCAAACACACTCTGGTGAGAGACCATTTAAATGCATAGAGTGCGGAGCATTGTTTACTCGGTCTAGCAGTTTACAGCAGCACATGTCTACACACACAGGGGAGAAACTATTCAAATGTAAATAGTGTGTTGTGTCTTTTAGTCATACTAGCGATCACATGCAGACACACAGGGGAGAAACCATTTAAACATACACAGTGTGCAGGGACACAGGGGAGAAACCATGTAAATGTACAGAGTGTGGACACACACAGGAGAAACAGTATAAACTTACAGCTAGAGTGTTTGACCCACATGGGAGAAACAATTTAAATGCAGAGTGCTTGGACACACGAGGAGAAGCCATTTAAACATACAGAGTGTGGACACACACACAAGAGAGAAACCATTTAAACATTCAGTGTGTGTGGACACATAGGGGGAGAAACCATTTAAATGTGCAGTGTGTGTGCAGACATTCAGGGGAGAAACCATTTTAACGCACAGTGTGTGGAGACACTCAGGGGTGCATCTTTCATTCAATCCTTTTGCACTAGCCATGCAATGATACATCCATAGGAGAAGCTAATTTGAGTGAGTAAAGCACCTTGAAACGTTCTCACCATTTGAACTGAAATGTGTACGAACAGATGTGTGTATATGTGGTACCTTGTGTGAGTTTAATGAACAGATACTGAGTGGCAAAAAAATCATAGTTGCTTTGACATAATTCCCAGCGGCTGATCAGGAAAAAAACAAAATTTAATGGATGGTATGATCTCCCACCCGGGCCCGTACCCGCCGCTGCAGGGACAATCATAATCCTCTTCCACCATGACCACCAGCACTTGGCATCACTGAGTGAAACTTAAACTGACTGTGATCATTAATCAGTAGTTGCGACACATCAGTGGCCCTGTTCCATCTGATGTCATTAACTAACTGTTCCACCGTAAATGGATTTGTAAAAAAAAAAAGAAAAAAAGTGAAGGCTATTAAAGGCACACATGACAGTCCCATTATATTGTCGGCACACTGAAATGGATGCCTGATATTTTTTCTTTCTTGCTCTCTCTGAAAACACCCCCACGACCGAAAATTACGGACGCACTCACACACACGCACACACACACACACACACACACACACACACACACACAGAGTAACACACACTGACACATACACTGTGACTGACACCAGCACACACACACACACACACATGGACGCTGTGCCCACACACCGACACACACACACTCTCACACACACAAATACAATTTTTTTTTTTTTTTAATTCTGTTTCATTATTTGAGTGATTTATACAAAATTGTCGTATTATGTTAACTGACGACGCATGCCCTTGCAAAAATAACGCACAGGTGCAGATATATTTCACCACCCCCTGGCATAGCTGAGTAGGACTGTCACCGGAAGATACGTCATGTTTGGTAGTGCTCGGCTATTTTCAATTTGTTTGCGGGACATCGCGACAAGGACATCTGAGGATGGGTCCGAAACTGACTGAGACTGAGAGGAAGAAAAGAGTAGCTTTGAGGAATTCTGTAAGTAATCAATCACAGATAAATATTGGGAGCGACTGCCTGGTGCGCTGGCGGAGACTGAAAGAAGAACTGCAGCTGAAAACGAACCCTGCTGTCGCCATGTTTCTCCTCGATCAGTGAGTACATGCAGTGGAGCAGGGTTAGGTAGTCTAAGTTGCGTGCAGATTGCAAAGGTTGGCGGTCGAAGGAAATATTCCTCGGTTTCTCTGGTATTAAAGCACTACCTTGGCTCCTTCACTTGAGTCCTTCCGGGGGAGACTTGGCCACAGCCTGCAGCCGGTCGCCCCCTCCTCCCTCATTTGCACTCACCCTCCACCTCCAGTGTACGTATACATAGTTTTAACTCTTGAATTCAGTTCTTCCTCCTGACCATATCCAAATACTGAGTCACACCGCAGTATCGGAAGAAGAAGAAATAAGGTTGATAGTGGAGTTCACCACTCCAGTGAGACAGTGATGTGAAAAGCAAAGTAAAGGTTCAAGTGATCACAGGTTAGGGACTTACTTCTGCCTAATGTACTTTGCTGATTTGGCCGGCATGTATTACAGACAGACAACAGAGCAGGTTGGAACTATGAACATGGCTAAGGGGCAAACAGCTGAAACAAGTGATTTTCTGTCTTCTAATAATAAATTTTGGTACATCGATGATTGATTGGTAATACATAGGAAGTTTGCAGTTAATTGTTAGTTCAATTGTCACATGATTTCTTACTGTTGCAGTTACGATTTAACAAAGCAACGCCAAGCGGATGAACCGAGAACCTCTGCAAACTGTGCAAGTGCTGTTGCTAAACAGCGGAGGTATGTGTCTTGCCATTTGTATAGTCGAAAGAAACCAAAATACCGACCAGAAACTTCCAAAACTTGTTACTAATGGTCTGCATGTAATAAAGTGCCTACTGAGGTGGTCAAAGCGAACTCATGAAATGCTAAAGGAATTAGAGAGAGAGAGAGAGATTTGGCACCAGTTTTCCATAAACCAGGAGATAATTTGAAATATTAAGAATTTTACTCAGTATACCAAAGCCTGCAAGCCTGTGGGTCAAATTAAAATACAGTATCCACTACTGACAGTGAGGAATAAGCTTGCCCATAGTGCCTTTATGCTATGCTTGGTGTGACTAATACATTGTTTTCCAGGCTTGACAGGCCGAGAATTGATTCAGCTGGGATGTCAGACTTGTGCGAGACTGAGGATAGCGTGACATCAGAGTCCATAGACGGTAAATCAGTGTTCAGTACAGTCAAACCTGTGTAAGGCGGTCACCCAAGGTACTGGGCCAACTTGACCGCCTTAGGCAGGTGACCGGGTTTATCCAGGGTGGCATGTCAACAGCTAGCGTGTCAGGGGATCCTTTGGGGTGACCGGGTTAGACAGTGGCATGGCTTGTACAGGTGACCGCCTTGGCAGGTTCGACTGTACTTTACAATACATACAGGTGTATCCTCCTGTGAAGTGGCAAGCCGGGATAGCCGAGTGATAGAGACTTTCAGTGCTCGGGTCAGGAGTTCAAATCCCAGTTTGGGCCAAATATCTGTACTGGCCTTTTCCTCGTTGCCCTGTCCTTGGTATCATGGTGGAAAATGACGTTAACCTCCCAAACACCCACCCACCCGTCTTGTGGCGCACATTTAAAATTTTGCCAAAATGCACTTAATTACAGAGTAGTAGTCTTTTTCTTTTAACTTCCCCGGACATCCCTAGTATAATGTGTCTGCATTTCAGGTGCGTGCTCATAGAGCTCTCTGTCACTACTGTCAATAAATGCTACACTTTCTCCTCCTTTTGGGTCGTGGACCACTCTGAGCCCTGGATGGGTGATGACCTATTTAAAATAAAAAAAGTTAACATGTACCTTGAACGCATGTGAATGTATTGCTAAATTTTACAACCTAAATTCAGTTTTCCTTTCTTTGCAGAGAACACAGAGGTAGAGCCAGCAGCATTTGGTCATGAGGATCAGGGTCACCATGGTGATGATACAGACACAGCTACACATCCCAACTGTCATCAGATAAAACTAGAAACACGTGTTCCTGGCAGTGTGAACACAGAAACAGTCAACACTCACACAACAGAAACAGAATGTCTTCAAGTCAAACAGGAGACAGTGAACATCACACAAGGTGGTGTACCGGGATATGGTGTGAGTGTGGACAGTGAGACTAAACCGCTCGCCAACATCAAGCAAGAAGCAGATGTAACAGTGGCCAGGGTTTTACCAGGACATGGTGTCAGTGTAGACTGTGGGATTCATCCAGATGCTAACATCAAACAGGAGCCGAGTGTCGGCATAACATCAGGGGTTGTGTCAGACTGTACACACTGTGTCAGTGTGGACTGTGAGTGTGAGATTAATTCAGGCCCTACCATCAAGCAGGAGCCAGAGGCTGATTTCACACCTGGGGTTCAGCCATCTGATGGTGTCGGTGTGGAATGTGGGACAGAACCTGAGTCTAGTTTGAAGCTAGAAGAACCTAGTGGAACACCCCTATTACAGCTGTCTGGATATTCTACACCTGTAAAGACACGTGCACAAAGACACACAGGGGACGAACCATTTATATGTACAGAGTGTGCGTCATCTTTCAGTCATTCGAGCAGGTTAAAGCGCCACATGCGCACACACTCTGGTGAGAGACCATTCAAATGTATAGAGTGTGGAGCAGCTTTCAGTCATTCTAGCAGTTTAAATCGTCATGTGTCTACGCACACAGGGGAGAAACTATTCACGTGTACAGAGTGTAGTGCATCATTCTGTCGTTCTGGCCATGTAAAGGTACACATGCGGATGCACACAGGGGAGAAATCATTTGAGTGTAGATAGTATGGAGATCTTTAAGTCGCTCAAGTGATTACACACACAGGGGAGAAACCATTTAAACGTACAGAGGGTGCAGACAAAAAGTGGAGACACAAAAAACCATTTTAACATACAGTGTGTTCAGACACACACAAGGGAGAAGCCATTTAAACGTAGAAACGTCTTTTCTTCCAAACGATGGGAGCATGTCTGTGCCTTTTATAATACTATGAGATATTAATAATCAATAATAAAAGACCGTGTTACTGCCATGAATGGAGGTTGTGTGTGTTTGCCATTTGCTTCTTTTTTGTTTGTGATGCTTGAAAACTACAGACAGAACATTATCATGTTCATGAGCATCGTCAATGCTCTCTCTCTCTCTCTCACACACACACACACACACACACACTTGGCCATCCTTTCAAACCCCTGAACACCCACCCCCTCACCCATGCCACCCTGTCTCTCTCTCTCTCTCTGTATCGCATGCATCAATATGAATAAGGGGAGTTACGTTCTGCAAATTAAAAGTCATTTTCCTTCTGTTTACTATTTGCTGGTTAGTCAGTTCAAGTCATGTGTAGACAGTAACAGTAAAAGCTGTCACTATTTACCTGATTTGGTGGTAAATGCACTTTTCTTCTGGCACCCAAGCTTGAATGATAAGCAGTGACATGTGATGGATGTTGAGCTGTTTTTTTAAAAATATGTTTACATGTACGGTGAACAGGTGTGTTGCTAAATTTTACTACGTAACATACCACAGAAACAGGATGTCTTCAAGTCAACAGGAGACAGCGTCACACTTGGTGGTGTACTAGGATATGGTGTGAGTATTGACAGTGAGACTAAATCACTCACCTACATCACGCAAGATTTAACAGTGGCCAGGGTTTTACCAGTTCATGGTGTCAGTGTAGACAGCGGGATTCAATCAGATGCTAACATCAAACAGGAGTCAAGTATCAGTATAACATCAGGAGTTGTGTCAAACCGTACACATTGTGCCAGTGTGGACTACGAGATTAACCCAAGATTTAACAGTGGCCAGTGTTTTACCAGTTCATGGTGTCAGTGTAGACTGCGGGATTCAACCAGATGCTAACATCAACAGGAGTCAAGTGTCAGTGTAACACCAGGGGATGTGTCAGACAT
Organism: Batillaria attramentaria; assembly: GCA_018292915.2. Lineage (NCBI taxonomy): Eukaryota > Metazoa > Mollusca > Gastropoda > Batillariidae > Batillaria > Batillaria attramentaria. The sequence goes on along the minus strand of JACVVK020000128.1, from coordinate 862,929 downwards.
ACACATTATGCCAGTGTGGACTGTGAGTGTGGGATTAATTCAAGCCCTACCATCTGTACATTTTCTTCCCATACTTCGTTTCAGAGTGGGAAGATCCATGAGTTTCCACAAGGCACTGATGTGCGCTTCCTGAGGAAGACGGCATCCCAATACGTATGGCCAAACCAGGACACAGCCCCCTTTTTTTTTTTCTTTTTTCCTCTCTCTCTCTCTGTGAAATCAGTCAAATCCTGCCTGTGCAAAAAATTGACAGTCGGGGCAGGCATTCATTCAACTGACAGTTCTGTGCAGTAAAATCATGGGAGAAGAATCATTTTTGTCTGTTTTTTTGTTGTGGTGTCCCATGTTGGTACGAGACATTTGATTTCTTTTCGCAAGTCTTTTTGTTAGACTGCAGGGCTAAACTCTTACATTCTGATGATGACCTGCTGCAACATGATCAGCATCCTACAAAACTTCACTGACTGCATGAAAGCCATAGGAGGTGATTTTTTTTTTTTTTTTTTTTTTTTAGTGGTCGTCATTGTCGCATCTATGCATGAACTCTTTGCTATCATGATCAGCAAATTGGATCAAACGTACATATATATATATATATACTGTACATGCAGGCGCGTAGAAAGATGCTGAGAGGAAGGGGGGCCCACTAAGTCAGGTGAGCCATACAGCCGGGGTGAAGATGGATGGGGGGGGGGGGGGGGGATGTGTGTGTGTTGACTGCCAAGGATTGTGTCCTGCGACGACAGAGCAGGGGGGCATCAAAAGCAAGGGGGGCCCAAAGATATTCGGGCCCCCCTTCCAAAAATCGAACGGGGGCCAGGGCCCCCATGGTTCCTACGCCCCTGACGTGCATATTACAGACAAGCTTTTGTACTAAAACTGCACATTTCCCTATCTCGGACTCAACTGCTTCTGTTTTTCTTAACCTTCGCTGTACGTCACTAAAGAAAACTTACACTGCGTACGTCGTGGGTGCAAAGTCACCCATGGTTTTTGTATAGACGATTCACTGAATATTCCTGTCCCTACCTTGTGGGTGCACACACACCCATGGTTTTTATATAGGCGATTCACTAACTATACAACGCTTTTATTATTTACTCCGTTGTTTACAAACAAACACACACAAATTTTTGGTTGAAACATAGTCAAATCCTTTATCAACAAAGTCATAAAATTCCAAAGACGGGAGGTAAAAACTGAGATACATTAATTAAAGTGAAAGCATGAGTGCACCTGCACCCACCCCGTACGGTGAAGGTTAAAAAATAAGGTCCTTATGGTATCCCGAGTTGCATGTGAGACACCATAGAATGACACGTTTCCATCACACACTTGTAAGCAAGTGGTGTCAATTTCTTACTAAACTGTTTGTAATACATAGACTTCAACTTTTACATTTTGCAACAAAAACATATTTAAAATAATTTGAAATTTGACTCCCTGTGTCAGAATACTGACCAGTTGTGAGGAGAATGACTGTTGATGATCATGCTTCTGTCCTGCCTGTAATTTTCACAGATCAACTTGCACACACAAACAAAAACAATTTGAAACACATACAGCAAACACTCTTGGCAGTCAGAGTGTCTGTTTTTATTCATTTTTATTTTTATTTTTTATATATACATACATATAATGTCATTTTAAAAGCGTTTAAACAAAAACAACATCGACAACAAAAAAATCATTTTTCTGTGAGTGGTACCAGTGGAAATATGTCTATAGCTGCTTATCATATGACATCAAAACAATGGCAAAGGGAGTGAACTGGTGGAGTTCAGGAAGTATAATGAGAACTGCCAAGTAAGGGTTACTGTCACAGGGCAAGTTTGGAAAAGACAAGTCACACAGATTACAAGCGGAGATTGTTGTTTGCCAGCATACTGTATGTACTTGCGTTTGAGAGTGGTTCCGATGAGCGGCCTACCAGTTTTCTTTCGCTCCTTGCGCGACTGCATTAGAGGTTTTAAAAAGAGCCAAGTAATTTGTAGAGACATACATGACAATTTTTCAGCATTTCCCCATGTAAGCAATACTCGATGCCTGGCACCCAATGATGCACGAATCAAAAGTTTCAGAGCCTCATACGGTAAAGGTTGGCTAGAACCACTGAAAGTCACTCCATACTCTTCAAATAGTTTCTCACCCAAGTGTGTACATCTGTGTTTTGTTAGATCACTAGATTGGCTGAATGCTCCAAAGTCTGTATATGGTTTCTCCTCTGTGTGTGTGCGCATGTTTCTTTAGATGGCGTGAGTGAGTGAAAGATTCTCCGCACTCTGTGCACATAAATGGTTTCTCCCCAGTGTGTGCACATCTGTGTGTCTTTAGACTGCTAGACTGGCTGAAAGACGCGCCACACTCTATACATGCAAACGGCTTCTCTCCTGTGTGTGTACGTCTGTGTTTCTTTAGACTGCTAGACTGGCTGAAAGATGCACCGCACTCTGTACATTCAAACGGTTTCTCTCCTGTGTGTACGCGCATGTGAGTCTTTAGATTGCTAGATTTACTGAAAGACGCTTCACACTCCTTACATTCAAATGGTTTCTCCCCTGTGTGTATGCGCATGTGTGTCTTTAAACTGTCCGGACGAGTAAAAGACGTTCCGCACTCTTTACACTCGAATGGTTTTTTGTGTTTACAAATGTGTCCCTTCTGATCACCAGAAGCACACTCAGTACATTCAAATTGCTTCTCCCCCGTGTGCATACGTCTGTGTTTCTTTAGACTGTTAGACTGGCTGAAAGATGCTCCGCACTCTTTACATTCAAACGGTTTCTCTCCTGTGTGTTTGCGCATGTGAGTCTTTAGATTGCTCGATGTAGTGAAAGATGCGCCACAGTCTGTACACCTAAATGGTTTCTCCCCTGTGTGTGTCCGCATGTGCACCTTCTGATCGCCGGAACGACTGAAACATGCTCCACACTCCGTACATCTAAATGGTTTCTCCTTTGTGCGTCTGTGCATGTGCGTCTTTACGGCTGCAGAATGTCCAGACAGCTGTGATGTTGATGTTCCACTGGGTTCTATCTTCACACATAACTCAGGTGCAGTCCCGCATTCCGCACTGACACCATCAAATGGCTGAACACCAGGTGTGAGATCAGCCTCTGGCTCTGTTTTGATGGTCGGGCTTGGATTAATCTCACAGTCCACGTTAGCACAATACGTACAGTCTGACACATCACCTGATGTGACACCAACACTTGGCTCCTGCTTGATGGTAGGGCTTGGATTAATCTTACAGTCCACATTGGCACAATGTGTATGGTCTGACACAACCCCTGATGTTATGCCGACACTCGGCTCCTGTTTGATGTTAGCATCTGGTTGAATCCCACAGTCTACACTGACACCATGTACTGGTAAAACCATGGCCACTGTTACATCTGCTTCTTGCTTGATGTTGGCCAGTGGTTTAGTCTCACTGTCAACACTCATACCATATCCTGGCACAACACCACATGTGATGCTCACTGTCTCCTGTTTGACTTGAAGACATTCTGTTTCTGTTGTATGAGTGTTGACTGTTTCTGTGTTCACACTGCCAGGAACACGTGTTTCTAGTTTTATCTGATGACAGTTGGGATGTGTAACTGTGTCTGTATCATCACCATGGTGACCCTGATCCTCATGACCAAGTGCTGCTGGCTCATCCTCTGTGTTCTCTGCAAAGAAAGGAAATTTGCATTTTATCCACACACTCACATGTGTTTAATATATATCCACCTTTTTGATAGCCCATCACAATGTGCATCATTTACACTTAGGTGCCAGAATAAAATATGTCTACACTGGTATTTTCACATATTGAACACTGCCTTACCATGTATGGGTTCCTCTGCCACGTCGATCTCGGTCTTGAAAAAGTCTGACATCCCTGCTGGGTCTACCCCTGGTCTGGAAAAAAAAAAAAACACACATCAGTCATAAGGGTGAGCGAAAAACGAACAAGGTAAAAGCTTTTCTGTGTATGTTGTTCATAGATCTACAGCGGTCAACCTCAGATTACTAATGGGTTTGTTTCACTAAGGGCTACCAGTAATATGACTTATTGCTGTACATTTAACCGTTAGATCAACTTGATATTTGTGGTCACAGTTAATCAAAAGCTGCTCAAAATATCTTATCAAAACCGTTTCTCTGCAACCACGAGTCTCTGCAAGCCTATTTTTGGACCGCCCCTTTTAGTATCCAGTATAACTTCAATACGTGACTATAACCTGTAGTTAAAAGTTGTCTGATTTTCCGGGTCAGGAATCCTTTGCTACGTGTTGTTAAGTGCCCACAGATTTTGTAATGGTGCGGGAAGGACTGCTGACTAATTTTCTGATGGCTTGCTGTTTCTAGAGGAACAACCCTCTGTCTGAATCCGACGATAGTTTGCTTACAAACACTAAACACAGCAGTTGTGACTACACGTTATCTTGAGGAATGGTAAGTTCACTGGAAATTCTGCATTAAAAATCTGAGACATGGGCGGGCAGACAGCAGCTTGGGTCCGATGTAATGGGCCGTACTCTACGGAAACATCATCATCAACACCTGATACACGCCATTTTGCAAGTCTCTACCAAGGGAAACTACTCTCTAGACTTTCAGGCGGTCCTACTAAATCATGCCCGGGACTGCTGCACCATGACTAGGACTGCCAGGACGAGGTAAGCGGTCCGGCAACTGCTAGGCTCGGTAGGGTATGTACACTGATCGCCCATTTCATTTTTACTCACTGAGACCGCGACGTACTTGTGGGTTAAAGAAAAAATGTATCCTTAACTGTCGTAGTGTTTTCATATGATTCTCATGTGATTGATTGTCAGAGGTGCATGTACTGTCAGTACTTAGCCTAGTTACGTGTCAGCCTGTGTGCAGTGTCAGTGTGTGCGTTTTGTATCAGTTTCTCCCTCAGTCACCAATGATCTGTTCATGTCAGTCACACACACACACACACACACACACACACACACACACACACACACACTCACACTCACTCACTCTCACACACTCACTCACTCACTCACTCACTCTCTCTCTCTCTCTCTGTGCATGCATGCCGATAATGCTGAAAAATGTTTTTGTTTATTTTTTCACATATTTGGTTTACTTGTTTAGCTTCGTGTTTTTTTTTTGTTTTTTTTTTAAGGTAGGAGTAGCTTAGCGGGACAGTTGTTAAGATAGGCAACAAAGGTTAATGCTAACAGCTCAATCCTGTACTGCACGTTGAATCCGTGAGCGACTGACTCTCTCTCTCTCTCTCCCTCTCGGGAAGTCTCTCTCAACACACAGTCTGGGTAAATTTTTAATTGCGTTTTGTTTTAGTGTTTGTTTGTTTGTTTGTTTTTTTCTGCGTCAGCACGTCAGTAGCACAGCTGGCGATAGAAAATTTTACAGGGCCCTGGCCATAAGTCTGGCTGGAAAAGAAAACACGCCACCGCCAGGGAATGGGAGCGTGTCCGGCTGGTCGCTTTGTCCGGACTCCTGATGCTACTGTGACTGGATATTACGGAGCGTTGCGCAACTCAGATTAGCTGCAAATGGCCTCCAGGCCTTTATCGTGTTTTGCCGGGCAGCTGGTGACGTCATCATTACACTACACAACACACTGGTCTCTCAGGAGGGTTCACTTCGCTTCTGTCCGTGGTCCGTGCATTATTATTCAACGCTGCACCTTAGATTTCAAACTCAGACCACAACCACCTTGTAAATACAAGTGAGTGTTATTAGTATTATTTTTATTACTATTCTTTCATCATCTAAAACTGTTTCTATTATGCTGATAATTTCGTGCGATTTAGCGAGTGTGCTGTGCAAGCTACACTGAGAAAACTAATGGAGTGTGTGGTTTCCAGCGCGAGTTTTTCAGTGTTTGGTTTCCCCACTTCCGTTGCTTTTTCCTGCATCTGAATTGATTTTGTTTTTAATTTTAAGTTAAAATATTTTGGGGTGGGTGGGTGTTTGGGGGTTTCACGTCCTTTTCCACTACATAGGGTGATATCAAAAACGGGGCAAAGATGAAAAACCAGCACAAATACTTGGCCCCAGCAGGGATCGAACTCATGACCCGAGCATTAGAAGTCCAACGCTCTACCATTCAACCACCCCGGCTCCCCATAAAATATTTTGGACGGAGGAAGCTGGTTTTGAATTTTACCGTCACGCCAATGCATTAGCCTACGTCAGTTGTACAGTTAGTTATTTAGGGCTTAACGCCGCGCAAGCAACAAAGACTATATCGCGGCTACGTCAGGTGTACAACCTGACTGATCCAAAAGATCGAGCGTCTTCACTCAGTGATTGAGAGTGAGTTAGCTCGACGCCACCGAAACGGCTCCAAGGAAGTTGTAAACGCATAAATGTGGCAGTAAAAGAAGAAAAAAAAAAAAACTCTGAAAGTGAACAAATTCATTTCAGGCATGACCACCGAGCGACACAACGTGTGTTTTTTAGGAACGTTTGGGTGTGGGAAGACATCCCTCATCAGACGATTCCTTTCTACGGAGTTCCGAGGCCGTGAGCCGCCTACCATTGGCTGTAAGTATTGGGCTCTCTCTCTCTCTCTCTCGTGCGTGCGTGCGTGCGTGCGTGCGTGCGTGCGTGTGTGTACACAATGATGTCTGTTAACGGTACCTCATTTTTCCGTTAGTTATTGAGGGCTTTACGCCGCGCAAGTTAGTTAGTTCGTTAGGGCTTAACGCCGCGCAAGCAACAAAGCCTAATTCGCGGCTCATGGAAGTCCCTTCCTGCCAGGTCCTATAAAACATACAATTTACGCCGCGCAAGCTACAAAGACTATTTCGCGGCAAAGCGAGGTCACTTGCATTTTTCGTCCTTGAAAAATAAGGTATCACTGTCATTTTCATTGTCCTCTCTCTCTCTCTCTCTCTCTCTCTCTCTCTCTCTCTCTCTCTCTCTGACTGACTCTCGCACATCTGTGTACTGACGATCGCCCACGTAAAGCCTGAACTTGAATAATCCTTGTCAGTGGCGAGTCGACTACTTGTACTGACCTCAACCGTTCACTGAAGGTTTCCGACACATCAGTGATTGTTACCAACAAACAGCATCAGTGTTGGGAGGGGGGGGGGGGGGGCTTTCATTTTGTGGCGACTGAGCTGACAACTGCTAAACGTATAAAATAATTTCTTAATGCAGTACTACCACTCATTTCTTGCGTACCGTCGAATATGTACTGGTTAAGTAGAAAAGCACTAGAAAACAATGATGTGTTCTGAAAGCCGGCATTTACACTTCTGCATTTCGACTACACTGCAGCTGTTCATACCGTCTTTCTCAAGGACTTGAAAACTTACTCTTCATACCACACGCTTCGTACCATAACTGAGTACCAGTCGCCACCAGTCAGCCATTTTGGGCTTCAGCCGGTTACCGCGACACGCCAAATACAAAGGCTATCAGTTTCGCGGCTAAGCGAAGTCCCGTCCTGCCTGGGGCGCCGCCAGAGGCACTGAAGACTGAGCCATAAAATATTATAAGAATCCGGTTTTACAGGCCTTCGAGAAAGGAGATATCTTTGTGTGTCACACTTGTAAATGCAAACTGTCCCTTATATAGATCTTCGATCACTGCTTCCGCCTCTTGTTGAGTGCAGTGAGTGAGTCAAGTGTTTTGGGCTTTAAACCGCGCAAGCACCAAAGAATAATTCGCGTCTAAGTGTGCCTGCACTACGTGAAAAACAAAAATGTAACGTTGGACAAACTAGTGATACAAACTCTGGTCTACGGTGCAGTATAAACCCAGAACATGCAGGAGACGCTGCACCTTCATGCTAATTTATGCCTCTTGTTGCATTTGTCACTCCTTACCCTCAGTTGTCGCCCATTAGAGCGACAAGTGCCTTATTTCCGAACCGAACTGTACAGATCTTGTTTTCCCTCCACCACGGCGTTGTCAGTGGAAGGAGCTCAGTACTGGAAAATATCATGGTTGCACTTTTATCACTATCAGTGACCTTAAGCAACTCAAGCTCTTCAAAGACTGCAACGTTCCATTACTAGACTGATGCCAAGTTTTATTCGGGTGCCGTGATTGAAGACTGATCAGCGCAGATCCTCCATTGTAAATTACGACTAGGAATAAGTGTCTTACACCACTTAGTCAGCAGACACCTCTGAGGCAATTCACAGGCAACACAGACTAATTCGCGGCTCAATGTGCCTGCACTACCAGTTATCATCATTAGCTTGCTTTACGTCCTACGGCTTTTAGCCCTTAAGGACAAGTTATTCCTGGCATGTGTCTTTGGCTGCTTGCCTTGGCGAGTGTCTTTGGGGTGGATGAGGGCTACCAGTTGGTTGGTTAGTTATTTAGGGCTTAACGTCGCGCAAGCAACAAAGACTATTTGGAGGCTAACACAGTCCCATCCTACCAGGTACTACTACAGTACCAGTTGGTAAGAGCGTATACATTATTATAACTACAATAATTATTATTGTAGCCGAGTGGTTTATACGTCCCTACCATCGGCTATAGCAGACGAGAGATAGCCCCGGTCGGGCTTAGTGTGTAAACCTAGTTACCTCCCCGTACCGAGAGGGCGCCGTGGCCCAGCTGTAAGTAAGCGCGGCACGTGGGCGCGCGACACTTCGCGTTCGAACCTCACATTGCTGCGTGCCACGTGTCACCTTTGTGTCTGCTCTGACTGGCCAGCATGGACTCAAATCCCTAGGCGGACACCGGCCAGCTTATAATGTACTGCTCCTCTGTAGTGGACAAATAAACATGTGTATCTGCCAAACCATGTCTCGACTCCGCTAACTACCACATTCATGCGCGGGGAGCAGGGGTGGCCGAATGGTAGAGCGTTGGACTTCTAATGCCCGGTCGTGAGTTCGATCCCGGCTGGGGCCAAATATTTGAGCTGGCTTTTTCATCGTTGCCCCGTCTTTGATATCACCCTATGTGGTGGAAAAGGACATTAAACCCCCAAACACCCACCCACCCACATTCATGCGCCTGCCTCAACCGCTCAACACCATCACATTATGATTATCATCATCATCATTCTTCTCCCTGGCAGGCATGGTCCACCGTCCCCACGTCGTCACTCCGGCAGGAGACACCACACTGTACGTGTACGACACTGCCGGAGAAGAGCGTTTCATGAGCCTGACGCAAAACTTCGTCAGACGCGCCGACGTCGTGGTCGTATGCTACGACACCTCCAACAAGGTGAGTTCTCCTTCTCATAGCCATTTAAATGCACACTTTGATGAATAAAAAGAACAAAGTACAACTACTGAAACTGTCACGCTTTATAGCAGTAATATTCTCATTATTTTGATTTGTGACTTTCTTTGCTCATGCCAGTCAACTCATATTGTAAAATTTAATACTCTTTTTAGCATGTCTGCGTTGCTCGTAACTTGGGCATATTTTCCACTTGCTGCACTGTGTACCGTATCAGTAATGTTTATGTTCTTAATGTTTGTGTATGTGTGCGAGAAATGTGTGTGTTAGTTAGTTAGTTATTTAGGGCTTAACGCCGCGCAAGCAACAAAGGCTAATTCGCGGCTAGCTAAAGTCCCTTTCTGCCAGGTCCTTTAAAACATAAAAATTTCCACGTTAAAACAAGATGTAAATATATATACTAAAAATCTATTGGGTTTAAATGAGAAATATCCTGCAAGACTTTAGATACTGAACATCAGAGGTCAAAGACAGTCTATATATATCACAGCACTATATTTTGTAAAACAAATTGACCTCTTTCAGGAAACTGAAGACGCTGTCAGGGGGGACATCCCGGAACAGCATCTTCAGAGAATCCACGCAGTAATGTTTGGCACGAATCTCAGTGAGATCCGTGCACGAGATTAAAAAATGTTGCGAGAAATGTGCAGTGAGGGCGATTTTGATTATGATATATGTACATATTGACACAGCCCCTTGCGGTGATAAAACTGTGACTTTATCGTGGCTTTAAAAGCCCCTTGGGCTTAGAGCCGGTAATAAAAATCTTCTTGGCAAAAAATCTAGACGTGTAATTCCAGCTTGTGTTGGATGAGGAAAAGTCCTGTATCGGTGTTAGCGAGTGAGTGTACGTGCCAGTGAGGGCGCGCGCATCTCAGCCGTGTATTTGTTGTTTTCCATACATAACTTTGCAAAAGACTGGCGATTCCTGTTGATTAGTATAAATTAATCTACGTAGCAGAACGGCCCATTCAAAGACACACGCCAGGAACAACTTGTCCTTAAGGGCCAAAAGCCATAGGACGGACGTAAAGCAAGCTAATGATGAACGGCCCATTATCTTCCACGACGGTTGTAGGTTTGGTTTTTTTTGTTTTTGTTGTTGGTGGTGGTGGTGTTGGTGGAGTTTTTTTTTTCGGGTTGGGTTTGTTTGTTTTTTTTTTTTTGTTTTTTTTTTGTTTTTTTTTGTTTTTTTTTTGTTTGTTTGGGTTGTTTTTTTTTTTGGGGGGGGGGTGTTGTTGTTTTTTTGTTTGTTTGGTTTTTTTTTTGGTTGTTTTTTTTTTTTTGGGGGGGGGGGGGGGGGGGTAAAGAAACCCCATTCAGTTTCCCGAGTTCGTGGTTCTTTCTTTGTCTTCTGTTCAAGAAGTTGGTGATTATTAATGACGTCTTCTTTCTCTCCTGGTCTAGGAATCGTTCAAAGACCTGCAGGAGGTGTGGATACCGTTCGTGAGGACGAATGTGGCGGTGGAACCGTCTGTCTTCATCGTCGGCACGAAGACAGACTTACCCAAGTGTGAGGTTCCTGTCGAGGTAAGACTCACTCACTCACTCACTCACCCACCCACCCACCCACCGTTCTTAAGGGCTTAACGCCGCGCAAGCAACAACTCTCTCTAAGACTGAATACTTATGTAAAATACACGAGTGAATCACCGAATGGCCTATTCTTTATGCTATGATAATCTGTCTTTTTATTTTTTCTCAGCTTAAGGATTTACGGTATTGTATTACGCGACCAGGAGACTGTAGCAACACAACTATCCTGGCAACTGCGTTCCCTTTTTTTGGTGTTGGTCAGTTTGTCCTGCTTACGTAAAATAATAATTTTTCCTCCTGCCAGACCGCGGAAACGTACGCCCGCAACATACGGGCCCACTTCCTCACCACCTCTGCCCTGGACAACAACAATGTTAACAAGTTGTTCGAAGAGATCGGTAAGCAGAATAAAAAGACTATTAGACTGTTACTTAATGGTGTAATTCCTTGTGTGTGTTGGGGGTGGGAGGTGGGAGGGGTGCGTGTGTGTGTGGGGGGGGGGGGGTATTTAGGGCTTAACGCCGCGCAAGCAACAAAGGCTAATTCACGGCTAACAAAAGTCCCCTTCTGCCAGGCCCTTCAAAACAAAAATTTCCTCGTTAAAACAAGATGTAAATATATACTAAAAAATTTTGGGTTTAAATGAGATATATCCTTCAAGACTTAAAACTGGGCAAATGAGGTCGTTGCAGTGCAAGTTATATTTAAACAGGACTATATTTTGTAGAAAAGGTTGACCTCTTTCAGAAAATTGAAGATGTCGGGGGGGGGGGGGGGGGCATCCCTGAACGGGGTTGGGGGGGGGGGGGATCCTGCCTGTATTCTCAATGTGCATGTGTTTTTGTCCAAGGGTGGTATAATAGAGATGCGAGATGTGGACCTCGAACACAACGCTCGTGTATATTTGTATTTCATACGTCTAGAACTTTCATTTTTATTTCGTGTGCGTGAGTTTGACAGCAGCGAGTTACTAATTTAGGGACTAACGCCTCCCCAGCAACAAAGACTACTTCGCGGCTAAGCAACGTCTTTCTCCACCAGCGTTTAAAACTAAAAAGGGTGTTACTTACAACATTATAGATATAGATATAGATGGACTGATATAGATATATTGTCGGTACTAAGAGTAAGACGGTTCATATTTTCCTCTTTCTCCTCACAGCAAACCATTTCAGTTTACAAGCGGTAGCCCCCAAAGCCACCAACGTCAGCAGACCGCTTGACGACCGCCGTCTCAGACTGGGGGTGAGTACACTACAGGAAATAACTGTCGTTAGCAGAGCAGTGTGTGTGTGTGCGTGCGTGCGTGCGTGCGTGCGTGCGCGCGTGCGCGCACCAGACAGAGAGAGAGAGAAAGAGACAGGGACAGAGAGAATTATTTAGCACTTTACGCCACGCAAGCGACAAAGGCTATTTCAGACGCGGAAGGGGGGGGGGGGGGGGTTCAGTGACCGGCTGTCAGGTCATTAAAAATCAAAGGGGGTGGGGGGGGGGGAAAACTAGATGGCAATGATATATCAAAGAGATTGAAAGGGGGCTGGGAGGGGGAGAATGTGTTCCCTAAAAAAAAAAAAAAAAAAAAATGCGTCAGCCGGGAGTCGAACCCGGGTCGACTGCTTGGAAGGCAACCATGCTAACCGTTACACCACCGACGCAGGTGGCGATAGGTGCATTACTAAAGGGAAAGAGAAATGCGACCTTTCCTCCTTCCTCTGCGTTGAGCAAAGAGGACAGCTAGGTTACTTCCCTTAGATTACTCGCAAACTGACAAATAACAAGATGGCCACCAGCCCAATATGTTGTTTCCATTCAATGACCTGCTGTAGTCACAGTCGTAGTCGTTGTGTCATGTATGCAGCCCGCGCGCACACGCCGGAACGCAAGCTCTCTGACATCAAGCATGCTGACATAAAGAAAGTACTGAAAACCCTTATCGTGCCTCTATGCACTTGCAAAAACCCAAACACATGAGGTCGTGTGAGCTCGCCTAGCTGGTTGACGTCACAACTTGTTGGCGTATGCGAGGTTCTACATGGGTGAATGAATTCTTGTAATAAAGTCGTTCCCCTTTGACAGAGTTACTTCCCCCTACACACACACACACACACACACACATTATGCAAAGACCTTGGAATCAGAAAGACGCGTCACTCCTGCCCTCGTAAGAGAGACATATAGCGGGACAACGCGAAGAGTTGTCTGCCCGCATTAGCGCGCATCCTAGATCTGGCCCATATAGTGACAGCATGGCGGAAAGTGGAAAGCGATCACAAAAGCATGCAATTGTGTTCTGCGCCGAATTGTTCAAATAACAGACAAATATAAACGGGGAAACACTTCTTTTCGTATTCCTGTTGAAAAACAAACATTTTTTTTTCGCTTTCTTGTGAAAAAAAAAGAAAAAAAAAAAGACCTCAAGTGGTACGTGTGCATGCAGTGTAAACTAACAGTAAACACACGCGGCTGACGCAGATACAGCGTAATTTTTTTCCCTGACAACTTTACAAATCACGGTGACTTAAATTGTGCTAGCGTCTACCTGCATCTAAATTCAGAACACACACACAGAACAAAATCATCCGGCTGAACTTCATTCTAACCATTGTAAAACCATATCACAACATAGAATCTGCTGGATCGTCGGTCGCAGATATGATTAATGCTGAGTTAGCAGGAAGTATTCAGCGGATGCGTCCATCTTTGGATCTCTCGCACATTCGATCTTTCTGTGTTCCGTACTAGTTTTACTTGAACACATCGAACGAAATGCACTGCGTAGCCTACGTACAGCAGTGAAAGCCAAACTAGATCTTTCGTTCGTCCTCCGGAACTTTGAGAGTACTTATGTTTTCCATAGGCCTAAAACACATGCGAAATATATGGGGGGAGACCACCTGTCAGTCGCTGACATCTTCGTTTTTGTTTATTTTCTTAAAATGTTTTACGGCGGCTAGTGTAGGGTTGGGTCAAACAACTGCGTAGATCTGCGGGATGCGCGCTACAACTCTTACGCGTTGTCCCTCAAAGGGAGGTAAGTGAACTATCTTTATGTTTCCAAGATCTTTGCATTATGCTTCTGAGTGTGAGTCAGTGGCAAAAACGAAACCCACTGAAATTCCCGCTTTCCACATGTCAAGTTGTACAGACTCTTGCGAAAAGATACTGCATTTCGATGCAAAATAATTTCTAGACCATCCCAGAACATGCTGGTGCAGTAACGTCAGTAGATTACGTCACCTTGGAGAGATTTCGAGCCTTCCAGTAAGTTGAGGAATGTTCTAGATCTTACCTGTTCAGTTCGTAAGCAGCCCTGCACAGCGTTCTGGATTCTTCTTCTTTCATGAATTTGTTCTCCGCGCATATTCTGTTCATAAAGTATTGGAGTTGTAGTCTGCTGTATCCCGTATCATCTCTGCGAGTGCACGATGATGGCGACATAGCATAAGTAAAATACAACACCACGTCTCCAAACAGAGGAATTCCGAAAGAAAGTGGCGAGACACCCCCAAGAAAAAACAGCATCACGTCAATCAAACATGACGCACTTACTTTACGTCAGTGCGCGTGCGTCTCTTCTTCGATGTTTGTGAGGCGTGTGGCTTGCAGAGGAAATGTGCTGTGAGTACAAATTTTCGGGTCAACTGACGATAACGGCTGCAGTGAATTTTTCTAATTTTTTTGTATATTTTTTATGGCACCCCAGGCTCATTATCTATGTATAGTAGGAGCGATTTTGAGATCTAAAGTGTGTTCACCAGCACTTTCATCAGGTACGGCTTACGCCAAAAGTATAAAAGCGACAACCTCCAAAATTCACTTAGTTGAGAGTCCGTATTCATGCTATCTATGTCCAAAAAATGGAGTGGTTTAGGTAAATATTACGCCTTTAAACGCCAGAAAGCCACTTTTTCTGAAAAGGGCGATAACTCGCAAATCATGTGTGCAATCGTATCTGGATCGGGCCTTCTATTCAACAATCTTGATTCATTTAGAAACCCCAAATTTGAAATCGATCGGTTCAGTATTTTTGGATAAATAGGCATCTGAACTGGGTTCACATGCAATGTCAATTCAGGCTCGGTTTACATGAAAACTATAAGAGCGACCATTTTCTAGTAGTGACTCTGTTCAGAGTCCGTATTCAAGCTATCTACTGCCAAAAAATTGAGTGATTTAAATAAATATTACGCCTGTACACGAAAGACAACCAACTTGTCTCAAAAGGGCGATAACTCCCAAATCACGTAAGCAATCATTACACGCTTGAATCGTCTAATGTAACATTTTGATATATTTGGATACCCCAAATTTGAAGCCATTCGGTTGAGTATTTTCGAAGAAACGGGCCTGGACACAATTCACACACGCACGCACACACATCTGCACAGACGGCACTCACTGAGGAGGAGAAGTGCGTTCGGAACACCATACGCGTCAGCATCGATGACGCAAGTTTTCTTACGTCATTGTCAGAGTTACACTTGCAAAATCGTCTCTGCGGGAGATCGGCAGTGACGTGCGTTTGTACCACAGATGCTTGCCTATGAACGTGGAAATTTTAGCCCGTCCTATTATGTTGTTTCCATTACTATGGAAACAACATAAAAAGCGGTGCCCCGTCAGCCTGTCGCCTGATGACTGGTTTGTAACTTAAAGTTGCTTTCTGTTGATCACAGTATCGGGAGGGCACCGACAAGGGAAAATGCGGCTGCTGACGGCTGGGACAGACACTGCTTCTGGACAGCCGGCTCAAACGTTGTGTGTGTGTGTGTGTGTGTGTGTGTGCACGGTGTGCGTGCGTGCGTGCGGCCGGCGTGTCGGTACTGATAGTGTGAGCTAGTGTGTGCACTGATGTGTGTGTGTGTGTGTGTGTGTGTGTGTGGACAGACAGAGAACCTGCACGTGTGTCCGTCTGTGTGTGGTATAGCCTCAGTGTGTGCGTGTGCGCCACGGTA
Source organism: Batillaria attramentaria (assembly GCA_018292915.2). NCBI lineage: Eukaryota > Metazoa > Mollusca > Gastropoda > Batillariidae > Batillaria > Batillaria attramentaria. The sequence goes on along the minus strand of JACVVK020000128.1, from coordinate 847,222 downwards.
TGTGTGTGTGTGTGTGTGTGTGTGTGTGTGTGTGTGTGTGTGTGTGTGTGTGTGTGTGGAGACACTGGAAGAACGTGCACAGAGGAAAATAAAAGTCTGAATCTCTGTGTGAGGCGTGTTGTCTGTGTGTGGTGCAACCTGTGTGCAGTCAGTTTGAGCCAGACGGCGGCATCACCGAGTCGGTGCGTGCTGTCGGTCAGTGTGCGCGTGTGCACGGTGTGTGAAGAGAGACTGAGAGAACATGCACAGAGGAAAATAAAAGTCTGAATCTCTGTGTGTGGTTCAGTTGCCTTGTCAGTGTGCGTGTGAGCCAGTCGGTGCGTGCTGGTCAGTGCGAGTGTGCGTGTGTGACAGTGACACGGGGTGTGTGTGTGTGTGTGTGTGTGTGTGTGTGTGTGTGTGTGTGTGTGTGTGTGGAGAGAGAGAGAGACAGAGAAGCTGCACAGAGGAAAATAAGTCTGAATCTCTGTGTGGTTTTGCCTTGTCAGTGTGCGTGTGAGGCAGATGCCGGTATCAGTCAGTCGGTGCGTGCTGGTCAGTGTGTGTGTGTGTGTGTGTGTGTGTGTGTGTGTGTGTGTGTGTGTGTGTGCAGAGAAGCTGCACAGAGGAAAAGGAAAGTCTGAATCTCTGTATACGCATTCAGTTTTCACACCGATTTCATTTACAAGCGAACGAATGACAAGAGCCAGAGCGAGTGAGTCTGAGAGGTTTGTCGCGTGGTGCTGTTTACATAACTTGATGTCACTGTGGCTTAACCGAGCAAATACAATCAGCGCCGGGCTCCTCTGACTAAACCTGTTCAGTTCTAGTCAGTCATTGTTAAACCACCACACGCACGCAACGAACGACATGGACAGAAATGCACAACAAAAACGTCACGACTGACGCCGACTCGGTCGGATGTCTCTCAGGACTGAATGCCAACACTGATTTCATTACTTCACCGGTTTGAAAAAAAGAGAAAACAAAGTCATCGCTTTTGTCGTGCATTTCTGGGCTTATTTTTCAGTTCAATCGGTTTTAAACTGAAAGCCACGCGAGCAACTGGTGTAAAAGGACGTTAAACTCCCAAACATACCACGCGAGTAACACGGAATCCTACTGATTTCGCGGTGAGTTATAGCTACCACAAAAAAGCCTGCATTAGTTAGAGAGGGGAATTGAACGTAACTGATTTTCCACCACTGACGTATCAAAGACGGGGCAACGAGAAAAAGGCCAGCACAAATATTTGGGGGTTGGGGGAGTGAGTGAGTGAGTTTTTTTGGCTTAAAGCCGCGCAAGCCACAAAGACTAATTCGCGGTGGAGTGTGCCTGCACTACTTGAAAAAAAAAATGTAACGTTGGACAGCTGATGCAAACTGGTCCACGGGGCAATATTGTTTAACCTAGGGTTAGGGCATGCAGGAAACGCTGCAAATTTCATGCTAATTTCTCGAACTCACGATTACAAAAACGCGTAGAAAACAAATAGCAAACACAATTAGGTAAAACAAATGCTATGCGCACACACACAGCTAATATTGCAACTTATCTCCTAGAAGCAATGAACCAGTTCGCAGCATATGCGCAACAATACTTATTTCTAACCACTAGTAGTGCAGACGTGAGTCAGTGAGAGGTTAAAAAAATAGTTGAAAGGACCGAACTTATAAATGAGATGGGAGGAAGGACAGCGCGACTAAATTCGGGAGAGAATGGGGGTGGGGGGCGGGTTCAGCTTTTAGGGCTTTAAGGGCCGCTGCTACACGTTGCCAGGATTGGTACTTGCAGGGCTGGCAACGCTGGCAACCCTAATTAAATCGCTGGCTGCCAGCTGGCAAATCCCCCTTGCCGGTGCTGGCGCGGGAATAGAAAGCCGTTCTATTTTTCCTGGCAGCCAGCTAGCCACTGGCAGCCCCGTACAGCCAACTGACCAGTCACTGCCCAAACCTTGCAACGCCGCAGGCTGCGTGTGCCGCGGATCACTTGCCCGCCAGCAGGCAGCCGAGTACGGCAACATGCAGACTGGCAGTCGTGTAACCGTGCGCTTAACAAGCCGCGCACAAGTTAGTTATTTAGGGCTTAACGCCGCGCAAGCAACAAAGACTAATTCGCGATTAGCGCAAGCAACAAAGACTAATTCGCGATTAGCGCAAGCAACAAAGACTGCACAAAGTGTCAAAGAGCCCACAGGGGTGGGTGGGTGTTTGGGGGTTTAACGTCCTTTTCCACCACATAGGGTGATATCAAAGACGGGGCAACGATGAAAAAGCCAGCACAAATATTTGGCCCCAGCCGGGATCGAACTCACGACCCGAGAATCAGAAGTCCAACGCTCTACCATTCGACCACCCCGGCTCAAGTGGTGATTTAGACTGAAGCAGGATGTAATAACCATGATCAGTCAGGATTCCTCTTGTAAAACTCCACATTGAACTGAGAACGAACTGAAATCAACGTCGTCAAGTTATCACCCCTTGCCGCCTCTAAAGTTCTCTAGCACACGTTATCGTGAACAAAGATCAGTCAAGGCGGCTGCCAAAGGGCTGAGAAGTATGACGCAAGAAGGCCCGCTGACGGCGATTCTTGACGCTGCACAGGCTGAATCTGGGTCGAGTGGGCAACCCGGTCGCGGCACGTCGTGATTACGTCACAGCCAGGCTACGTGCTGGCGATAATTACGTCATCGTGCAGGCTGGAGGAATGTTTCGCGAGACGTTTGTATGGAAACACATTCCAGTCAAAAACCACCATACAGGTTTATAGTGAACAAGAACCAATAATTAGGTGTTTTTGCCGGGCCGATGTGAAATACAAGGTGCAGGAAACTGTCCATCTCATCCGATAATCTGAGAGACAATCAACTGACATTCGATCCCGACGAACTAGTGTGTAGTCACGGCTCAGAGTGAGCGAGTTTTTATGCGCAAGCAACAAAGACTAATTCGCGGCTCAGTCGGTTTCATCTCGGAGTTTTTATGGCTTAAAGCCGCGCAAGCCACAAAGTCTAATTCGCGGATGAGTGTGCCTGCACAACATGAAAAAAACAAAAATGTAACGTTGGACAAAGGATGCAAACTGGTCTACGGGGCAGTTAGTTATTTAGGGCTTTACGCCGCGCAAGCAACAAAGGCTAATTCGCGGCTAGCAAAAGTCCCTATCTGCCTGGTCCTTTAAAACATAAAAATTTCCAAGTTAAAACAAGATGTAAATATATACTAAAATCTATTGAGTTTAAATGAGAAGTATCCTTCAAGACTTAAAGACTGGGAAACTGAGGTCAGTGCAAGTCATATTTAAACAAGACTATATTTTGTAGAAGAGGTTGACCTCTTTCAGAAAATTGAAGATGTTGTCAGGGGGGACATCTGGTCTACGGGGCAAAATAAACCTAGGACATACTGGAGACGCTGCACCTTCATGCTCGTTTCTCGAACTCCCGGTTACAAAAAAGCGTAGAAAACAAACAATTACAAGTTAGTTATTTAGGGCTTAACGCCGCGCAAGCACAAACAATTACAACTAGGTAAAACAAAGATAAATACTAAGCGCATATACAGCAAATATTGCAACTTATCACCTCCTAGGCGCAACAGAAGAGTTTAGTGGAACAAAACACTGTCAGTTATTTAGGGCTTTACGCCGCGCAAGCAACAAAGACTATTTCGCGGCTCAGCCAAGTCATTCTCTGCCAGGTCATTAAAAATAGAAGGCAGGGAACACAACACTGAGGTGAATGGACCGATCAGTGGAGGCAGAAATAGGACGAGTGAGTGAGTTCTTAGGGCTTCAAGCCGCGCAAGCCACAGACTAATTCGCGGCTGAGTGTGCCTGCATTACACGAAAAAAACCAAAACAAAAATATAACGTTGGACAAAGGATGCAAACTGGTCTACTGGGCGGTATAAACCCAGGACATGCAGGAGACGCTGCACCTTCATGCTAATTTCTCGAACTCCTGAGTACAAAAAAAAGCGTAGAAAACAAATAGCAATTATTGCTTGCGCATAAGGCGAGCGAAGACACGTGAGGCCTCTCATGTTCAGACTGCATCATCATGTCTCCACCATTTTACACGCGTGTAGTTTTGACCCCAACTGTATCCCGTAGTTTTCTCGCTGCCGGCCTCATCTTCCGCCTGGCGCGAGATTGGATAAGAGTTGCATCACAATGGCCATGGTCCGGCGGTAACGGCTGACCCCTGGCCCTCCGAGCTTGGACGATCACGTGCGCAGTGCCGGCCTGCCGACCAATCGCCGTCCGCGCTGTCTTGGTTTTCGCGGGGCGTTATGACCTAATGTTACATCCCTGCACGGAATTAGGGCCGGCGGTTATGGGCATAGAAGTCATTCGCACAGATCCCGCCTCGGCGATTCACAGTCGGACTAGAACCCGTCGTCAGCTCAGTGACTCACCACCAGCTTCAAGTACAGTAAGTGGAGTTGGTTTTCCTCATTATTTTTGTCAGTTTCGTTTTCTGCACACGGATTGTCGGATACATAAACGTTACAAGGCTGCAATTCCGCAAGTTTTATCTATTATTATTTACAGTTTTCAATCTGACAAGTTCATTTTTAGAGTACACCATCGCTTACTCGCGCTAGTTCCAATGATGCCGCAATGTGGGGAGGACTGATATTCACCGAGTCTAGTTTTGTTTTTCAAGTTTTCAAGGAGTGAGTGAGTAAGTGAGTTTTTAGGGCTTAACGCCGCGCAAGCCACAAAGACGGATTCGCGGCTAAGCGTGTCTGCACTACGTGAAAAAAATGTAACGTTGGACAGCTGATGCAAACTGGTCTACGGGGCAGTATAAACCTAGGACATGCAGGGGACTCTGCACCTTCATGCTAATTTATCGAACTTCCGATTACAAAAAAAAAAAAAAAAAAAAAAAGCGTAGGGAGGGTAGGTGGGTGTTTGTGGGTTTAACGTCCTTTTCCACCACATAGGGTGATATCAAAGACGGGGCAACGATGAAAAAGCCAGCACAAGTATTTGGCCCCAGCCGGGATCGAACTCACGACCCGAGCTTTAGAAGTCCAGCGCTCTACCATTCGACCACCCCGGCTCCCCCTTCCGATTACAAAAAAAGCGTAGAAAACCAATAGTTAATACTAGTTACAACACACACACACACACACACACACACACACACACACACACACACACACACACACACACACACGTGTTTACTAAGCGCATATCAGTACAGCAAATAATTTTATATATTACAACTTTATCTCCTAGGTGCAATACACCAGTTCATAGCATATAATGCCCAAAATTACTTCTTCCTAACCACGGGTAATGCAGGCGTGAGCCTCGGAAAAGGCTCGAGTGATGCGCGACATAGTGACGTGTGCAGTCATAACAGAACCTAATATTACCTTTCTTCGCCTAACCGGCATCCCTCTCACCGGCCTCCATCCCCGCCTTAAAACAAACTTCGATGAATATCAGTGATCAGTTTGATGCAATCAGCTTGTTAATGGCGCGATTCCCATATGATTGTATTACTGAAGAGCCTCTCTAAGTCTAATCAAAGAAATATGACATTTTCAGCGACCGTAAATTTCATGTGATTGTATCTTTGAAACCTGGGGACGGAATCAGCGACGGCGGCGAGTGAGCTTTAAGGCTTAAAGCCGCGCAAGCAACGAGGGAATTTATAGGGCTTAAAGCCGCGCACGCCGGCCACAAAGAGTTATTCCCGCGCAACTTGAATCACACAAAGACTAATTCGCGGCTCAGTGTGGCTGTACTACTTGAAACGGAGTGAGTGAGTTTTTAGGGCTTAAAGCCGCGCAAGCCACAAAGACTAATTCGCGGCTGAGTGTGCCTGCACTACATGAAAAAACAAAAATATAACGTTGGACAAATGATGCAAACTGGTCTACGGGGCAATATAAACCTAGGACATGCAGGAGACGCTGCACCTTTATGCTAATTTATCGAACTCCCTGTCACAAAAAAGCGTAGAAAACAAATAACAATTACAACTGGGTAAAACAAAGAAATACTAAGCGCATATACAGCAAATATTGCAACTTATCATCTCCTAGGCGCAATAAACCAGTTCGCAGCACATGCCCAACATCACTTATTCCTAACCACTGGTAGTGCAGACGTGAGTGAGAGGTTAAAAAGAAGAAATATAGATGAAAGGGCCGAGTACTACTTGAAACAAATACTAAGCGCATAATTATACAGCAAATACTGCAACTATCTCCTAGGCGCAACAAACCAGTTGGCGGCATATGCCCAACATTACTTATTTCTAACCACTGGTAGTGCAAACGTGAGGGGCTGAAACAGAAGAAAAAAAAGTCTACGGGGCAGTATAAACCTAGGAGGAGGAGTCGCTGCACCTTCATTCCAATTTATCGAAAAAAGTGAGTTGTTGGAGCTTCAGTTAAATGCGCGGAAGCCGCCAACAAAAGATTATAATTTATTTGACGGCTTGAAACTACCGGTGTAACAGTCCGGAGTATACCCCTGGCTACTTCAGTTATACCCTCGGGTATAAGTTAGTTAGTTAGTTATTTATGGCTTTACGCCGCGCAAGCAACAAAGGCTAATTCGCGGCTAGCAAAAGTCCCTATCTGTCTGGTCCTTTAAAACATAAAACTTTCCAAGTTAAAACAAGGTGTAAATATATACTAAAAATCTATTGAGCTTAAATGAGAAATATCCTTCAGGACTTAAAAGACTGGGAAACTGAGGTCAGTGCAAGTCATATTTAAGGAAGACTATATTTTGTAGAAGAGGTTGACCTCTTTCAGAAAATTGAAGATGTTGTCAGGGGGGACATCCCTGAACAACACCTTCAATGAATCGGCAGAATAGTGTTTCCTGCGGATCTCGGCGAGATCCCAACAAGAGATTAAAAAATGACTAACGGTGAAAGGCTCATCACACGGGACACACCAGGGGGGATCTTCCCCTTTCAGCAGATGGGAATGCGTGATGTGGGTGTGCCCAATGTGGAGCCGACTAAGAACGGTCTCCTCGCGCCGATTAGGTCGGCAGCGAGGGAGACTATCACAGATGCTGGGTAAAACTTTGTACAATTTGTTCTCCGGGAGGGCAGCCCATTGGGTCTGCCACTCCTTTTGAACAAACTTTGAAACTAGAGGTTTAAAATCACTACAGGCCATGCGCTCATCCTCCACAGGGCCATCGCGGGCAGCATTCGCAGCCCGGTCAGCGCACCTGTTTCCTCGGATGCCCACATGACCTGGAATCCAGATAAAAACAATGTCCTTGTTGTCGGCAATCAAGGATGCATGCAGTTCATGGATCAGCACCAGAAGTGGGTGATCCAATCTCCTGCCATGCAGAGCCTGGAGAGCCGACAATGAGTCTGACAATATTAAAAAATTCGAGTCTTTGGACTGGTATACGTGCCGAAGTGCGAGTAAAATGGCTCGCAATTCGGCACTATACACTGAACTATCATCCAATAAACGACGAGTAAAAGAATAACCATCCATGACGGCAGCAGCCCCAACACGACCGTCCTCGGACTTGGAACCGTCAGTGAAGATCCGACGGAAGCCCGGGAAGTCGGCCAGGATCTGCTGCAGCCCGTGAAAATAGATAGGGTCAGGGGTCTCGGCTTTCTTGTGAGAGGTCAGGTCCAGCCTGACTTCGGGGATGGGAAGGGTCCAAGGAGGCGTGGCGGGAAAAACTGACTCATCAACAGAATTGATGTCCACTCCGGCCGCCTGTAAAAGGGGTCGGACACGGAGGGACAGGGGTTTAGGTTCGTTTTTTTTGACATCATGAAGATCCTCAAAATCTGGTTTAAACACACAGTTATAGGCAGGGTTGTCCGGGTTGGCCTTCAGCTTCAGGACATAGTTGAGCATGAGGCGAGTGCGGCGGAGCGCCAGAGAGGGTTCACCCGCCTCAGCGTACAGACTATGAACTGGGGACGTTCTGAAGGCGCCCAGACAAATGCGAAGACCTTCATGATGGACTGTATTTAAAAGTTTAAGAGTGGACTTGGATGCAGAGCTATAAACAATGCACCCATAGTCCAGCTTGGAACGAACAAGAGCTCGGTACAAACGCAGCAGGACGGTGCGGTCACCACCCCAGTCGGTGTGACCCACGACCCGAAGGACGTCCAGTGCCTTCATACACGAAGCTCGCAGATGTTTGATGTGACTAAGAAAGGTGAGTCTGCGGTCAAAGATAAGACCAAGGAACTTTGCCTCCTGGACAACTTTGATGGGAGAGCCATCAATAGAAAGATCGGGTTCGGGAAAGACCCCATGGATTTTGGTGAAGTGCATGCATACTGTTTTGGATGAAGAAAACTTAAAACCGTTATCAGAAACCCATTTTTGAACACTATTTACACAAAGCTGCAGATGCCTCTCCACTCGGTGAAGCGACTTGCCTTTGACACAAAGAGCAAAGTCGTCAACGAACAGAGAAGCATCTGTGCCTTTTGTGACAGCTTTCACTATATTGTTAATTTTTAAGCTAAAAAGAACAGGAGACAGAATGCTGCCCTGGGGAACACCCATCTCCTGCTCCTGACAGTCTGATAAAGTGGAACCGATGCGGACTCGAAAGGACCGTCCAGATAAAAATTGATCAATAAAAATAGGTAGACGACCCCGGAAGCCTATGTCATGCAAGTCTGACAATATGCCATACTTCCATGTAGTATCATAGGCCTTCTCGAGGTCAAAGAAGATGGCTACTGTGTGTTGTTTATTAATAAAACCGTCCCTTATGAAGGACTCGAAGCGAACCAGGTGGTCAACGGTGCTTCGGCCCTGCCTAAACCCGCACTGCAGGTCAGACAGGAGTCCTTCGGATTCGAGAACCCAAACAAGACGAGCATTGACCAGCCGCTCCATGGTCTTACAAAGACAGCTGGTCAGGGCGATAGGTCGATAATTGCCTGGATCAGAATGATCCCTCCCAGGTTTAGGAATAGGAACCACTACCGCTTCCCGCCATGAGGGCGGAAAGACGCCAGTGGTCCAAATATGGTTATAGACGGAAAGAAGGACAGAGAGAGCTTCCTCGGGAAGATGAGTTAAAAGCTGATAATGGACAGTGTCCAAACCAGCAGCAGAGTCATTACTCTTCTGCAGAGCCTGCTGAAGCTCAGCTAAGCTAAACAGAGAGTTGTAAGATTCAGAATTTGTGGAGTTAAAATGACAAGGGGAAGATTCCTTTATTTGTTTGAGTTTCTGGAAAGATGAAGAATAGTGATTGGAAGAAGAGTTGTGCGACAGGGTTGACGCCAACAAGTCAGCAACAGCTTTCTTGTCGGTGACAAGCCGGTCACCCACTCTAAGATGGCGGATAGAGGAAGTATCGGCTTTGCCTTTAATTTTGCGGATAGCTTTCCAGATTTTCTGCGAAGGAGCCCCGGAGGACAGGCTGGAAATAAACTGTCTCCAGGACAGCCTTCGCTGCTGTTTATAAATGTAGCGAGCTTTCGCTCGGGACTGTTTGAAAGATAGGATGTTTGCCTGGGAGGGGCATCTGAATGCTCGTCTTTGTGCGCGCTTGCGATCTTTCTGCGCCTTTTTGCACACTTCATTAAACCAAGGGACTTTAGGACCTTTGTGAATTGTCGAGGTTTTCGGGATGGCATCGTTGGCCACTTCAATTAAGATATTGGTAAAAGTGGAGGCAGGATCCTCCGAGGACATCACAGCCTCCTCGGTCAGACGTGACCGGCAAGAGGCACTAAACAAATCCCAGTTAGCCTTCTTCAGGTTCCAACGACCCACTGTTGCGTCCTCCTCGCTGCTGGCGGTCGACAGGATGACCGGGAAGTGGTCGCTGCCACACAGGTCATCGTGGACACGCCACTCAAAATCCAGGACGAGGGAAGGATCGCAGACAGACAGATCGAGGACCGAAGAAGTACCAGTTGCAGGATGAAGGTAAGTAGGAGAGCCATCGTTTAAGACACAGAGGTCAAGCGAGGAAAAGAGATCCTCTAGAACCTGACCCCTGTCGTTTGAGTGGTCGCTGCCCCAGAGTGGAGCATGACCGTTGAAATCCCCAAGCAGAAGAAAGGGGCGGGGGAGCTGTTCTATAAGGGAGTTGAGATCTCTCGAGGAGACACGTTCGGACGGCGGCAGATAAATGCTGCACACCGTGACAGACTTATGTAGAGAAATGCGAACAGCAATGGCTTGCAACTGGGTGCTTAAGGGAACTGGACTGTATAAAATGTCCTTGCGAATTAAAATCCCAACGCCACCATGAGGCCTCTCCGAAGAGGACCCCTGGTGGACGAAATTAAAACCAGTAAAAGATGCGGGGGATGACTCCTGGAGAAAGGTCTCCTGAAGGGCCACCACACCCGGCTTTAATGAATTAGCTAAAATTTTAAGCTCTTCAAAGTTAGCCCGAAAACCTCGACAATTCCATTGTATTACAGTAGCCATTAAAAGATATGGAAGAATAAAAGCCGCACAAAGCAGCGACGGCTATGTGACGGCTGGTGTCTTCGAAGGGGACACAAAGGGCGATGGGGGCAGAGGGCGGTCCTCAACTGTGACCACCTCCATGTCCTCAAGGACACTAAAGGGGTTGGTCACCTCGACTCCCTTGTCTCCCTTCTGGATCCGAGCTGAAAGCGGACCCCATGGTTTTTTGTTTTTGTTTTTCCCAGATGGTTTGGGGGGAACAGGGGGGCGGGAGGGAGGGGCGCGCTGAGACTGAGATCCCGACCCCACGCCCTGGGTCGAGGACCTAACGGTGCCAGGGGTCCCCGACTGCGGCCTGGCACCCTGGGCCGCGGGACTGGCAATGACCACTTTGGAGGTGGTCGCAAAATTCAGTGACGACTTGGATTGACTGGCTGACTTGGACTGACTAGCTGACTTGGACTGACTAGCTGACTTTGACTGACTGGCTGACGTAACAGCAGGAGGCTTGGCTTGGAAAGTGAAAGGTTGGGGAGGGGCGTCTGTCTGACAGGCCACCTCCTTCCCCTTGGGTTTAGAAGAAAGAGCAGCAGAGTATGAAACAGAAGTGGATGATGTGTTCGAAGTGGAAGAGGCAGCCGAGGAACCAGACGCAATCCGGCGAGCTTCAGGGAAGGAGACCTTCTGCTCAACACGGATGCGCTGGATAGTGCATTCCTCTTTCCACTTCGGACAGTCTTTAGAGGAGGACGGGTGGGAACCCTTGCAGTTCACGCAGTGGGGCGACGAGCTGCAGTCCTCGCCGTCATGATCCTTCCCTCCGCACTTTGCGCAGGTGGGATCATTTCGACAGGACGCCTGCCCGTGCCCGAACCTTTGACATTTGAAGCAGCGAAGGGGCAGCGGAATGAAGGCCTTAACCTTCACCCAGTAGAAGCCCGCCCACAGCTTCTCTGGTGCCGTTGGCTGGCCAAATGTCAGAATGATAGTACCAGTTTTAAAAACTTTTGCATGGGTTACTGCCTGTGTTTTAAGGGTGCGGATGAGCTCCGCCTCCCCCAAGTCCGCCAGTGCCTCATCACGGATCACTCCCCGTGAGGAGTTAAGAGATCTGTGAGGGGAAACAGTGACAGGGTAGTCCCCAATCTTCTGCAGCTGCAAAAGACTGTTTGAGTGAGCTTTACGCTTACACTCCACCAGGAGGTCTCCGGAACGAAGCCGCGAGGCATCAGGCCTCCCTGTGCAGCTCCGCAGGGTTTCTCCCACGAGGAAGGGGTGTAGGCGCGCAGCCTTCTTGCCCTCTGCAGTGCAGTGGACAATCAGGAAACGGGGCCAAATGTCTATAGAATGGGACTGGGACTGAGACTGTGGTTGGGACTGGGAAGCAGGACGAGGAGCTTCCGTCTCCGAGTCACTGTCAACTTCAAAGTCGACACGTTTGACCCTCTTGCGGTTGCGTGAGAAACTGTTTGTATGTATTATGTGTGCCATGGTATTTTGTTAAGGATTCATCCTCCGGGGTCCCCAGCCGCCACCGACTCCAACAAGGGGATGCGCGTAATGTCAGCGGGTCTCCAGCTGACGCGCACCAGGGCTACCCAGAAGACATACTCGGAGGAGTACCCCCGATTGACCCGTTAAGCCACCGCCTTCTACTACACTACCTGGGAGAGAGGACCGCTGTCGTATGACACCTGACCGGTAACAAAAGACCATCGCGTGGTGTCCAGCGTCTAACTAACTACCAGAAAGTGCAGCAGGGCAGGACGTGACCAGAGCCGATTGACTAGGCCGGGCCGCCTAGCCTCCTGTCTAGGAGAATTCAAGGCCAAAGCAGCGTGTTGGCACTACAGGACGCGACCTGTAGGAGGCCTCAGCTGCCAGGATCCTCTCCTCCTCCGACACAGGTCGCGGAGCACGGCAAACACTCCGGATCTTAAAAGACCACAGTAAAGAAAAAGGAGCATGAGCTACAAGACTAAAATGGGCCTTGTAGTAAACAGATAAGGTTATTGTAAAATATATAGGCCTGCAGGACTAAAATGGGCCCTGCAGGTTAGTGTGTAGGGACCAGTCTAACGCTTGTAGAATATCTTCTACGAAGATGGTGTCAGAACTGGATAAGTGTTAGAACCAGAAAGAACTGTATATCATATCTGATATCACCAGTCTTCTCCGGACAAGATGGCAACTCTTAGCTGGACCCTCGCCTGTGACCTGTCTGGTATGGGTAACCCTATCCAGCATAGCCCACAGGGTCAACGGGCCACATACGCCCCCCACCACGAGAAGGTGGTTGCCTCGGGGGGCCCCTCGGGTATAAAGTAGCCTAGGCCGGTTCAACCTCCGGGGTATAGACCAGCCCAGGCCGGATTCACTCCCTCCTGCCCGGAATATACCTACCTGTGAACAGAGTTCACTAAAGTGTCTGTACACGGCCGTTTGCCATGCGTGTACGTTTCTCTTTGGTCGTCCGCCGTGGTAGGGGGGTTAAAGTGGGCAGGAGAGGGTTAAACGGGCCCAGGCCAGCGTACACCCCTGGGTATAGTCTGGGCTAGGCCAGTTTATACGGGAGTATACTCCAGGGGGGGGGGGGGGGGAATAATCTGGACTGCTACACCGGTAACAGAAGGTCGTTTATCGCGATAATAAAAGAAATAAAAAAAAGACATTGGTGGCAAGAGCCGTCATTGTAGTTACACTGCACAGTCACTTCCCTGTCTCAGTAATCCACGTAGTGTCTGACTAGATCAGCATAGCGCCCGGAAGGTTTGACAGTTCATCTAACGAGTGTTTTCCTGTTGTCGCACATTACACAAGTGTCTTTATCGTGTGCCGATGTTGAGTCTGCGCCGGTAACAGGCGGTGTACTTGAGACTCAGTGATACGAGCTAGTCGGTCTGACCGATGTGCTAACGCCCGGGGTACAGTTAGTTAGTTATTTAGGGCTTAACGCCGCGCAAGCAACAAAGACTATTTCGCGGCAAGCACAGTCCCATCCTGCCAGGTCCTTTAAAACATAAAAGGGCTAGCTTAAAACATGATGTAAATATATATTAAAAATTTGTGAGACTTAAATGAGATCCTGTACAAGATTAATTTTTTCAGGCCTAAAAACAGTATCACAGATTGCATTATATAAAAGACTATATTTTATGAAAGAGATTGCATTCTTTCAAGAAATTGAAAATGTTGTTAGGGGGGACATCCCTGAACAACACCTTCAATGAATCAGCGGTGTAATACTTGTCTCGAATCTCGGCGAGATCCACGCACGAGATCAGGAAGTGATGAACAGTAAAAGCCTCATGACAAGGAACACACCATGGGGGATCTTCCCCTTTCAAAAGATGTGAATGTGTGATGTGTGTGTGTCCGATGTGAAGGCGACTAAGAATGGTCTCCTCGCGTCGATTAGGTCGGCAGCGGGGGAGACTATCACAAATGCTTGGTAAAACCTTGAAAAGTTTGTTCTCAGGAAGGGCAGCCCATTGGGTCTGCCACTCCTTTCGGACAAACTCAGAAACTAAGGGTTTAAAATCGGAACAGGCCATGCGCTCATCCTCCACAGGGCCATCGCGGGCAGCGTTCGCAGCCCGGTCAGCGCACCTGTTTCCTCGGATGCCCACATGACCTGGGATCCAAATAAAAACAATGTCCTTGTTGTCAGCAATCAAGGATGCATGCAGTTCATGGATCAACACCAGAAGCGGGTGATCCAATCTTCTGCCATGCAGAGCCTGGAGAGCCGACAAAGAATCTGAAAGGATTAAAAAGTTAGGCTCCGTAGACTGGTACACGTGCCGAAGTGCGAGTAAAATGGCTCGCAGTTCGGCACTGTACACAGAACTATTGTCTAGCATGCGACGAGTAAAAACGTGACCATCCATGACTGCAGCAGCCCCAACACGACCGTCCTCAGACTTAGATCCGTCAGTAAAGATCTGGCGGAAGCCCGGGAAGTCGGCCAGGATCTGCCGCAGACCATGAAGGTATATAGGGTCAGGGGTCTGGTCTTTTTTATGGACGGTCAGGTCCAGCCTGACTTCAGGGGTGGGAAGGGTCCAAGGAGGCGTAGCTGGGAACAAGGATTGTTCTACAGAGTCAATGTCCACCCCGGCCGCCTGTAAAAGGGGTCGGACGCGGAGGGACAGAGGTTTAGATTCATTTTTATGAACAACAAAAAGGTCCTCAGAAACCGGATGGAAGACACAGTTATAGGCAGGGTTGTCCGGGTTGGCCTTCAGCTTCAGGACATAGTTGAGCGTGAGGCGAGTGCGGCGGAGCGCCAGAGAGGGTTCACCCGCCTCAGCGTACAAACTATGGACTGGGGATGTTCTGAAGGCGCCCAGACAAATGCGAAGACCTTCATGGTGAACTGTATTTAAAAGTTTAAGAGTGGACTTGGATGCAGAGCTATAAACAATGCACCCATAGTCCAGCTTGGAACGGACAAGAGCTCGGTATAATCGCAACAGGACGGTACGGTCACCACCCCAGTCGGTGTGACCCACGACCCGAAGGACGTCCAGTGCTTTCATACACGAGGCTCGCAAGTACTTGATGTGACTAAGGAATGTGAGCCTACGGTCAAAAATAAGCCCGAGAAACTTCGCCTCCTGGACAACTTTAATAGGGGAACCATCGATATAAAGATCGGGTTCGGGAAAGACCCCATGGATTTTGGTGAAGTGCATGCATACTGTTTTGGACGGAGAAAACTTAAAACCGTTATCAGAAACCCATTTTTGAACACTATTTACACAAAGCTGCAGATGCCTCTCCACTCGGTGAAGCGACTTGCCTTTGACACAAAGAGCAAAGTCGTCAACGAACAGAGAAGCATCTGTGCCTTTTGTGACAGCTTTCACTATATTGTTAATTTTTAAGCTAAAAAGAACAGGAGACAGAATGCTGCCCTGGGGAACACCCATCTCCTGTTCCTGACAGTCTGATAAAGTAGAACCGATGCGGACTCGAAACGACCGTCCAGATAAAAATTGGTCAATAAAAATAGGTAGACGACCCCGGAAGCCTATGTCATGCAAGTCTGACAATATGCCATACTTCCATGTAGTATCATAGGCCTTCTCGAGGTCGAAGAAGATGGCTACTGTGTGTTGTTTATTAATAAAACCGTCCCTTATGAAGGACTCGAAGCGAACCAGGTGGTCAATGGTGCTTCGGCCCTGCCTAAACCCGCACTGCAGGTCAGACAGGAGTCCTTCGGATTCCAGTACCCAAACAAGACGAGCATTGACCAGCCGCTCCATGGTCTTACAAAGACAGCTGGTCAGGGCGATAGGTCGATAATTGCCCGGATCAGAATGATCCCTCCCAGGTTTAGGAATAGGAACCACTACCGCCTCCCGCCATGACGGCGGAAAGACGCCAGTGGTCCAAATATGGTTAAAGACGGAAAGAAGGACAGAGAGAGCATCCTCAGGAAGATGAGTTAAAAGCTGATAATGGACAGTGTCCAAACCAGCAGCAGAGTCATTACTCTTCTGCAGAGCCTGCTGAAGCTCAGCTAACCTAAACAGAGAGTTGTAAGATTCAGAATTTGTGGAGTTAAAATTACAAGGGGAAGATTCCTTTATTTGTTTGAGTTTCTGGAAAGATGAAGAATAATGACTGGAAGAAGAGTTGTGCGACAGGGTTGACGCCAACAAGTCAGCAACAGCTTTCTTGTCGGTGACAAGCCGGTCACCCACTCTAAGATGGCGGATAGAGGAAGTATCGGCTTTGCCTTTAATTTTGCGGATAGCTTTCCAGATTTTCTGCGAAGGCGCCCTGGAGGACAGGCTGGAAATAAACTGTCTCCAGGACAGCCTTCGCTGCTGTTTATAAATGTAGCGAGCTTTCGCTCGGGACTGTTTGAAAGATAGGATGTTTGCCTGGGAGGGACATCTGAACGCTCGTCTTTGTGCACGCTTGCGATCTTTCTGCGCCTTTTTGCACATTTCGTTAAACCAAGGGACTTTAGGACCTTTGTGAATTGTCGAGGTTTTCGGGATGGCATCGTTGGCCACTTCAATTAAGATATTGGTAAAAGCGGAGGCAGGATCCTCCGAGGACATCACAGCCTCCTCGGTCAGACGTGACCGGCAAGAGGCACTAAACAAATCCCAGTTAGCCTTCTTCAGGTTCCAACGACCCACTGTTGCGTCCTCCTCGCTGCTGGCGGTCGACAGGATGACCGGGAAGTGGTCGCTGCCACACAGGTCATCGTGGACACGCCACTCAAAGTCCAGGACGAGGGAAGGATCACAGACAGACAGATCGAGGACCGAAGAAGTACCAGTTGCAGGATGAAGGTAAGTTGGAGAGCCATCGTTTAAGACGCAGAGGTCAAGCGAGGAAAAGAGATCCTCTAGAACCTGACCCCTGTCGTTTGAGTGGTCGCTGCCCCAGAGTGGAGCATGACCGTTGAAATCCCCAAGCAGAAGAAAGGGGCGGGGGAGCTGTTCTATAAGGGAGTTAAGATCTCTCGAGGAGACACGTTCGGACGGCGGCAGGTAAATGCTGCACACCGTGACAGATTTATGTAGGGAAATACGGACGGCGATAGCTTGCAACTGGGTGTTTAGGGGAACTGGACTGTACAAAATGTCCTTTCGAATTAAAATACCAACGCCACCATGAGGCCTCTCCGAAGAGGACCCCTGGTGGACGAAATTAAAACCAGTGAAAGATGCGGGGGATGACTCCTGGAGAAAGGTCTCCTGAAGGGCCACCACACCCGGCTTTAGTGAATTTACTAAGATTTTAAGTTCTTCAAAATTAGCCCGAAAACCTCGACAATTCCATTGTATTATTATATTAGTAGCCATTTAAAATGTGAAAGATTAAAAACCGCACAAAGCAACGACGGCTATGTGACGGCTGATGTCTTTGAAGGGGACACAAGGGGCGATGGGGGCAGAGGGCGGTCCTCAATTGTGACCACCTCCATGTCCTCAAGGACATTAAAGGGGTTGGTCACCTCGACTCCCTTGTCTCCCTTCTGGGTCCTAGCTGACAGCGGACCCCAAGGTTTTTTATATTTGCTTTTCTTTCCAGATGGTTTGGGGGGAACAGGGGGGCGGGGGGCGGAGGCGCGCTGGGACTGAGGTCCCGACCCCGCGCCCTGGGTCGAGGACTTTGCGGTGCCAGGGGTCCCCGACGGCGGCCTGGCACCCTGGGCCGCGGGACTGGCAATGACCACCTTGGATGTGGTCACAACGTTCAATGACGACTTTGATGGACTGGCTGACTTGGACTGACTGGCTGACTTGGACTGACTGGCTGACTTGGACTGACTGGCTGACTGAACAGCAGGGGGCTTGGCCTGAAAAGTGAAAGGCAGGGGAGGGGTGTCTGTCTGACAGGCCACCTCCTTCCCCTTGGGTTTAGAAGAGAGAGCAGCAGAGTAAGAGACAGATGTGGAAGTGGATGATGTGTTCGAAGTGGAAGAGGCAGCCGAGGAACCAGACGCCATCCGGCGAGCTTCAGGGAAGGAGACCTTCTGCTCGACACGGATGCGCTGGATAGTGCATTCCTCCTTCCACTTCGGACAATCTTTGGAAGAAGAGGGGTGAGAACCTTTGCAATTGATGCAGGCGGGCGACGAGCTGCAGTCCTTGTCGTCGTGATCCTTCCCTCCGCACTTAGCGCAGGTGGGATCATTTCGACAGGACGCCTGCCCGTGCCCGAACCTTTGACACTTGAAGCAGCGAAGAGGCAACGGAATGAAGGCCTTAACCTTCACCCAGTAGAAGCCTGCCCACAGCTTCTCTGGTGCCGTTGGCTGGCCAAAAGTCAGAATAATGGTACCTGTTTTGAAGACCTTTGCATGGGTCACCGCTTGGGACTTGAGAGCGCGGATGAGCTCCGCCTCTCCCAAGTCTGCCAGAGCCTCGTCACGGATCACTCCTCGCGAGGAGTTAAGGGATCTGTGAGGGGAAACAGTAACGGGATAGTCCCCGATCTTCTGCAGCTGCAGCAGACTATTGGAGTGGGCTTTGCGTTTGCACTCCACCAGAAGATCCCCTGAGCGAAGCCGCGAGGCATCAGGCCTCCCTGTGCAGCTCCGCAGGGTCTCTCCCACGAGGAAGGGGTGCAAACGCGCTGCCTTCTTGCCCTCTGCTGTGCAGTGGACTATCAGGAAGCGTGGCCAGATTTCTATAGAATGGGACTGGGACTGGGGCTGAGACTGGGAGTGGGGTCCAGGACCTGAAGCCTCTGTCTCTGAGTCGCTATCGACTTCAAAGTCGATATGTTTGACTCGTTTTCTGTTTCGTCTTTGTGAATATGTGTGTGCCATGTTATTTGTATAGTGTTTCATCCTCCGGGGTCCCCAGCCGCCACCGACTCCAACAAGGGGATGCGCGTAATGTCAGCGGGTCTCCAGCTGACGCGCACCAGGGCTGCCCAGAAGATATACTCGGAGGAGAACCCCCGATTGACCCGTTAAGCCACCGCCTTCTTCTACACCACCCGGGAGAGAGGACCGCTGTCGTATGACACCAGAACCGGTAACAAAGACCATCGCGTGGTGTCCAGGGTCAGAACTAACTACCAGGAAGTGCAGCAGGGCAGGACGTGACCAGAGCCGATTGACTAGGCCGGGCCGCCTAGCCTCCTGTCTAGGAGAATTCAAGGCCAAAGCAGCGTGTTGGCACTACAGGACGCGACCTGTAGGAGGCCTCAGCTGCCAGGATCCTCTCCTCCTCCGACACAGGTCGCGGAGCACGGCAAACACTCCGGATCTTAAAAGACCACAGTAAAGAAAAAGGAGCATGAGCTACAAGACTAAAATGGGCCTTGTAGTAAACAGATAAGCTATTGTAAACTATGTAGGCCTGCAGGACTAAAATGGGCCCTGCAGGTTAGTGTGTAGGGACCAGTCTAACACTGTAGAATATCTTCTACTTAAGATGCCAGAACTGGACAAGGACTTAAACCAGGAAGGACTGTACATCATATCTGATATCACCAGTCTTCTCCGGACAAGATGGCAACTCTTAGCTGGACCCTCGCCTGTGACCTGTCTGGTATGGGTAACCCTATCCAGCATAGCCCACAGGGTCAACGGGCCACATACGCCCCCCACCACGAGAAGGTGGTTGCCCCCGGGGGGGCGGAGCGCCAGAGAGGGTTCACCCGCCTCAGCGTACAAACTATGGACTGGGGATGTTCTGAAGGCACCCAGACAAATGCGAAGACCTTCATGGTGAACTGTATTTAAAAGTTTAAGAGTGGACTTGGACGCAGAGCTATAAACAATGCACCCATAGTCCAGCTTGGAACGGACAAGAGCTCGGTATAATCGCAACAGGACGGTACGGTCACCACCCCAGTCGGTGTGACCCACGACCCGAAGGACGTCCAGTGCTTTCATACACGAGGCTCGCAAGTGCTTGATGTGACTAAGGAATGTGAGCCTACGGTCAAAAATAAGCCCGAGAAACTTCGCCTCCTGGACGACTTTAATAGGGGAACCATCAATATAAAGATCGGGTTCGGGAAAGACCCCATGGATTTTGGTGAAGTGCATGCATACTGTTTTGGACGGAGAAAACTTAAAACCGTTATCAGAAACCCATTTTTGAACACTATTTACACAAAGCTGCAGATGCCTCTCCACTCGGTGAAGCGACTTGCCCTTGACACAAAGGGCGAAGTCGTCAACGAAAAGGGAAGCATCCGTGCCTTTTGTGACAGCTTTCACTATATTGTTAATTTTTAAGCTAAAAAGAACAGGAGACAGAATGCTGCCCTGGGGAACACCCATCTCCTGTTCCTGACAGTCTGATAAAGTAGAACCGATGCGGACTCGAAACGACCGTCCAGATAAAAACTGATCAATAAAAATAGGTAGACGACCCCGGAAGCCTATGTCATGCAAGTCTGACAATATGCCATACTTCCATGTAGTATCATAGGCCTTCTCGAGGTCGAAGAAGATGGCTACTGTGTGTTGTTTATTAATAAAACCGTCCCTTATGAAGGACTCGAAGCGAACCAGGTGGTCAACGGTGCTTCGGCCCTGCCTAAACCCGCACTGCAGGTCAGACAGGAGTCCTTCAGATTCCAGTACCCAAACAAGACGAGCATTGACCAGCCGCTCCATGGTCTTACAAAGACAGCTGGTCAGGGCGATAGGTCGATAATTGCCCGGATCAGAATGATCCCTCCCAGGTTTAGGAATAGGAACCACTACCGCCTCCCGCCATGAGGGCGGAAAGACGCCAGTGGTCCAAATATGGTTATAGACGGAAAGAAGGATAGAAAGAGCTTCCTCAGGAAGATGAGTTAAAAGGTGATAATGGACAGTGTCCAAACCAGCAGCAGAATCATTGCTCTTCTGCAGAGCCTGCTGAAGCTCAGCTAGGCTAAACAGAGAGTTATAAGGTTCAGAGTTTGTGGAGGTAAAATGACAAGGGGAAGATTCCTTTATTTTTTTGAGTTTCTGGAAAGATGAAGAATAATGGTTGGAAGAAGAGTTGTGCGACAGGGTTGACGCCAACAAGTCAGCAACAGCTTTCTTGTCGGCGACAAGCCGGTCACCCACTCTGAGATGTCGGATAGAGGAAGTATCGGCTTTGCCTTTAATTTTGCGGATAGCTTTCCAGATTTTCTGCGAAGGAGACCTGGAGGACAGGCTGGAAATAAACTGTCTCCAGGACAGCCTTCGCTGCTGTTTATAAATGTAGCGAGCTTTCGCTCGGGACTGTTTGAAAGATAGGATGTTTGCCTGGGAGGGGCATCTGAATGCTCGTCTTTGTGCGCGCTTGCGATCTTTCTGCGCCTTTTTGCACACTTCATTAAACCAAGGGACTTTAGGACCTTTAGCGAATGTCGAGGTTTTCGGGATGGCATCGTTGGCCACTTCAATCAAGATGTTAGTAAAAGTGGAGGCAAGATCCTCCGAGGACATCACCGCCTCCTCGGTCAGACGTGACCGGCAAGAGGCACTAAACAAATCCCAGTTAGCCTTCTTCAGGTTCCAACGACCCACTGTTGCGTCCTCCTCGCTGCTGGCGGTCGACAGGATGACCGGGAAGTGGTCGCTGCCACACAGGTCATCGTGGACACGCCACTCAAAGTCCAGGACGAGGGAAGGATCACAGACAGACAGATCGAGGACCGAAGAAGTACCAGTTGCAGGATGAAGGTAAGTTGGAGAGCCATCGTTTAAGACGCAGAGGTCAAGCGAGGAGAAGAGATCCTCTAGAACCTGACCCCTGTCGTTTGAGTGGTCGCTGCCCCAGAGTGGAGCATGACCATTGAAATCCCCAAGCAGAAGAAAGGGGCGGGGGAGCTGTTCTATAAGGGAGTTAAGATCTCTCGAGGAGACACGTTCGGACGGCGGCAGGTAAATGCTGCACACCGTGACAGATTTATGTAGGGAAATACGGACGGCGATAGCTTGCAACTGGGTGTTTAGGGGAACTGGACTGTACAAAATGTCCTTTCGAATTAAAATACCAACGCCACCATGAGGCCTCTCCGAAGAGGACCCCTGGTGGACGAAATTAAAACCAGTGAAAGATGCGGGGGATGACTCCTGGAGAAAGGTCTCCTGAAGGGCCACCACACCCGGCTTTAGTGAATTTACTAAGATTTTAAGTTCTTCAAAATTAGCCCGAAAACCTCGACAATTCCATTGTATTATTATATTAGTAGCCATTTAAAATGTGAAAGATTAAAAACCGCACAAAGCAACGACGGCTATGTGACGGCTGATGTCTTTGAAGGGGACACAAGGGGCGATGGGGGCAGAGGGCGGTCCTCAATTGTGACCACCTCCATGTCCTCAAGGACATTAAAGGGGTTGGTCACCTCGACTCCCTTGTCTCCCTTCTGGGTCCTAGCTGACAGCGGACCCCAAGGTTTTTTATATTTGCTTTTCTTTCCAGATGGTTTGGGGGGAACAGGGGGGCGGGGGGCGGAGGCGCGCTGGGACTGATGTCCCGACCCCGCGCCCTGGGTCGAGGACTTTGCGGTGCCAGGGGTCCCCGACGGCGGCCTGGCACCCTGGGCCGCGGGACTGGCAATGACCACCTTGGATGTGGTCACAACGTTCAATGACGACTTTGATGGACTGGCTGACTTGGACTGACTGGCTGACTTGGACTGACTGGCTGACTTGGACTGACTGGCTGACTTGGACTGACTGGCTGACTGAACAGCAGGGGGCTTGGCCTGAAAAGTGAAAGGTAGGGGAGGGGTGTCTGTCTGACAGGCCACCTCCTTCCCCTTGGGTTTAGAAGAGAGAGCAGCAGAGTAAGAGACAGATGTGGAAGTGGATGATGTGTTCGAAGTGGAAGAGGCAGCCGAGGAACCAGACGCCATCCGGCGAGCTTCAGGGAAGGAGACCTTCTGCTCGACACGGATGCGCTGGATAGTGCATTCCTCCTTCCACTTCGGACAATCTTTGGAAGAAGAGGGGTGAGAACCTTTGCAATTGATGCAGGCGGGCGACGAGCTGCAGTCCTTGTCGTGATCCTTCCCTCCGCACTTAGCGCAGGTGGGATCATTTCGACAGGACGCCTGCCCGTGCCCGAACCTTTGACACTTGAAGCAGCGAAGAGGCAACGGAATGAAGGCCTTAACCTTCACCCAGTAGAAGCCTGCCCACAGCTTCTCTGGTGCCGTTGGCTGGCCAAAAGTCAGAATAATGGTATCTGTTTTGAAGACCTTTGCATGGGTCACCGCTTGGGACTTGAGAGCGCGGATGAGCTCCGCCTCTCCCAAGTCTGCCAGAGCCTCGTCACGGATCACTCCTCGCGAGGAGTTAAGGGATCTGTGAGGGGAAACAGTAACGGGATAGTCCCCGATCTTCTGCAGCTGCAGCAGACTATTGGAGTGGGCTTTGCGTTTGCACTCCACCAGAAGATCCCCTGAGCGAAGCCGCGAGGCATCAGGCCTCCCTGTGCAGCTCCGCAGGGTCTCTCCCACGAGGAAGGGGTGCAAACGCGCTGCCTTCTTGCCCTCTGCTGTGCAGTGGACTATCAGGAAGCGTGGCCAGATTTCTATAGAATGGGACTGGGACTGGGGCTGAGACTGGGACTGGGGTCCAGGACCTGAAGCCTCTGTCTCTGAGTCGCTATCGACTTCAAAGTCGATATGTTTAACTCGTTTTCTGTTCCGTCTTTGTGAATATGTGTGTGCCATGTTATTTGTATAGTGTTTCATCCTCCGGGGTCCCCAGCCGCCACCGACTCCAACAAGGGGATGCGCGTAATGTCAGCGGGTCTCCAGCTGACGCGCACCAGGGCTGCCCAGAAGATATACTCGGAGGAGAACCCCCGATTGACCCGTTAAGCCACCGCCTTCTTCTACACCACCCGGGAGAGAGGACCGCTGTCGTAGGACACCAGAACCGGTAACAAAGACCATCGCGTGGTGTCCAGGGTCAGAACTAACTACCAGGAAGTGCAGCAGGGCAGGACGTGACCAGAGCCGATTGACTAGGCCGGGCCGCCTAGCCTCCTGTCTAGGAGAATTCAAGGCCAAAGCAGCGTGTTGGCACTACAGGACACGACCTGTAGGAGGCCTCAGCTGCCAGGATCCTCTCCTCCTCCGACACAGGTCGCGGAGCACGGCAAACACTCCGGATCTTAAAAGACCACAGTAAAGAAAAAGGAGCATGAGCTACAAGACTAAAATGGGCCTTGTAGTAAACAGATAAGGTTATTGTAAACTATGTAGGCCTGCAGGACTAAAATGGGCCCTGCAGGTTAGTGTGTAGGGACCAGTCTAACACTGTAGAATATCTTCTACTTAAGATGCCAGAACTGGACAAGGACTTAAACCAGGAAGGACTGTACATCATATCTGATATCACCAGTCTTCTCCGGACAAGATGGCAACTCTTAGCTGGACCCTCGCCTGTGACCTGTCTGGTATGGGTAACCCTATCCAGCATAGCCCACAGGGTCAACGGGCCACATACGCCCCCCACCACGAGAAGGTGGTTGCCCCCGGGGGGCGCCCGGGGTACAAGCCGGAACAAACGCAAGACTTATTTTTTTGTGATAAGTACCGACCAACAATGCAGGATATCTACTGAGTACGGCCGCGTACGCCGCTTTGCGAACCAAGCGCATTCCAGCCACGCAGATTTTGACATAGCGGCTGAGTGGGTTTTGATAAAAGTGTCCACTGACTGGACACTCGTAAGGGACAAACAAGACCTTTAATCCGCACCGCTTGAACACCAACCATTCAAGGCAGACGTTTTGAGATGAGAAAGGAATACATTCTGATCTGAGGGCTCTGTGTACATCTTCGGGGTAGAGGACATTCAAAGCTGAGAAGAACTACGATTATACTGTTTCAAAGGCGGCCATGTATTTTATAACAATGACTGGACTCTTTCAAAAATTCGATGTTATCAGAAGCAGACTTGAACTGACCTATAAGTAATTTTGTATGAAGCCAAAGTGAAGTTGTCAAAATGAAGACTACATTAAATTTTGTCCGCTCTATGTTGGACTACAGCTGTAGTGTGAATGGTCACGCCGGCATCTGTTACAAGCTACACTTCGTGGAGCATCTCAATTCTGACTGTCGTCTCGTTTCTCTCTTTTCCAGAAATGGCAAGAGTA
Organism: Batillaria attramentaria; assembly: GCA_018292915.2. NCBI lineage: Eukaryota > Metazoa > Mollusca > Gastropoda > Batillariidae > Batillaria > Batillaria attramentaria. The sequence goes on along the minus strand of JACVVK020000128.1, from coordinate 822,231 downwards.
CCAAGAGTCGTGACCGTGGGGAGCATCTCGACCGGCAAAACATCGCTTGTCTCGCGATATTTGAACGACGATTTTCAGCCGGCCACCGCCACGGTCGGATGTAAGTTACAGTCCATGTTTTTCTTTATGTGTGTGTGTGTGTGTACACGTGTGTGTGTGTGTGGCGCGCGCGCGCAAGAAGAACCGACCACAACCTGTGACAATTTCAGCCAATAGACAAGGAACGGAACGTCGGCTTTGAGAAGGATATGCGCCGGAGTGTTTATAGTTTGAAGCCGCACAAGTAACAAACTCGCAGTTTCGCAGCGAGTGAAAGGTTTATTTACCATTTGTGAACGTCAACTGACGTAGTTATTTCTGTGCATTTGTGTAATAACTCATTATGCGCATGAACTGTCTACCGCTATAGGCGGTCAGAGATCGCGATCACCGACTTCTCCCTGTGTGTATGCCAGGGCCCGTACGTAAAACTCGGGGTTAATTTAACCCACGGCTACGGGCCTAACGCAGACTAGGACGAAAGAAACCCCAAAACAAAATTAAATTTTAAAAAAAGGAAGCGAATAAAGAAAGACAAAAAACCTTCTATAACGGCATAGGCACCTTGCTGGAATGGACCCGCTTCCTGTTTTGTTTTTGTTTTGTTTTTTTAAGAGAAAATTTAACCCTAAAGCTAGTCTGGTTTAGTTCGAGATTAGACTAACCCGGGGCTATACTCCCTAGCCCCGACTTTTACATGCGGGCCCTGCTCTCTGCTGTAAAAAGACGTAAGTCCAACTTACCAAGAGTCGCTTGTGGCTTTTGTCCTAGACTTGTCCACCCTTGTGAGGATTCGGCCCGAGCCCAAAGACCCCTTGCTGCCGGAAGTTCAGTTCGAGCTGATCGACACTGCCGGCAGTGAGAGGTACGGGGCTCTGGCGCCCTCCTACCTCCGCGGTGCTGTTGTCGTCATGCTTGTGTATGACATCAACGACACGGTAAGTCTCGTCACTCATCTTTTTCCAAGTTCGTTGCAGCTCTCATGTAAACCTCAACGTGCTCGCTTTATCACCTCAGAGCCGGCTCTTACGTAGTCTGTAACTTTCTATCTTCCCTTCTATGGCTGCTAATTTGAATAAATCTTCATCACAGTAAATAAAAAACTAACTTAAAGAAGTAGTAGTAGTAGTTTCATTCAGGGCTAAACGCCGCGCGAGCAACAAAGACTATTTCGCGGCTCGTATCAGGGCCTTCTCTGCTGTGTCCAGCTCCCAAACAGATCAGTGATGTCGCGTCTCAAAACGCCGGACCTTTCCGTATTTTGAAACTGACTGGAACACGCGATGGTTTCTCATTACAGATGAGCTTTGATGCCGTACAGCACCGGTGGAGGAAGGAGGTGCGAGTATATGCGCCGGATGCTCACGTGATCCTGGTGGGCACGAAACTGGACCGTGCACCGTCCGGGCGCCAGGTTATTACCGAGGTAAGTACAAGATACGTATGGGTTCAGTTCTCGTTTTCAGTGAAGTGCCCCACCGAGCTACCGTGACACCACACTCAAAGTACACATGACGGGTTAATTTACGACTGATTATTGCAACACTGAGCGACTATTTCGCGGCGACTCAGTAAAGTGGATTCCTTCTCCGCCAAATTATTTAAGACTTAAAACTCAGTAAAGTTAAAGACCGAGTTTTACAGAGAACAAACGAAATAAGGTCGTTGAGAAAACCTAACCCGGCTTTTAAGCCGAATCAGACAGGGGTGAGTGAGTGAGTGAGTTTTTAGGGCTTAAAGCCGCGCAAGCCACAAAGACTAATTCGCGGCTGAGTGTGCTTGCACTACTACAATACTCATTATTATTATTATTAGTTGAAGAAAACAAAAATGTAACGTTGGACAAAGGATGCAAACTGGTCTACGGGGCAGTATAAACCCAGAACATGCGGGAGACGCTGCACCTTCATGCTAATTTATCGAACTCCCGATTACCAAAAAAAAAAAAAAAATAGCAATCATAACTAGGTAAAACAAAGATGAATAATAAGTGCACATACAGTCCGAATCAAATAAACTACGATGGTACGTCTGCGTTCGGAGAATATTCATTGCAAAACTTATTTTGAACCCCAACATTCAGCGATGCTGTATTTTTTCTGTCTCGTCTAGCGGGCTGCACATTTTGCAGCCAACTCGGGATACACCTTCTTTGAGACGTCAGCCAAAACGGGCCAAAACGTCCAACCCCTTTTTAATGCCATCGGTAAGTTCGTTTTCCAGCTTCCAATGTACTGAAGTTGTAGTGACAGTGTGTGACGGGGACGGATCCAGCGATATGGTGCAGGATAGTCAGGTCGTACATGGGGTGAAGTTATTCTGCCATTATAGGGTGGGATGGGTGTTTGGGGGTTGACGTCCTTTTTCCACCACATACGGGTGATATCAAAGACGGGACAACGATGAAAAAGCCAGCACAAATATTTGGCCCCAGCCGGTTTACGAGGGGGGGGGGGGGTGTTTGGGGGTGTAACGTCCTTTTCCACCACATACGGGTGATATCAAAGACGGGGCAACGATGAAAAAGCCAGCACAAATATTTGGCTCCAGCCGGAATACTAACTCACGACCCGAGCATCGCAAGTCACGCCCTACCGTTCGGCCACCCCGGCTCCCCCCTGCCACTGCTGAGAAGTGCATCTGCTACTTATGAATAATGATAGAAAGGGGTGGTTGGCGAGAGGAAAAGCACTTGGCTACAGATGTGTAGGTTATTCAAAGTGTATCGTCTTTCTCCAGCGCAAGGGTGATTTTAAAGGGGGGGGGGGGGTACTAGACTAAAAAAACAGCCTGTGCAAAGTCTGGCCGGTCCTGTCTGACCACATTCTCGATTAAGATGACACGTGGCCGAAGTCGTTCTGCTAAAGGCCGTTCTTAACCGGGCAGACTTTTAGTTCGCGAACTAGGTTCGGAGAGTTCGGCGAACTAGGTTCGCGCACGTTGTTTCTTAACCGACCAAATACTTGTGCGGAAACCCTGGTTCGAAAGGTTCGGCGAACTAGGTTCGAGGACTGCATAGCGTGTCGTGGAAACCCTCGCGATCCTTTTGCCGATCCTGCGCTCTGATTGGTTGCTCGGGGAGAGCTGTTGTGCGCATGTACAAACTTGAGAAAAATGGCGGACGGCATCGCGGCTATCGACTCACTTCACATTTCCCTCTCTTGCGCTCTTTTCCTCTTATCTCCTCTTCCTCGGCTTCCAAGAGTTCACTCAAAACGATAACTACCGCAAATGCCTGGTCGTCTCGATCTACGAAGGCGGCCATTTTGGTTGCTTACGATTGTCTCAACTTCCGAGTCCGCCTTGTTCGGGCGATGACGTATGCATATCATTAACGGTCGGTTAAGAAAGAGAACTAGTCCGGCCGAACCTCTGGAACTATGTACGTGTGTGCGCTTGCCCTGTTCGTATACAATACACAGCTCGCCGAACAAGTTCGCCAGACTGGTGGTTCGCCCGGTTAAGAACGGCCTTTAAGCACTTACGACAGTAACAGACCCCCTCCCCCCCCTGTTATTTGAAAGATGAGCCGCTCAGGAGCTGCACTGCCCACGACTAGGTACTTGGAGGCTGGTTTAGTGGAACGTGTACCATCTTTTGACGGAGTTTTGTCAACCTGACCAACCACGCTCAGGAATTTCGGCGCGTACCAGACTACTTTTTTTTTTTTTTTTTTTGGGGGGGGGGGGGGGGGGAGCGATGTGCGTGATGGGGGAACAGCGATGTGCGTAAGGGGGAGGGGGGGGGTAGTTATTTAGGGCTGAACGCCGCGCAAGCAACAAAGACTATTTCGCGGCTTGTAAAGGGGGGGGGGGGAGTTTTTAGGGTTTAAAGCCGAGGCGATGTGCGTAAATAACTAAATTATAACTGATTACAGTGATCATTTTAGATTTACTCAGTTTTTGGCCCGTCCGGCGTCAGTTTTGAACGCGCTCTCAAACATGGATTGCTATCTTGTGTGCAGTTAACATCGTCTCCAGGGCAGGTCGCCATTTTGAGCTGAGCGACAGTGTAGCCCTGGAGAGGGCGAGGAAGCCCGTTGAAGCTCCGCCCGACAAGAAGTGCTGGTGTTCATAGCCTGCAGTGTTATGAAGGTAAACACTCACCCACCCTCCCTCCCTCTCTCTCTCTCTGCCGCAACCTCGCCCCCCACCCCCCACCCACCCACCCACACTGCAAATCAAAACGCTGCCATTCAGAATTTTGCTGCAGAATAACCGACGAGCAGCTGATTACCAGCAGAGGATGTTATGCCGGTTTTTGTTGGTGGAGTTAAATCAGTGTGGGTGCGGGATAGGGTGGCGTTTCATTGGGATTTAGTTGTTCAAGGCTTTACGCCGCGCAAGCAACAGATTAATTAAAGTCCTTTCCAGCCAGGACCTTTACAATGTACACGATGTTCCTTATATAAATGTCTATTATTTCCTCCAGAACCATAACGTAGAAGAGTTTGCCTCTATATATATATATATAGCCAGGACCTTAAGACTTGCCTTACATAAGTATTTAGGCCGTTCTTAACCGGGCGAACCACCAGTCTGACGAACTTGTTCGGCGAACTGTGTATTGTATACGAACAGGGCAAGCGCGCACACATACCTAGTTCCAGAGGTTCGGCCGAACTAGTTCTCTTTCTTAACCGACCGTTAATGATATGCATACGTCATCGCCGGCCCGAACAAGCGCGGACTCGGAAGTTGAGACAATCGTAAACAACCAAAATGGCCGCCTTCGTAGATCGAGACGACCAGGCATTTGCGGTAGTTATCGTTTTGAACTCTTGGAAGCCGAGGAAGAGGAGAAAAGAGGAAAAGAGCGCAAAAGAGGGAAATGTGAAGTGAGTCGATAGCCGCCATGCCGTCCGCCATTTTCCTCAACTTTGTACATGCGCACAACAGCTCTCCCCGAGCAGCCAATCAGAGCGCAGGATCGCAAAAGGATCGCGAGGGTTCCCACAACACGCTATGCAGTCCTCGAACCTAGTTCGCCGATCCTTTCGAACCAGGGTTTGCGCACAAGTATTTGGTCGGTTAAGAAACAACTTGCGCGAACCTAGTTCGCCGTACTCTCCGAACCTAGTTCGCGAACCAAAAGTCTGCCCGGTTAAGAACGGCCTTTACAGGCAGGACATTTACAACCTAAGATTTTGCCTTATATGAATATAATATTTACACTGTAGGGACAGTTTTGTCTGCTCGTTGGTCGTTTATCACAGTGTGTACAAGGTCTCGCTCTGTGTTTCAGAATGATCCAGATGCGAGAACATATACCGGTGAATGTGACTGAGTGGATGGAATGAGCCAGTGTTTTCGTTATTTATTTCGGGGTGTGTGTGTGTGTGTGTGTGTGTGTGTGTGTGTGTGTGTGTGTGTGTGTGTGAGTGAGTGAGTGTGAATGAGTGTGTGTGTGTGTGTGTGAGTGAGAGTGTGTGTGTGTGAGTGAGAGTGTGTGTGTGAGTGTGTGTGTGAGTGTGTGTGAGAGTGGGTGTGAGTGTGGGTGTGAGTGTGTGTGAGTGTGTGTGTGAGTGAGTGTGTGTGTGAGTGTGTGTGTGTGAGTGAGAGTGTGTGTGTGAGTGAGAGTGTGTGTGTGTGTGTGAGAGAGAGAGAGAGAGAGAGAGAGAGAGAGTACATGCGAGTTAGCGAATGCGTGTATTCAATGAAAAACTGCCGGCCAGAAACAAAGGATTTGTACATATGTATATTATTAAAGATTCGATCAAGGTGCTAATGTAAATTATGTGCGTGTGCGTGTGATAAAGTCTCCATATATTACAGATGTATACATGTATGTATCAAATGAAAGTGTGTGTGTAACGGTTGTGTGTGCAGAGTCTGAATGCATAGGCGAAAGTGAACATGTCAAAATTTAAATTAATGAGAGAGGGTGTGTGTAGTTTGTGTAAAGGTGAGGTGTATGTTTGGGTTCAATGGAATGTATATGAAGACGGCGAAAGTGTACGTGTCAAAATGTAAATTAATGAGAGAGGGTGTTTGTAAAGGTGTATGTCTGGGTTAAATGGAATGTTTATGAAGACGGAGTGTATCGATTGAGCAGGGTGTGTATGTAAGAATGGGGGAGTGAGGGTGGGGGTGGGGGGGGGGTGGGGGTGGGAATTCACAAAAGCATGTCGTGATATATCTGCCAATCGCAGTCGGGAAGAGGACTTTATTTTTTAAACTGATGAATTTTACAATAAATCAAATGTGACGCTGTCTTGACATTTGATGCTCTGTGTGTGTGTGTGTGTGTGTGTGTGTGTGTGTGTGTGTGTGTGAGAGACAACGAGACAGAGGGCGAGTGTGTGAGGTTTTTAGGGCTTGAAACCGCAGCTGCGCAACAAAGACGAATTCGCGGCTCACTGTGTCTGCACTACGTCGAAAAACAAATACAAAAATGTAACAAAAAAAATGTAAGCAGTCAGTTGACAAATGATGCAAACTGGTCTGCATGGCAGTTGGACATGCAGGAGCGAGTTTTAAGGGCCGCGCAAGCCACAGAGACTAATTCGCGGCAAAGTGTACCTTTACTACGTAAAAAAAAAAAAAATGAAATGAAACGTTGGACAGATGTTGCAAACTAGTATAACCGGCAGCATAAACCTAGGACCTGCAGAACTGAGACGCTGCACCTTCATGTTGATTTATCGAACTCCCTATTTTAAAAAAAAAAAAAAAAAGGCGGAACAAAACAAATTTAAGCCATTCAAACTAGGTAAAATAAATACTCAACGCATATTTCGCAAACATGAAACTTGTCATCTCCTTGTAAACCAGTCCGCATCGTATGTTCCTAAGGGCCGCTGCTAAACGTTGCCAGGATTGGTACTTGCAGGGCTGGCAACGATGGCAACCCTAATTAAATCGCTGGCTGCCAGCTGGCAAATCCCCCTTGCCGGTGCTGGCGCGGGAATAGAAAGCCGTTCTATTTTTCCTGGCAGCCAGCTAGCCACTGGCAGCCCCGTACAGCCAACTGACCAATCACTGCCCAAACCTTGCAACGCCGCAGGCTGCGTGTGCCGCTGATCACTTGCCCGCCAGCAGGCAGCCGAGTACGGCAACATGCAGACTGGCAGTCGTGTAACCGTGCGCTAACCACTTGTAGTGCAGACAGGAGTTAGGGGCTATAAAACAGACGAAATATACATATGGCCGGCGAGAGATGAAATGACAGAGCGACTTAGGTCGGGAGCTTTAATGATTGAATATAAAGGGACAGGAGAATGGGCTGATGAGGGATAGGCCGAAATAGGAGAAAGAAAAAAAAGATGAAAATTTCTTACTTGCCAGTGACAACATGCGTGGGATACAGGTGTAGAAAATACTGCTCCAGTACGGAACCTCCTCGCCGTGGTGAATTGAAGGTCTTCACGTGACAGGAGACGTCCCCGCACAGGCGTTTAATGGAGCAAATGACCGGTGAATGGTCGGACCAGCGGAAGCAAAAACCATGGGGCAGAGACAAAAATAGGGGGTTAGGGATGGGTGGGGGGGGGGGGGGGTCGGTGCGTTGTGAAGGTCTCCACGTGACGGGTGACCTCCTCGCAGAGTTAATATTAAGGAAGCAACAGACAGGTCCCCTACATGGTCCAACCCTTGTCGTGGGGTAGTGGCTTGTGTACCTCAATGACCCAGAGAGCTACGCCAGCGGGAGCACGTGCTCCTGGCAGGGTCACCCAAGCTGGACAGGTCGAAGGGTAGAGGTCAGACGAATGTGGACCACCTCTCCAAGAGGCTAAACGGGTTTGCGTAGGGTTAACAGCCCTACCTGTAAAAAACATAACGTTACAGAAGCATCGACAGCAACAAACCAAAACATTCACCTGGGCAAGGAAGGGTCTCCATCCCGGAGACCTATGACGCATTGCAGTGAAAGCCGAAAGGAAGCTGCAAGGCCGACCCCCCTTCTAACACCCAGGACAACGACGAGAGTAGCCACATGGAACATCAGGACTATGTATGAAGTAGGAAGGACCATACAAGTAGCAAGAGAGATGAAGAACTACAAGATAGGAGTACTGGGACTGAGTGAGACAAGGTGGCTACAGACAGGACAGCTGAGATTTTCATCGGGAGAGCAATTGCTGTATTCAGGACACACAGAGGATGGAGCCCCCCACACTGAGGGCGTGGCCCTGATGCTGGCACCGGAGGCACAGCGGGCACTCATTGGCTGGGAACCTGTCAACTCCCGCATCATCACAGCCAAATTCATCACCAAGAAAAAAGACATCAAGCTGAACATCATCCAGTGCTACGCTCCCACCAATGATGCGGAAGAGGAGAAAAAAGATGACTTCTACCAACAACTGCAGACAGTGATAGATAGAGGAGGAGCCAAGGACATGACCATACTGATGGGAGACTTCAACGCCAAGATTGGATCAGACAACACAGGCTATGAGGACACCATGGGAGTTAGTTAGTTAGTTATTTATGGCTTAACGCCGCGCAAGCAACAAAGACTATTTCGCGGCTAGCACAGTCCCATCCTGCCAGGTCCTTTAAAACATAAAAGGGCTAGCTTAAAACATGATGTAAATATATTATTAAAAATTTGTGAGACTTAAATGAGATCCTGTACAAGATTGTATTCTTCCAGACTAAAAACGATATCACAGATTATGTTAGGCTGGAAGACTATATTTTATAAAAGAGGTTGACCTCCTTCAAGAAATTGAAGACGTTGTCAGGGGGGACATCCCTGAACAACGTCTTCAATGAGTCAACAGAATAAAACTTGTCACGAGACTCGGCGAGATCCACGCACGAGATCAGAAAGTGCTGAACGGTAAAAGGCTCATCACACGGGACACACCAGGGGGGATCTTCCCCTTTCAGCAGATGGGAATGCGTGATGTGTGTGTGCCCAATGTGGAGCCGGCTAAGAACTACCTCCTCGCGCCGATTAGGACGGCAACGAGGGAGGCTATCACAGACGCTAGGTAAAACTTTGTACAGTTTGTTCTCCGGGAGGGCAGCCCATTGGGTCTGCCACTCCCTTTGAACAAACTTGGACACTAGAGGTTTAAAATCACTACAGGCCATGCGCTCATCCTCCACAGGGCCATCGCGGGCAGCGTTCGCAGCCCGGTCAGCGCACCTGTTTCCTCGGATGCCCACATGACCCGGAATCCAGATAAAAACAATGTCCTTGTTGTCGGCAATCAAGGATGCATGCAGTTCATGGATCAGCACCAGAAGTGGGTGATCCAATCTCCTGCCATGCAGAGCCTGGAGAGCCGACAATGAATCTGACAATATTAAGAAATTGGAGTCTTTAGACTGGTATACGTGCCGAAGTGCGAGTAAAATGGCCCGCAACTCGGCACTATACACCGAACTATCATCCACTAAACGGCGGGTAAAAGAAAAACCATCCATGACGGCAGCAGCCCCAACACGACCATCCTCGGACTTGGAACCGTCAGTGAAGATCCGACGGAAGCCCGGGAAGTCGGCCAGGATCTGCTGCAGCCCGTGAAAATAGATAGGGTCAGGGGTCTCGGCTTTCTTGTGAGAGGTCAGGTCCAGCCTGACTTCGGGGATGGGAAGGGTCCAAGGAGGCGTGGCGGGAAAAACTGACTCATCAACAGAATTGATGTCCACTCCGGCCGCCTGTAGAAGGGGTCGGACGCGGAGGGACAGGGGTTTAGGCTCGTTTTTGTGGACATCATGAAGATCCTCAAAATCTGGTTTAAACACACAGTTATAGGCAGGGTTGTCCGGGTTGGCCTTCAGCTTCAGGACATAGTTGAGCATGAGGCGAGTGCGGCGGAGCGCCAGAGAGGGTTCACCCGCCTCAGCGTACAGACTATGAACTGGGGACGTTCTGAAGGCGCCCAGACAAATGCGAAGACCTTCATGATGAACAGTATTGAGGAGTTTGAGGGTGGACTTGGATGCAGAGCTATAAACAATGCATCCATAGTCCAGCTTGGAACGGACAAGAGCTCGGTACAAACGCAGCAGGACGGTACGGTCACCACCCCAGTCGGTGTGACCCACGACCCGGAGGACGTCCAGTGCCTTCATACACGAAGCTCGCAGGTATTTAATGTGGCTACGGAAGGTGAGTCTGCGGTCAAAAATAAGACCAAGGAACTTTGCCTCCTGGACAACTTTGATGGGAGAACCGTCAATGGCGAGACTAGGTTCAGGGAAGACCCCATGAAGTTTAGTGAGGTGCATGCATACAGTCTTGGATGGTGAGAATTTAAAACCATTGCTAGCAACCCATTGCTGGACACTATTAACACAGAGCTGCAGATGCCTCTCCACTCGGTGAAGTGACTTGCCTTTGACACAAAGGGCGAAGTCATCAACGAACAGGGAGGCATCTGTGCCTTTTGTAACAGCTTTCACTATGTTATTAATTTTTAAACTAAAAAGAACAGGAGACAGAATGCTGCCCTGAGGAACACCCATCTCCTGCTCCTGAGGATCTGATAGGGTAGAACCGATGCGGACTCTAAAGGACCGCCCTGATAGAAATTGATCGATAAAAATAGGTAACCGACCCCGGAAGCCTATGTCATGTAAGTCGGACAGGATGCCGAACTTCCATGTGGTGTCATAGGCCTTCTCGAGGTCGAAGAAAATGGCTACAATGTGTTGTTTATTGACAAAGCCGTCCCGTATGAAGGACTCAAATCGGACCAGGTGGTCAAGGGTGCTTCGGCCTTGTCTGAACCCGCACTGCAGGTCAGAAAGGTGTCCCTCAGATTCAAGAACCCACACGAGACGACTGTTAACTAACCGTTCCATGGTTTTACAAAGACAACTAGTGAGCGCAATTGGGCGATAATTACCCGGATCAGAATGATCCCTCCCAGGTTTCGGAATAGGAACCACCACCGCCTCACGCCATGAGGGCGGAAAGACGCCAGTGATCCAAATATGATTAAAGACAGAAAGGAGAACAGAAAGAGCTTCCTCGGGAAGATGGGTCAGAAGCTGATAGTGGACAGTGTCCAGACCAGCAGCAGAATCATTGCACTTCTGTAGAGCTTGCTGAAGCTCATCTGAGCTAAACACAGAGTTATATGGTTCGGAGTTAGTGGACTGGAAGTTGCAGGGGGAGGATTCCTTAATTTGTTTGATCCTCTGGAAAGAGGGAGAATAGTGGTTAGAGGATGAGTTGTGCGACAGGGTTGACGCCAACAAGTCAGCAACAGCTTTCTTGTCGGTGACAAGCCTGTCACCCACTCTGAGATGTCGGATAGAAGAAGTATCAGCTTTACCTTTGATTCTGCGAATAGCCTTCCAAATTTTCTGAGAAGGGGCCTTGGATGACAGGCCGGAAACGAACTGCCTCCAGGACAGCCTCCTCTGCTGTTTATAAATAAAACGAGCTTTCGCTCGAGATTGTTTGAATGCTAAAATGTTAGCCTGGGAGGGGCATCTGAACGCTCGTCTTTGTGCGCGCTTGCGATCTTTCTGCGCATTTTTACACTGTTGGTTGAACCATGGAATTTTAGGACCTTTGTGAATTGTCGAGGTTTTTGGGATGGCATCGTTGGCCACTTCAATCAAGATATTAGTAAAAGCGGAGGCAGGATCCTCCGAGGACATCACCGCCTCCTCGGTCAGACGTGACCGGCAAGAGGCACTAAACAAATCCCAGTTAGCCTTCTTCAGGTTCCAACGACCCACTGTTGCGTCCTCCTCGCTGCTGGCGGTCGACAGGATGACCGGGAAGTGGTCGCTGCCACACAGGTCATCGTGGACACGCCACTCAAAGTCCAGGACGAGGGAAGGATCACAGACAGACAGATCGAGGACCGAAGAAGTACCAGTTGCAGGATGAAGGTAAGTTGGAGAGCCATCGTTTAAGACGCAGAGGTCAAGCGAGGAAAAGAGGTCCTCTAGAACCTGACCCCTGTCGTTTGAGTGGTCGCTGCCCCAGAGTGGAGCATGACCATTGAAATCCCCAAGCAGAAGAAAGGGGCGGGGGAGCTGTTCTATAAGGGAGTTAAGATCTCTCGAGGAGACACGTTCGGACGGCGGCAGGTAGTTAGTTAGTTATTTAGGGCTTAACGCCGCGCAAGCAACAGAGGCTAATTCGCGGCAAAGAGCGGTCCCTTCCTGCCAGGTCATTAAAAATAAAAGGGCATACAATAAAACAGGATGTAAATATATACTAAAAATCTACTGGGTTTAAACGAGAAGTTCTTACAAGACTTAAAGTATTGAACGGACGGAGGTCAATGAAAGACAATGAATTTACAATTAAATTTTATAAAACAGGTTGGCCTCCTTTAAGAAACTGAAGATGCTGTCAGGGGGGACATCCCTGAACAGCACCCTCAGCGAGTCCGCACAATAATGTTTCTCCCTGATCTTGGCAAGGTCCACGCAGGAGATCAGGAAATGATGGACAGAAAAAGATTCATGACAAGGAACACACCATGGGGGGTCTTCCCCTTTCAAAAGATGTGAATGCGTGATGTGAGTGTGTCCGATGTGAAGGCGACTAAGAATGGTCTCCTCGCGTCGACTAGGTCGGCAGCGAGGGAGACTATCACAGATGCTTGGTAAAATCTTGAAGAGTTTGTTCTCAGGAAGGGCAGCCCATTGGGTCTGCCACTCCCTTCGGACAAACTCGGAAACTACGGGTTTAAAATCGGACCAGGGCATGCGCTCATCCTCCACAGGGCCATCACGGGCAGCGTTCGCAGCCCGGTCAGCGCGCCTGTTTCCTCGGATGCCCACATGACCTGGGATCCAAATAAAAACAATGTCCTTGTTGTCGGCAATCAAGGATGCATGCAGTTCATGGATCAACACCAGAAGCGGGTGATCCAATCTTCTGCCATGCAGAGCCTGGAGAGCCGACAAGGAGTCTGATAGGATTAAAAAGTTCGGGTCTTTGGACTGGTATACGTGCCGAAGTGCGAGTAAAATGGCTCGCAACTCGGCACTGTACACCGAACTATTGTCCATCAGACGACGAGTAAAACAAGAACCGTCCATGACTGCAGCAGCCCCGACACGACCATCCTCGGACTTGGAACCGTCAGTGAAGATCCGGCGGAAGCCCGGGAAGTCGGCCAGGATCTGCTGCAGACCTTGAAAATAAACAGGGTCAGGGGTTTCAGACTTTTTATATATGGTCAGGTCCAGCCTGACTTCAGGTGTGGGAAGGGTCCAAGGAGGCGTGGAGGGAAAAAGAGATTCCTCAACAGAATTGATGTCCACTCCGGCCGCCTGTAAAAGGGGTCGGACGCGGAGGGACAGGGGCTTAGGTTCGTTTTTATGAACATCATAAAGTTCTTCAAAAGCTGGACAGAAAACACAGCTATAGGCGGGGTTGTCCGGGTTGGCCTTCAGCTTCAGGACATAGTTCAGCATGAGACGAGTGCGGCGGAGCGCCAGAGAGGGTTCACCCGCCTCAGTGTACAGACTATGAACTGGGGACGTTCTGAAGGCGCCCAGACAAATGCGAAGACCTTCATGATGAACAGTATTGAGGAGTTTGAGGGTGGACTTGGATGCAGAGCTATAAACAATGCACCCATAGTCCAGCTTGGAACGGACAAGAGCTCGGTAGAGACGCAGCAGGACGGTACGGTCACCACCCCAGTCGGTGTGACCCACGACCCGAAGGACGTCCAGTGCCTTCATACACGAAGCTCTAAGATACTTAATATGGCTAAGAAAGGTGAGTCGGCGGTCAAAAATAAGACCAAGGAACTTTGCCTCCTGGACAACTTTAACAGGGGAACCATCAATACTAAGAGCGGGTTCAGGAAAGACCCCTTGAAGTTTTGTGAAGTGCATGCAAACTGTTTTGGACGGTGAAAATTTAAAACCATTCTCAGCGACCCATTTCTGGACGCTGTTGATACAAAGCTGCAGATGCCTCTCCACCCGGTGAAGCGACTTGCCTTTGACACAAAGGGCGAAGTCGTCAACGAATAGAGACGCATCTGTTCCTTTGGTTACTGATTTCACTATGTTATTAATTTTGAGGCTAAAAAGGACAGGGGAGAGGATGCTGCCCTGGGGCACACCCATCTCCTGCTCCTGGCAATCTGAAAGAGTAGAGCCAACACGGACTCTAAAGGACCGGCCAGTTAAAAACTGTTCAATAAAACTAGGTAACCGACCCCGGAAGCCTATGTCATGTAAGTCTGACAATATGCCAAACTTCCATGTAGTATCATAGGCCTTCTCGAGGTCGAAGAAAATGGCTACAGTATGCTGCTTGTTGATAAAACCGTCCCTTATGAAGGACTCGAAGCGAACAAGATGGTCCACAGTGCTTCGGCCGTGCCTGAACCCGCACTGCAGGTCAGACAGGAGTCCTTCGGATTCAAGTACCCAAACAAGACGAGCATTGACCAGCCGCTCCATGGTCTTACAAAGACAGCTGGTCAGGGCGATAGGTCGATAATTGCCCGGATCAGAATGATCCCTCCCAGGTTTAGGAATAGGAACCACTACCGCCTCCCGCCATGAGGGCGGAAAGACGCCAGTGGTCCAAATATGGTTATAGACGGAAAGAAGGACAGAGAGAGCTTCCTCAGGAAGATGAGTTAAAAGCTGATAATGGACAGTGTCCAAACCAGCAGCAGAGTCATTACTCTTCTGCAGAGCCTGCTGAAGCTCAACTAGGCTAAACAGAGAGTTGTAAGGTTCAGAGTTTGTGGAGTTAAAATTACAAGGGGAAGATTCCTTTATTTGTTTGAGTTTCTGGAAAGATGAAGAATAATGGTTGGAAGAAGAGTTGTGCGACAGGGTTGACGCCAACAAGTCAGCAACAGCTTTCTTGTCGGTGACAAGCCGGTCACCCACTCTAAGATGGCGGATAGAGGAAGTATCGGCTTTGCCTTTAATTTTGCGGATAGCTTTCCAGATTTTCTGCGAAGGAGCCTTGGAGGACAGGCTGGAAATAAACTGTCTCCAGGACAGCCTTCGCTGCTGTTTATAAATGTAGCGAGCTTTCGCTCGGGACTGTTTGAAAGATAGGATGTTTGCCTGGGAGGGACATCTGAACGCTCGTCTTTGTGCACGCTTGCGATCTTTCTGCGCCTTTTTGCACATTTCGTTAAACCAAGGGACTTTAGGACCTTTGTGAATTGTCGAGGTTTTCGGGATGGCATCGTTGGCCACTTCAATTAAGATATTGGTAAAAGCGGAGGCAGGATCCTCCGAGGACATCACAGCCTCCTCGGTCAGACGTGACCGGCAAGAGGCACTAAACAAATCCCAGTTAGCCTTCTTCAGGTTCCAACGACCCACTGTTGCATCCTCCTCGCTGCTGGCGGTCGACAGGATGACCGGGAAGTGGTCGCTGCCACACAGGTCATCGTGGACACGCCACTCAAAATCCAGGACGAGGGAAGGATCGCAGACAGACAGATCGAGGACTGAAGAAGTACCAGTTGCAGGATGAAGGTAAGTTGGAGAGCCATCGTTTAAGACGCAGAGGTCAAGCGAGGAAAAGAGGTCCTCTAGAACCTGACCCCTGTCGTTTGAGTGGTCGCTGCCCCAGAGTGGAGCATGACCGTTGAAATCCCCAAGCAGAAGAAAGGGGCGGGGGAGCTGATCTATAAGGGAGTTAAGATCTCTCGAGGAGACACGTTCGGACGGCGGCAGGTAAATGCTGCACACCGTGACAGATTTATGTAGGGAAATACGGACGGCGATAGCTTGCAACTGGGTGTTTAGGGGAACTGGACTGTACAAAATGTCCTTTCGAATTAAAATACCAACGCCACCATGAGGCCTCTCCGAAGAGGACCCCTGGTGGACGAAATTAAAACCAGTGAAAGATGCGGGGGATGACTCCTGGAGAAAGGTCTCCTGAAGGGCCACCACACCCGGCTTTAGTGAATTTACTAAGATTTTAAGTTCTTCAAAATTAGCCCGAAAACCTCGACAATTCCATTGTATTATTATATTAGTAGCCATTTAAAATGTGAAAGATTAAAAACCGCACAAAGCAACGACGGCTATGTGACGGCTGATGTCTTTGAAGGGGACACAAGGGGCGATGGGGGCAGAGGGCGGTCCTCAATTGTGACCACCTCCATGTCCTCAAGGACATTAAAGGGGTTGGTCACCTCGACTCCCTTGTCTCCCTTCTGGGTCCTAGCTGACAGCGGACCCCAAGGTTTTTTATATTTGCTTTTCTTTCCAGATGGTTTGGGGGGAACAGGGGGGCGGGGGGCGGAGGCGCGCTGGGACTGAGGTCCCGACCCCGCGCCCTGGGTCGAGGACTTTGCGGTGCCAGGGGTCCCCGACGGCGGCCTGGCACCCTGGGCCGCGGGACTGGCAATGGCCACCTTGGATGTGGTCACAACGTTCAATGACGACTTTGATGGACTGGCTGACTTGGACTGACTGGCTGACTTGGACTGACTGGCTGACTTGGACTGACTGGCTGACTTGGACTGACTGGCTGACTGAACAGCAGGGGGCTTGGCCTGAAAAGTGAAAGGCAGGGGAGGGGTGTCTGTCTGACAGGCCACCTCCTTCCCCTTGGGTTTAGAAGAGAGAGCAGCAGAGTAAGAGACAGATGTGGAAGTGGATGATGTGTTCGAAGTGGAAGAGGCAGCCGAGGAACCAGACGCCATCCGGCGAGCTTCAGGGAAGGAGACCTTCTGCTCGACACGGATGCGCTGGATAGTGCATTCCTCCTTCCACTTCGGACAATCTTTGGAAGAAGAGGGGTGAGAACCTTTGCAATTGATGCAGGCGGGCGACGAGCTGCAGTCCTTGTCGTCGTGATCCTTCCCTCCGCACTTAGCGCAGGTGGGATCATTTCGACAGGACGCCTGCCCGTGCCCGAACCTTTGACACTTGAAGCAGCGAAGAGGCAACGGAATGAAGGCCTTAACCTTCACCCAGTAGAAGCCTGCCCACAGCTTCTCTGGTGCCGTTGGCTGGCCAAAAGTCAGAATAATGGTACCTGTTTTGAAGACCTTTGCATGGGTCACCGCTTGGGACTTGAGAGCGCGGATGAGCTCCGCCTCTCCCAAGTCTGCCAGAGCCTCGTCACGGATCACTCCTCGCGAGGAGTTAAGGGATCTGTGAGGGGAAACAGTAACGGGATAGTCCCCGATCTTCTGCAGCTGCAGCAGACTATTGGAGTGGGCTTTGCGTTTGCACTCCACCAGAAGATCCCCTGAGCGAAGCCGCGAGGCATCAGGCCTCCCTGTGCAGCTCCGCAGGGTCTCTCCCACGAGGAAGGGGTGCAAACGCGCTGCCTTCTTGCCCTCTGCTGTGCAGTGGACTATCAGGAAGCGTGGCCAGATTTCTATAGAATGGGACTGGGACTGGGGCTGAGACTGGGACTGGGGTCCAGGACCTGAAGCCTCTGTCTCTGAGTCGCTATCGACTTCAAAGTCGATATGTTTAACTCGTTTTCTGTTTCGTCTTTGTGAATATGTGTGTGCCATGTTATTTGTATAGTGTTTCATCCTCCGGGGTCCCCAGCCGCCACCGACTCCAACAAGGGGATGCGCGTAATGTCAGCGGGTCTCCAGCTGACGCGCACCAGGGCTGCCCAGAAGATATACTCGGAGGAGTACCCCCGATTGACCCGTTAAGCCACCGCCTTCTACTACACTACCCGGGAGAGAGGACCGCTGTCGTGTGACACCAGAACCGGTAACAAAAGACCATCGCATGGTGTCCAGCGTCTAACTAACTCCTAGGAAGTGCAGCAGGGCAGGACGTGACCAGAGCCGATTGACTAGGCCGGGCCGCCTAGCCTCCTGTCTAGGAGAATTCAAGGCCAAAGCAGCGTGTTGGCACTACAGGACGCGACCTGTAGGAGGCCTCAGCTGCCAGGATCCTCTCCTCCTCCGACACAGGTCGCGGAGCACGGCAAACACTCCGGATCTTAAAAGACCACAGTAAAGAAAAAGGAGCATGAGCTACAAGACTAAAATGGGCCTTGTAGTAAACAGATAAGGTTATTGTAAGATATGTGGGCCTGCAGGACTAAAATGGGCCCTGCAGGTTAGTGTGTAGGGACCAGTCTAACACTGTAGAATATCTTCTACTTAAGATGCCAGAACTGGACAAGGACTTAAACCAGGAAGGACTGTATATCATATCTGATATCTCCAGTCTTCTCCGGACAAGATGGCAACTCTTAGCTGGACCCTCGCCTGCGGCCTGTCTGGTATGGGTAACCCTATCCAGCATAGCCCACAGGGTCAACGGGCCACATACGCCCCCCACCACGAGAAGGTGGTTGCCACGGGGGGCGGACGGCGGCAGGTAAATGCTGCACACCGTGACAGATTTATGTAGGGAAATACGGACGGCGATAGCTTGCAACTGGGTGTTTAGGGGAACTGGACTGTACAAAATGTCCTTTCGAATTAAAATACCAACGCCACCATGAGGCCTCTCCGAAGAGGACCCCTGGTGGACGAAATTAAAACCAGTGAAAGATGCGGGGGATGACTCCTGGAGAAAGGTCTCCTGAAGGGCCACCACACCCGGCTTTAGTGAATTTACTAAGATTTTAAGTTCTTCAAAATTAGCCCGAAAACCTCGACAATTCCATTGTATTATTATATTAGTAGCCATTTAAAATGTGAAAGATTAAAAACCGCACAAAGCAACGACGGCTATGTGACGGCTGATGTCTTTGAAGGGGACACAAGGGGCGATGGGGGCAGAGGGCGGTCCTCAATTGTGACCACCTCCATGTCCTCAAGGACATTAAAGGGGTTGGTCACCTCGACTCCCTTGTCTCCCTTCTGGGTCCTAGCTGACAGCGGACCCCAAGGTTTTTTATATTTGCTTTTCTTTCCAGATGGTTTGGGGGGAACAGGGGGGCGGGGGGCGGAGGCGCGCTGGGACTGAGGTCCCGACCCCGCGCCCTGGGTCGAGGACTTTGCGGTGCCAGGGGTCCCCGACGGCGGCCTGGCACCCTGGGCCGCGGGACTGGCAATGACCACCTTGGATGTGGTCACAACGTTCAATGACGACTTGGACTGACTGGCTGACTTGGACTGACTGGCTGACTTGGACTGACTGGCTGACTGAACAGCAGGGGGCTTGGCCTGAAAAGTGAAAGGCAGGGGAGGGGTGTCTGTCTGACAGGCCACCTCCTTCCCCTTGGGTTTAGAAGAGAGAGCAGCAGAGTAAGAGACAGATGTGGAAGTGGATGATGTGTTCGAAGTGGAAGAGGCAGCCGAGGAACCAGACGCCATCCGGCGAGCTTCAGGGAAGGAGACCTTCTGCTCGACACGGATGCGCTGGATAGTGCATTCCTCCTTCCACTTCGGACAATCTTTGGAAGAAGAGGGGTGAGAACCTTTGCAATTGATGCAGGCGGGCGACGAGCTGCAGTCCTTGTCGTCGTGATCCTTCCCTCCGCACTTAGCGCAGGTGGGATCATTTCGACAGGACGCCTGCCCGTGCCCGAACCTTTGACACTTGAAGCAGCGAAGAGGCAACGGAATGAAGGCCTTAACCTTCACCCAGTAGAAGCCTGCCCACAGCTTCTCTGGTGCCGTTGGCTGGCCAAAAGTCAGAATAATGGTACCTGTTTTGAAGACCTTTGCATGGGTCACCGCTTGTGACTTGAGAGCGCGGATGAGCTCCGCCTCTCCCAAGTCTGCCAGAGCCTCGTCACGGATCACTCCTCGCGAGGAGTTAAGGGATCTGTGAGGGGAAACAGTAACGGGATAGTCCCCGATCTTCTGCAGCTGCAGCAGACTATTGGAGTGGGCTTTGCGTTTGCACTCCACCAGAAGATCCCCTGAGCGAAGCCGCGAGGCATCAGGCCTCCCTGTGCAGCTCCGCAGGGTCTCTCCCACGAGGAAGGGGTGCAAACGCGCTGCCTTCTTGCCCTCTGCTGTGCAGTGGACTATCAGAAAGCGTGGCCAGATTTCTATAGAATGGGACTGGGACTGGGGCTGAGACTGGGACTGGGGTCCAGGACCTGAAGCCTCTGTCTCTGAGTCGCTATCGACTTCAAAGTCGATATGTTTAACTCGTTTTCTGTTTCGTCTTTGTGAATATGTGTGTGCCATGTTATTTGTATGGTGTTTCATCCTCCGGGGTCCCCAGCCGCCACCGACTCCAACAAGGGGATGCGCGTAATGTCAGCGGGTCTCCAGCTGACGCGCACCAGGGCTGCCCAGAAGATATACTCGGAGGAGTACCCCCGATTGACCCGTTAAGCCACCGCCTTCTACTACACTACCCGGGAGAGAGGACCGCTGTCGTATGACACCAGAACCGGTAACAAAAGACCATCGCATGGTGTCCAGCGTCTAACTCCTAGGAAGTGCAGTAGGGCAGGACGTGACCAGAGCCGATTGACTAGGCCGGGCCGCCTAGCCTCCTGTCTAGGAGAATTCAAGGCCAAAGCAGCGTGTTGGCACTACAGGACGCGACCTGTAGGAGGCCTCAGCTGCCAGGATCCTCTCCTCCTCCGACACAGGTCGCGGAGCACGGCAAACACTCCGGGTCTTAAAAAGACCACAGCAAGGAAAGAACATGGGCTGCACGACTAAAATGGGCCGTGCAGTAAACAGATAAGGTTATTGTAAAATATATAGGCCTGCAGGACTAAAATGGGCCCTGCAGGTTAGTGTGTAGGGACCAGTCTAACACTTGTAGAATATCTTCTACGAAGATGGTGTCAGAACTGGATAAGTGTTAGAACCAGAAAGAACTGTATATCATATCTGATATCACCAGTCTTCTCCGGACAAGACGGCAACTCTTAGCTGGACCCTCGCCTGCGGCCTGTCTGGTATGGGTAACCCTATCCAGCATAGCCCACAGGGTCAACGGGCCACATACGCCCCCCACCACGAGAAGGTGGTTGCCCCCGGGGGGCACACCATGGGAACACACGGACTGGGACAGATGAACGAAAATGGCGAGCGCTTTGCAGACTTTTGTGCCCTGAACCAGCTAGTGATAGGAGGCAGCATCTTCCCACACAAGCGCATCCACAAGGCCACATGGAGATCGCCGGACCATATCACGGAGAACCAGATTGATCACATCTGCATCAGCCGGAAGTTCAGGAGATCGTGGCGGGATGTGCGCGTGATGAGGGGTGCCGATGTATCATCAGACCACCACCTTCTTGCAACAACATTGAGACTTCGGCTTAAGAGGCACACCAACGCCAACAGCACACGGACCAGGTACAACGTTGGATTTCTCAGGAACACAGAGACACAAGCAGCATTCCGGATCAGCCTTTCCAACAGGTTCCAGCCACTGCAAGACCTGATAGAAGACAGTGAAATGGACATCGAGACACAGTGGGAACACATCAAGAAACTCTGGCACGACACATGCGAAGAGGTCCTTGGCAAGAGAAAGACCCAACATAAGGAATGGATCTCTGCTGATACCATCCAGAAGCTGGAAGTTAGGAAAGAGAAGAAAACTGCACTGAACACGAGCCGAACAAGAAGAGCTAAGGCAAAGGCACATGAGGAATACACAGCAGCTGACAGAGAAGTGAAGAGGAGCACCAGGAAGGACAAGAGGGACTACATCGACAACCTGGCCAGTCAAGCAGAGGAAGCAGCCCGACAAGGGAATCTAAAAGACCTGTACCAGGTGACCAAGAAGCTCGCGGGCAAATTTCAGCAGACAGACAAACCAGTGAAGGACAAGAACGGGCACCCACTGACAACAACTGAGGAACAGCTGAAGCGATGGGCAGAACACTTCAGGGAGCTGTTAAATCGCCCCATCCCTGAAACACCACCAGACATCCCACCAGCTGAGACAGAACTACCCATCAACTGCGACAAGCCCTCTAAGGCGGAGATCAGGAAAGCCATCATGACACTGAGAAATGGGAAAGCTGCAGGGCCGGACGAGATACCAGCAGAAGCCATTAAAGCAGACACAGAGACAGCCGTCAACATGCTGCACAGCCTGTTCAGCAAGATCTGGGAGAAGGAAGAGGTGCCAGCCCAGTGGAAAGAAGGGATCGTCATCAAGCTGCCAAAGAAAGGGGACCTCAGGGACTGCAGCAACTACCGAGGGATCATGCTCCTGTCAGTGCCAGGCAAGGTTCTCAACAGAATTCTACTGGAGAGGATGAGAGAGGCAGTCGACCCCATGCTCCGAGACCAGCAGGCAGGCTTTCGCAGGAACAGGTCCTGCGCTGACCAGATTGCCAGCCTACGCATCATTGTGGAGCAGTCACTGGAGTGGAACTCCCCCCTCTACATCAACTTCATAGACTATGAGAAGGCCTTTGACAGTGTAGACAGAGAGGCGCTGTGGAAGCTGCTAAGGCACTATGGAGTTCCCGGGAAGATCATCTCCCTGATCCAGTGCACCTACCAAGACATGAGCTGCAGGATTGCCCATGCCGGCCAGTTGTCAGAAAGCTTCGAGGTGAAGACCGGAGTCCGCCAGGGATGCCTGTTGTCCCCGTTTCTCTTCCTCCTGGTCATCGACTGGATCATGAAGACCACTACAGCAGGCAGGAAAAACGGGATACAGTGGACACTCTGGACGCAGCTGGATGACCTCGACTTCGCGGACGACCTGGCGCTCCTGTCTCACAGCCACAGCCAGATGCAGGACAAGACTACGTGCCTGGAAGCCACATCAGCCGGAACAGGGCTCAAGATCAACAGGAAGAAAACCGAGCTGATGAAGATCAACACCACTGCCAACACACCAGTCACAGTCGGTGGAGAGCCCATCAGGGAGGTGGAGTCTTTTGTCTACCTGGGGAGTGTGGTTGATGGACAGGGAGGCACAGACCGAGACGTCACAGCCAGAATCGGCAAGGCAAGGGCAGCAATGGTCATGCTGAAGAACGTCTGGGCATCCAAAGTTGTCAGCATAAGAACCAAACTTCGCATCTTCAACTCCAACGTGAAGTCAGTTCTGCTCTACGGATGCGAAACATGGAGGACAACGAAGACGATGCAGCAGAAGATCCAGACATTTCTCAACACCTGTCTGAGGCGCATCTTCAACATCCGATGGCCAGAGAAGATCCGGAATGAAGAGCTGTGGGAGCGAGCGGGGCAGGAACCAGTGGCCAAGCAGATCCTGCGGAGGAAGTGGGGCTGGATTGGACACACCCTCAGGAAGCCAGCATCCAGCACCACACGCCAAGCCCTGACATGGAACCCGCAGGGGAAAAGGAAGAGAGGCCGGCCTCGCAACAGCTCCCGGCGGGACACTGAGGCAGAGCTATGTAAGCAGGGGACCAACTGGACTGGAGTGGCAAGACTAGCCCAGAACAGAGTGCGATGGCGAAGGGTTGTCGATGGCCTATGCTCCACGTGGAGCCAAGGGCCTAAGTAAGTAAGTAACAGACAGGTCAACGGTTCAATGGAGTCAAAAATCAGAGAAAAACAAAAAAACACGAAACCAGCTCTGCTGCAAGACTGAACTAGTTTTGACACGTGAAGCCGAGCCCATGGGGCCAGCGGGGTGCAAGACAGCATGCCGGTAGTCACAAATATGTGTGTGGATGAAGGATCTATATGTAGAGAGCCGTTATCTGTGATCTGTATTCTGTGTTAGGCCTGCCCCCTCCTTTTTAACTGTTATTCTTAGTGCTTGTTTAACAGTTTAATGTGAGGCAATGCCAGTCCCTTAAATTGTGTTTTAGCCAATGACTGAGTGTGTGAATGTGTATATGTATTTCTATGGTATGTTTGTGTATATCAATTGTGTTTTATTATCAAGAGGAGCAAAGCAAATTCTTCTTAATTGTAACTAAGAAGCAATAAATCTATCTTATTTTATCTTAAATAATGTCGGGCTTGCCTTCAACCTAAACCAGTTGGTGCCTCTCGACAGGCTAGCCCATGGTGCCGTAAAGTCGGGAGGTTTAGAACAGAAAGAGACAGGCGAATGGGCTAGTGAAGGATAAGCCGAAAAAGAGAAAAAGAAAAGTCCTTAGTTGCCAATGAAGACACCACGCACTGGGATGCAGTTGGAGAAAAGACCGACCCAAGACGGAACCTCCCCGCCGTGAGGTGAGTTTGGAAAAGCTGAGAGGGGTGCATTGGGAAATTCTTCACGTGGCATTTGTTCAACAGCACCAACAGGGCGCTGTAAATAAAATCTGCCAGTGTCACAGTGAAGATCAGGTGTAGGGAATTGTCCTTGTCTGGGTAAGGCCCGTAGCCGTGGGTTAACTTAACCTCGAGTTTTACATGCGGGCCCTGTTCCTACACAGTCCAAACAACAGCATTCAGAATTAGGCGTTATCATGCAACACGTGTTCCTAGTAAAATACTAACCGGTCAGAGAAACAAGAACATACATTTTTCGAACTGGTCCTGGTACTGGCAGCTGGGCAGCAGCACACCCATCACTGTGACTGAAGTTGTGCAGTGTGTCGAACAAAGTACGGAAGGCTACCAACGCCGGTGCACCGTACACTGAACTGAACTGATTAACTGAGTTGCCAGAGAAGAAAAAAAAAACGCTCTCTAAACCAACTTACTGGTATGCAGACACATCCGGTACACCCCTGGCATACTCTTTGCAACACTCACGAGACAAATGGGCTGACGGCTAGCTAAGCCTCGTGTCTGTCGAGTTACTCTTCCACGTGTTTTTGGTGCAGCGGTAGACAGCACAGGCCAGAACAGCCTTTAGGGCTAAGCGGAACCAGCACGGGCTTTTGGCTGTACAGCCGCACGGTGTACAGTCAGTTATTCCACGATGGATGATGATGATGATGATGGAGACTTGATATAGCGCACGGCTCCACCCTAACTGAGTGCTCACGGCGCTTAGGGACAGGTTTTGAAAGGAAAGATAGTTAAAAAAAAAAAAAACTGCAGATGATTACTGGCGCGCGGCACTGAAGAGATAAGTCTTCAGGCGCTTCGGGAATGCGGTAATGCTGACTGCCTCCTTCACTGTCTCAGGGAGAGAGTTCCACAATTTTGGCGCCGCATTTTTGAAGGACCGTGCACCGTACCTCTTCTTACTGGTGTCGTCAGTTGAAGGGAGCCGAAGACGGAGAGAACTTGCAGACCGCAAGTTGGAGGTTGATTTCTCGAGAAGCCAGTGCCCACCTGTGTTTTTTTGTTTGTTTGTTGTTGTTGTTGAACCTGTGGTGTGTGTGTGTGTGTGTGTGTGTGTGTGTGTGTGTGTGTGTGTGTGTGTGTGTGTGGTGTTTTGTTGGTTTGGTTTTGGTTGCTTTTTTTTTTTTTGCTTTTTTTTTTTTTTTTTGCGGGGGGTCCTTTGTGGGGAGCCGGGGTGGCCGAATGGTAGAGCGTTGGACTTTCAATGCTCGGGTCGTGAGTTCGAATCCCGGTTGGGGCCAAATATGTGTGCCGGCCTTTTTCTCGTTGCCCCGTCTTTGATATCACCCACTCGTGGTGGAAAAGGACGTTAAACTCCCAAACACCCACCCACCCTTCTTTGTTTGTTTGTTTCTTTCTTTGTTTTATTTTACTATGATTTTGTTTTGCTTTATTTTCAGTCGTTACATCATACTGATCCTCATGATCATTTCTCGCTGTACCTTATCTTTCATGCGTGGAAAATCTCTCTCTCTCTCTCTCTCTCTCTCTCTCTCTCTCTCTCTCGGGGAGCCGGGACAGCCGAATGGTAGAGCGTTGGACTTTCAATGCTCGGGTCGTGAGTTCGAGTCCCGGTTGGGGCCAAACATTTGTGCTGGTCTTTTGTTTGCCCCGTCGGTGATATCACCCATATGTGCTGGAAAAGGACGTTAACCTCCCAAACACCCCCCCTCTCTCTCTCTCACACAGACACACAGACACACACACACACACACACACACACACACACACACAAGAAAAAGGCCGGCACAAATATTTGGCTCCAGCCTAAGTGTTCAATAAAGTACGTATCAATAAACGATAGAGAAGATTCATGAGAACATGTTTGAATATTCATCTTTATTGCCGTTTGAATTCATCCTAAGTGTACAGTATCTACCAACCATTTACACATAGAGTGTATAATTTTCTGGTCATACCGGAGCCCTGAACAGGGGAAACAGCACAGAGTACACTTTTATTTTCTGCTGATATCTCATCAGTTCTGCACTTAGCTGCATTACCTTCGTACATACATACACTGAGAGGAGGGGGTGGGGCGGGGGGGGGGGAGGGGGTGCGGTGGGGGTGTGGGGGGTGTGGGGCTGATGCTGTACGTGGTAAAGAGAGTACGCAGTAACCTTTCATTTCACTAAAGAACTGACTTCATTCTCAGTTTTCCGGTTTGTGATCGAGCATGTGCGAAACACACTGTGAACAGTTTCTCGGAATTTTGACCCAAACCTGTAATACACGAAAAAATTACAAGATGAATTGACGTAGTTGAAAAACATGGAAATACTGTACAGCATGTAATGAAAGTTTTGGTACCGCCCTCCAGCGTTTAGCTCTGGGATAATCAAAAATGTCGCATTGTGAACAAGATCAGGCAGAGAGCATACAATGAACAAAATGGATGTCCCTACCAACATCCGGGTAAGTGCCAAGTCACGTGACGAGACAGATGTTGCTGATGACGTCTGCTCTCTCCAGGACGCCATTCTTCTGAGTTTGACGATGGTTACAATGGTGGTTACCACGACAACGAGCATAAACAAAAGCGGCATACCCAGACCGTAAACATATCCTTGCAACAGGTCCACAAACTCCGTGTTTTCCAAATAAAAATCCAAGGGATAAAACTCTTGAGAAGTGGTGTTCAAAACAGGATCATAAATACACCGACTTGCCCATTTAGTCGAGCAAAAGAAAAAGCCACCAGTAATTACGGGGCACACGATGGCAACAATCATTGCTGTTGTTCGAGTTTTCATGACATTCTGAGCTCGGAGAGGGCTCACCACACAATAACATCTCTCACAAGCGATGATGGCTGACATAAAATGCGACGCCCACAGCAGACCAAATAAACCGTGGAAATTTACCTGGCTCAGATACACAATGATAGGACTTACCGAAGGGGTGTCATACCCTAACAAGTTTTTAAGGAGAATGACAGGGCTGTCAAGGTACAGAAGAAACGCTTGGAACAAGAACAGAAAATCGATCAGCGCTAAGGAGAAGATGCAAAAATTGATACGTTCTTTCAGGCCGTGTTTGACGAATACAATCATGTTGATGATGTTGGTTGGCGCACAGATGAAGAGAAACAGAATGTGGAGGGTCACTTTGCTGACGATGGTGTCGCTGATCTGCTCTGCTTCTGCGCTGACGATGTTGTCCGGGTTGTTCCA
>JACVVK020000128.1:757500-792500 GCA_018292915.2 Batillaria attramentaria | reverse complement strand
TTTGTGAGGCGTGTGGCTTGTGTAAAGGAAATGTGCTTCGAGTACAAATTTTCGAGTCAACTGACGACAACGGCTGCAGTGAATTTTTCTAATTTTTTTGTATATTTTTTATGGCACCCCAGGCTCATTATCTATGTATAGTAGGAGCGATTTTGAGATCTAAATTGTGTTCACCAGCACTTTCATCAGGTACGGTTTACGCCAAAAGTACAAAAGCGACAACCTCCAAAATTCACTCAGTTGAGAGTCCGTATTCATGCTATCTATGTCCCAAAAATGGAGTGGTTTAGGTAAATATTACGCCTTTAAACGCCAGAAAGCCACTTTTTTTGAAAAGGGCGATAACTCGCAAATCATGTGTGCAATCGTACCTGGATCGGGCCTTCTATTCAACAATCTTGATTCATTTAGAAACCCCAAATTTGAAATCGATCGGTTCAGTATTTTCGGAGAAATAGGCATCTGAACTGGGTTCACATGCAATGTCAACTCAGGCTCGGTTTACATGAAAACTATAAGAGCGACCATTTTCTAGTAGTGACTCTGTTCAGAGTCCGTATTCAAGCTATCTACTGCCAAAAAATTGAGTGATTTAAATAAATATTACGCCTGTACACGAAAGACAACCAACTTGTCTCAAAAGGGCGATAACTCCCAAATCACTTAAGCAATCATCACACGCTTGAATCGTCTAATGTAACATTTTGATAAATTTGGATACCCCAAATTTGAAGCCATTCGGTTAAGTATTTTCGAAGAAACGGGCCCGGACACAATTCACACACGCACACACGCACACACGCACACACGCACACACATCCGCACAGACGGCACTCTCTGAGGAGGAGAAGTGCGTTCGGAACATCATACGCGTCAGCATCGATGACGCAAGTTTTCTTACGTCATTGTCAGAGTTACACTTGCAAAATCGTCTCTGCGGGAGATCGGCAGTGACGTGCGTTTGTACCACAGATGCTTGCCTATGAACGTGGAAATTTTAGCCCGTCCTATTATGTTGTTTCCATTACTATGGAAACAACATAAAAAACCAACATAACACGTGGTGAAAATAAGGACGTGAAACTCCCGAACACCCCACCCACCCTCTTGCTTTCATCAGAACGTCAAAATGTTCTACAGGTCGACAGGTAAGGTTGGAATCTAATGTCTTTGGTCTAGATTCAGCACACATACTGCAGTAACATAACCTTGTCTTCTTGGTCACTCATAATATTATTTATTATAATCTTTTTTTTTTCAAATATGGATAGAAGTTGATAGTTTGTTTGTTGGGGCCTTCGGTATTATGGGTCTCAGTTAATTCTTTATAAAGTGTGTGTGTGGGGGGGGGGGGGGGGGTGCCGAGTGGGTGGGTTTTCGTGAGTTTAACGTCCTTTTCCACCATGCATGGGTAATATCAAAGACGGGGCAACGAGAAAAAAAAATGCCAGCACAGATATTTGGCCCCAGCCGGGATTCGAACTCACGACCCGAGCATTTAAAGTCCAACGCTCTACCATTCGGCTATCCCGGCTCTCCGAGATGCCCAGTATATTGCATATATTAAAAAATATATATAAATGAGATACGGAATCGTAAAAGCTGAGGGAAGCACATTATTAGCTTCTGTATCGCCCACAGCCACCCAAATTCAGTGGTAGCTAATCTACAGGCTTAAGGACATAAACTGACCGTAGGGTCATGCATGTTTGGTGTTTGAGGTACCCTGTTTGGCGCGTGTGTGTATGTCTGTAGTGATTTTTTTTTTTTTTTTTTTTTTTGTCATGAAAAAGTGTCATTTTCGTGATTTTTGTGTTATGTAGGTCAAGGCGCATGCCAGGCGGTCGCGAGAAGATGCAAACTGCCAGTGAAGCAGGGACTTTTTGGCTACATACCAGAGATGCAAATCTGGAGGAAAACGCTATATATTCCTCTTACACATACCGCTGCAGATGACACCCTAGAAATGCTTTAAAATTCACCAAAAAATTCACAAAAATCAGGCAGCCATAGACTCATGCGTAGAGGAAATTTAAACAAATTCCAATGTTCCGTTTTTTGGCAATGTTGGCAGTCAACACATACCCCCTCATTCCACGGTCGTCTGCTGGCTCCTGTGCCAGCCGCGCATGAATATAAATAGTCCACAAGCCAGCCTCATTTTCCCCTAATTTTACTATTACCTGCCATGAAACTTGTTTACAAAGCCAACAAAAAGCACCAGATTGCCACTGTTCACTCTGCACACAAATTTTAAAAGGGGCAAAGATTTTCTACTATATTTAGCCGAGTTCTTACTACATGCCCCGGAAGCTAATACCGGCGCGTAGCCTTTGCCACAGAGGTCGAGCGGCACAAGTGAGGCAAGCGGACTTGTGTGAACTCCTGTCAGGTGCGTGCCTTTGAATGGTCTGTTCATGGTAGTAATTGTTTCTAGATTGAAGCATTTTTAGGGGTGTCAGCTCGTGCGGGTAGCGGAGCGCACGTGATAGTGAGAAGCCCTCACCGGCTGTACCATGGTCAGCCGGGGCCGGCCTCTGCTCGTCACTCGGTGTTGAGCGAGCGAGCGAGCGAGCATTACCTTAACAGTCTGTCTGGGCCTCTGTTGACCAGGTATGTTTACATATACATATTTTGGGTTCAATTCGCATGGTAGTGTTTTATCAGTAAATGATTAGTATTATTAGTACAGTAGTGTTTCAGCAGTAAGCAACAGTTCAGGGGTTTTAGACTTGATGTTGAATCCGTAGTGTTTTATCAGTAAATGATTAGTATTATTAGTACAGTAGTGTTTCAGCAGTAAGCAACAGTTCAGGGGTTTTAGACTTGACGTTGTATCCGTAGTGTTTTATCAGTAAATGATTAGTATTATTAGTACAGTAGTGTTTCAGCAGTAAGCAACAGTTCAGGGGTTTTAGACTTGATGTGGTATCCGTAGTGTTTTATCAGTAAATGATTAGTATTATTAGTACAGGCGTGTTTTAGCAGTAAGCAAGAGCTCGGGGGTTTTAGACTTGATGATGTATTTGTTTTATTCGGTTGTTGCGTGTGTAAATAAAGACTCGGTGTTGAGCGAGCGAGCGAGCGTGTTACATATATATAGGCATTTTGAGGCCTTGTGTATTTCTGCAGATCTGTGGAAGCCGGTACGTGTACAGGGGCAGAAACTGTGCACAGCCGATCGATAGCCAGGAATACTTGTACACAGGTTGCCTCCCTTCGCTACTCTTTTACTTTGCATTGGCTACCATAACAGCAGCAGCCGCGTCAGTTTCCGCGTGGGAGTGTTGCACTTTCAGTGATAATACTCGTTATCTGCCGCAGGAAGAGCCGTCAAAGAACGGTTCAT
The DNA here is from genome assembly GCA_018292915.2 of Batillaria attramentaria. Classification (NCBI taxonomy): domain Eukaryota; kingdom Metazoa; phylum Mollusca; class Gastropoda; family Batillariidae; genus Batillaria; species Batillaria attramentaria. Next base: position 789,151 of record JACVVK020000128.1, on the reverse strand, counting down.
CTTGCCTGAGTTTTGCATACAGGCCGGCCAAAACCGACAAAAATACTGAAATACTCATGCGCGGTACGGAATGTACTATACAGTGGAACCTGCATAAGAGGTCTGTCACATTAAAAAAAAATATAAAAAATCAACCTGACAAGGCTTTCTTTGTTGAAACGCCCGTGTCGCGTACGCGACAGGTTAATCAACTCAAATCAAACCAAATACATCTGTATTATCCCAAGCGAAGGTGTGGTGAACATCAAACTGATAATACGCGCAACGTCACATGAAGAAACACATAAAATATACACTGCAATTAAGATTTCTATCAAATAAATTTCACCTAAAATAATCGTTGCGTTAGTGATATGCACTATTTAAAATAGCTTTTAATTTTATCACACACAAAAAAAGCGGGTAAACATTACTCGGGAGTACATAATGTCAAATATTGCACGAAACTAGGGATGAGTACTTCTTTGTACGAGATTTTTACAACACACACACACACACACGCACGCACGCACGCACGCACGCACGCACGCACACATATATCGTTGGAAATTTTTAGTTTGGAGTAATCGCTCGTGAGAGTTAGTTTGTCGTGTCACCGGGCCCCGTAGTGTGGTGGTCAGCACTTCGGTCTATGGGCCGGGAGACCCGGGTTCGAGTCCCAGCGGAAGCAAGCGGGATTTTTCCTACCTAGGTCGGCTCCTACGCAGAGAGGGGTGTGCTACGGGCCCAGTGGGGAGGCTGTTGCCACACAGCCGAGATTCACCCACCTCTCGGGTGCGACTTTGGGAGGTGCTTCCCTTGTATGACACATCTAATGATGTCGATGCCGGTGCCGCCCTAGCCGGTTTTCGGGCCTTGTTAATGCCAGGATATTTATGACAGGAAGCGTGGAATGCGGCCCTGTCCCGCAGTCCCAAACCACACGGACCTCCACAGCATCATCATACCATCATCCTCATCTCCATAATAAAACCGTCTTTGATATCACCCGTATGTGGTGGAAAAGGACGTTTGAAAAGCGCGGAATGCGGCCCTGTCCCGCAGTCCCAAACCACACGGACCTCCACAGCATCATCATACCATCATCCTCATTTCCATAATAAAACCGTCTTTGATATCACCCGTATGTGGTGGAAAAGGACGTTAAACCCCCAAACACCCACCCACCCCATAACAAAAATCGCCCCAGCTTCCGAGCCCTCCGTGGATTCCACCCACGACCTGGTAGGAACACTACTAGAGCTGGCGAAGAGTTTGGACATTAAAAAAAGAAAGAAAAACATTCCACAAACATTCCGTTCAAAAAACGAAGAATACCACAGCTGAGTCGAGATCGAAGTGCGCATTTTTAATGAAGGTTGGTTTTGATCTTCAGGCCATATTGTCAGGGTCAGTAAACAATCTGGCATCTCAGCTTTTTGGAGAAGGGGCGGAAATTCAATATCAAGAAACTTCAAGAAAACTTGACTTTTTGCTTTTTTGTGACCCTCAGAGCCGGCTTCATGCGTGGACTGTTGGTTTCGATAACACTCGATCCCGCGCTATCCCAGCTTTTTACCCGCGCCTGTCTCCTCCAAAATCCCTCCCCGGTCGTGCGAGCCATCCCCACTTTGACGGACGCCGCTCCCCGAACAAGAGTAAGCGCCTAACTCGTTTATCTCTTCTCGCCTAACAGCCTGTCCCTGGTCAATATCCCACTTTACATGCATTGTCAGTGCCTCCCCTCCTGCTGCCAGCGTCCTAACTGATTGAATACTTCCACGCCATGCTGACATGCCGGCTCCATCCGCATACGTGCGTGCAGGGCCCTGACAGGAGCTCTTCTGTGTGAAAACCGCGAATTCTTCTCAGTCCAGCACAGGCTACGCGATACAGATGCAAATCTGGAGGAAAACGCTATATATTCCTCTTACACATAACGCTGCAGATGACACCCTATAAATTCTTTAAAATTCACCAAAAAAATCACAAAAATCAGGCAGGCATAGACTCGTGTGTAGAGTAAATTTCAACAAATTCCAATATTCCGTTTTTTGGCAATGTTGGCAGCGACCACATACCCCCGAATTCCACGGTCGTCTACTGGCTCCTGTGCCAGCCGCGCATGAATACAAATAGTCCACAAGCCATCCTAACTTTCCCTAATTTTACTATCACCTGGCATGAAACTTGTTTACAAAGCGAACAAAAAGCACCAGATTGCCATTTCAGTTTACTCTGCACACAAATTTTAAAAGGGTTTTCTACGGTTTTTCCGGGGCGGTCGGTGGTCTAGTGGTTAAGAGACTTGTCACCAATGCGAGAGGTCAAGGGTTCGAGCCCCACTCGGGGCAAAGAATTTTTCCTTCTCGTATGTGGCACCGTTCATTCGGGCCGATCGTCGGGGGTTCTCTCCGGGTTCTCCCCCTCTGCTTTGGAAATGCTCAGCCCACCAAGTTTGAAAAATAAATGCAATTCTAAATTCCGAAATTTAAATAGCTGAGCTGACCCTTCGCACCACGTGATTGTAATACGTTTATATCCTGTGTGTGAGAGAATGCGTGTGATTCACGTGAGCGTGCGTGTTGGGTTTAGCTCGCGGCGCTTTGAGCCAAAATATTTGGGATAAAGCGCCTTATTAATGCGATTATTATTATTATTACTATATTTAGCGGAGTTGTTACTACATGGCCCGGAAGCTGATACCGGTCTGTAACCGAATTCTTCTTAGTCCAGCTTACAAAAGCAGGAATAGTTGGAAATGCTCTCAACAGTGGAGCTTTTCCCAAACTGTTGATGCACAGTGCGTAGGTAGATGAGCGGTATGGGTATGCACGTGTCATCCTCTTTACTTTTGCGGTGTGAAAGAGAGCAGCGAATTCTTCAGCCCAAATTAGCAGACATAGCCAGAAATGCTGTCAGAATTGGAGCTTTTCCAAATGTTGATGCATCGTGTCTAGATGAATGAGCAGTGTGGGTATGCACGTGCCATCTTCTTTACTTCCGGTCAACAAAAGAATGCAATCCTCGTGAAATATCTCGCGGAGCCGGAAAACAATGTTTGTTGTGTTCGCTGCTTTCAAGTTATAATGATAATAATAATGAGTATTCTGTCGGCGCTTTACCCAATTTCATGAATCGGCTCAAAGCGCCGCGAACTGAACCCAACACGCACGCTCACGTGAATCACACGCATTCTCTCACACACTGGACATAAACACATTACAATCACGTGGTGCGGAGGGTCAGCTCAGCCATTTAAATTTCGGAATTTAGAATTGCATTTATTTTTTCAAGTTTGGTGGGCTGAACATTTCCAAAGCAGAGGGGGAGGAAGCCGGAGTACCCGGAGAGAACCCCCGACGGTCGGCCCGAATGAACGGTGCCACATACAAGAAGGAAAGGTTCTTTGCTCCGAGTGGGATTCGAACTTCACCTCTCGCATTGGTGACGACGTCGTTTAACCACTACACCACCGCCCGCCCCGAAGTTGATTCTAAATACTCGCTTACTCTCCCATGGCAAAGGCAAAATGATTGCAGCGCAATCTGTAGCGGTCTTTGGCCTATCGGAAAGGCCCACGCCCTTGCGTAATAGTGCGTGAAGTGGCTCCTACTAATGTGCGGTGGCTTGTTCTTTCTAACCAGTCTTATCATAATAGCGGGCAGGTGTTGTTTGGCTCGGGCACTGTAAGAGATATGATTGTGTGTTGACAAATTGCTGGTGAAAAGCTTCCATTTCCGGTATTCTCAAAAGTGTCCGTTTGAAGTTTTCTCCCTTTTCCCCATTATATAATTATGTAATTGTTAGTGATAAGGGAGAAAAGCACAAACTGTGTTTCTTACTCTTCAAAAAGTATCCTTTCAGTTTGCCCCTTTGTGTAGTCTCCCTTTGATGATGTCAATTTGCGTCAAACCCCCCACAGCAACCTTACTTTGACGACCGGAAGTGAAGGGGGGGGGTGCGCATACACGTATACGAAAATTCTTCCACTGTAGCCTGTACCGGAACTCAGCCAATGAAAAGCTCACAGTCGCTTGTCTAGCAAGGTGTTGCCGAGACAACCAACAAGCCTCACTTTCACGACCGGAAGTCAGTGGAGAGGGAGTTATGCGCATACCTCTACGAAAAATCTTCCGCTATATAGGCTGTACCGAACTCGGCCAGTGAAAAGTTGGCAGTCGCTTGTCTGGTCACGCGCTGGTGACGCCGACCTGGTGAAGATAGGGATTACTGTCTGTTTTGAAAGTCGCCGCACGGAACCAAAACCTCTCGGAGACTGACGGCACAGGCACGTGATAAATGTCTGCTGGTGGTAGTGAGAACCCTTTAATGTTTTCTCTAGCGGAGTCGGCGACAGGGCTGGTTTTGTAATGACATGAATCTTGCACGCACGCACACACACACACACACACACACACACACACACACACACACACACACACACACACACACACACACTCTCTCTCTCTCTCTCTCTAACACACACACACACACACACACACACACACACACACACACACACACACACACACACACACACACACACACACACACTCTCTCTCTCTCTCTCTCTCTCTCACACACACACACACACACACACACTCTCTCTCTCTCTCTCTCTCACACACACACACACACACACACACACACACACACACACACACACACACACACACACACACACACACACACTTTCAACAACATGAAAACAAAAAAAACAAAAAAACACACACAAAAAATCGAAAGGAAGACATCACAGACCTGACTCTTTGGTTACCTGCAATAAACAAACAAACAAAAAGACCCAGCCCCCCCCCCCCTCCCGAAAAAAGAAAAAAAAAACACCACCTATAACACCCCCCCCCCCCAAAAAAAAAAAAAAAAAAAAAAGAGCAACATGCAGGAAGACATCGTGGCTGACACAGACCTGACTCTTTGATTACCATTAAAACAACAACAACAACAACAGTCCCCCCCCCCTCACTCACCAAAACACACACACACACACACACACACACACACACACACACACACACACACACACACACACACACACACACCAAAAATAAGAAAAAATATTTAAAAAAAAAAAAGAACCAAAAAAAAAACCCCCGAAAAAACAAAAAACACCACCTATAACAACAACAACAACAACAACAAAAAACCCCAAAACAACCTGCAGCAAGACATCGTGGCGGAAGTCAGTAGCTGTGGGGGATTTCACAAGGTAGCGTGCAGGGCAGGGTCCTAATGCACAATTGATTTTTTTGCTTTTTCTCATGTCACTTCACAAGGCAGAAAGGGGATGTGCTGTTTTTCCACTTTCAGGCGAGTCTAGCAGCGCGAGAGGTTTCTGATGTGGTGCTCGCATGATACGGACCTTAACATCACCCAGCGTTTGACAGGGGATTAGATCTTATCAGTCTACGGCTCAGCCCGAGAAGTCACGTGATCTTTGATGCACGGCAAGCGTTCGGGACATCAGGCAGGCTATGTCAGGTCTGAGGTGGATTTTTTTCAAATTCAAATTAAAAAAGTACTTTATTGTCCGTTAGATAACATTTAATTAACATATTCCATGGGAGGCTATCTCAGGTCTGAGGTGGATTTTTCAAATTCAAATTTAAAAAAGTACTTTATTGTCCGTTAGATAACTTTTAATTAACTTATTCCATGGGGCTGAATTATGCGCTGTAGCGGTTAAGAGCGTCCGGCTGCGGACCCTAAACTTCCCGGTTCGAATTCCATGTAGGCAGGAATTTTGGTTCGGATTTTCATTTCCAAATCGAGTCAGAATCGCGTGCTGACTCGTTCACGGTGGTTGTCTCGCCCTCGTACGTGTGACCACGCACGTTCAGTATCAAAGTGTGCACGCCAGATATCCTGTTGTAAATGGGAGAAGCCGCGGAATGCAAAAACAATCACACATGCATTCAGGGAAACAAAATAATGGCTGCTGTTGTATGTGCTGTCAAGTTGCGACGTTCTCCCCCCGGGAAGGAGCATCTTGAATTTCCCAGTAATGACAAATCGTTTGGCGTGTTCGGATGTCAAAGAAAAGTATTACACACACACACACACACACACACACACACACACACACACACACACACACACACACACACACACACACTAATAGTGATATACACACGCAAACACACGCACATTCCAGAACACAAAATGTTTGTAGATGGCAGTGCTGCAGACGGAGAGGAAAGGCAGAAAGTTTATAACGCCCACTCCCTCCTCCCCCCAACACACACACACACACACACACACACACACACACACACACACACACACACACAAAAGATCTTGTGCGATGAAGGTGTCTTATACACTGTGTCAGTTGGATCAGTGTCATACTTACTCTACACAGCTGGTGCAGGGGCGCCGGAAGATGTTGGGAGGAGGGGGGGGGGCAGAATCTCAAAGGGGAGGAACGCCAGAGCCAGTGAAAGGAAGGACGTTGCCCGGAGAAAGTGAAAAGCGGGGGGGGGGGGGGGGGGGGGGGGCGGCGTCGTTCAGATGCTGCACAGACAAAAACCTTTCCGAACCAGTGAGCCAGTGAAAGGGAGGACGTTGCCCAAAGAAAGTGAAAAGCGGGGGGGGGGGGGGGGGGGGGGATTTGACGACTTTCTGCCAAGTCGTTTTGATATTTCATGCAACAGCTAAACTGGGTTCTCTATTGGGTGGGATGAGGGAGAGAGCAGGAAGAGGGGGAGGGGGGGGGTAGGGGAAGGGAGGGGGGGCAAGACCATGGCTTTGCCCCCCCTCTTGTCATAGTCACCTGATTTTCCAGGGGGGGGGGGGGCAAAAAGATACTCTTGCCCCCCCTGCTTGGGTACAGGGGGGGGTAGCTGCCCCCCCCCCCCTGCCCCCCCGGTTCCGGCGCCCCTGTGGTGGGATGGTATTCGAGTAATGGACAAGACTGGATTTACCGGGGCAGTGTCGGTGTCAATTTATGGTTAGTATCCGTCTGCCAGCCGTCACATGGACTTCACTCAAGCCAGGTCGACAAGCTGGAGGCGGTATCAAGTTGCTCCCACCATCACGGGCAGCACGAGAACATGACGGGGGTGATTTGGGCGTATGAAAAGTGCAGAAGCTGGAATGTCCCCCACCCCCACCCCCGTGTTACACCAGTAACTACCACCCACCGCCACGAGCAACACGAAGATGTGATGGTCTCCCACAAAACGAGTACAAGGTGTGAAGGTGAGTTGGGGCGTATTGAGTGATGGAGTTATCAATGGAAAGCGGAGAAAACAGGCTTTAAGTATCATGGCGTAGGGCTGAGATACATTGTTCGCCGAATATATTGCTGTTGAAAAACGGCCATTTTGAGAAAATGGTTGGTGAAGTTTGATACGGGATCCATGCCGTTACTGACAGCCGGATCGCTCCATAGACCCGGGGCACTTCTAGCCTTAAGCTGCATTGACCGGGGGCACTTCAAGCTGGGGAACTGGCTACATCCCGACATCACGGTATTGTAAATGTATTGGATTTTTGTCTCGTTGTCCCGTCTGAACTGGTAGAAAAGGACGTTAACACCAACCAGTTAACTCCCCTTGATATCCGACTCAGAAACCGGCTAGTTCATCCGCAGTCCCTGACAAATAATTACTGTATAATTCTTCAAGCTTTCAGTTCAGCTGCACTGAAAATTCTTCAAAGGCCAGCAAAACCGTTAGTTTAGGAAAAACTGACAAAATATGAACCTAGAATGTTGAGAGGTGGTATTCGGGAGCACTTTTGTCCAAAATGGCTGAACTGGTAAGAGTTAATTAACCCCACAGACGACCAGCTATTTATCCGTTTATCTATTTTTATTGATTGTGTCTTGGTGTTAGTTAGTTAGTTAGTTAGTTAGTTAGTTAGTTAGTTAGTTCGGGCTTCACTCACCATCCATCCACGACAGCTGCAACAACGTACGCGTGAAATGGTGGTGTGGTTGGGGTGGTTGGTTGGTGAGTTTGCGAATTTCAATAACCTAGTTGCTGATGCAGCTTTGAATTTTTATTTATTTTTTAATGAAAATTTAAAAAAAAAAACAAAAAAACTGAAAATGATGACACGGGTTCGCACTCCACTGTGCCGAGGCCTGGCGGTCTGCAGCTAGAATCACGGGACGGTGACCAGCCGTTCCCAATCTACCTATCCTTTATGAGTTCTTGACGGATGGCTCTTTAAACCCCCCGCTGTTTGAGTAATAGCGTCCCGCTTTTTGCGCCCTGGGGGGGGGGGGGGGCCGTTATTTCCTGCCTGTCCCTTCAAGTCGGCATACAATATGAGCGTTCTCTCCTCTCCTGCCCAACCTCTCCTGGGGAATCAAGTGACTCCAGCAGTTGTCCGGTGGGCCATGATCAGTAGGCCTTTCTCTGTTACTTCCGACGGTCAAACCCAACTCTATTCCCTCGCGTTTCACTACGCTTACCCTCTGTAATGACCCGAAACAAACTAACCGAGACTTGAGCAGCGGCGAGTTCTGTCGCATTCACCAGCACAGTACATTTTCAGAGATTATTGCTTGCATGAGTTGTCCCCCCGTACATGCACAGAACCGCAGCACGCTTGCATTTTTCATGGCAACTTTGTGCTCTGCCACAAAAAAGAAGTGCATGTTGCGGCAAGGGAGACAACTCATGCAGGCAATAATCGCTGTCTCGGTTAGTTTGTTTCGGGTCATTACAGAGGGTAAGCGTATTGAAACCCGATGGTACAGAGTTGGTTCAAACCACACTCGCAGAGAAAAGGAAAGCCGAGAGAGTCAAACGGGGGAGAGCACTGGTCACCCATTGCTCTGGTCGTGAGTTTGAATCCCGGCTAATGATGAGTATTGTATAGGCGCTTTACCCAGTTTCATGAATCGGCTCAAAGCGCCGCGAACTGAACCCAACACGCACGCTCACGTGAATCACACGCATTCTACGCGCTCACGAGTGAATGAGACTTCTTCCGCAGTCAATATAATAATTCGCTCCGTGAAAAGTGTGTGCCTGAGTGTCACCGTGTACCTCGGTAAGATGACGGGCTCTTCGAACATTCACCACGTAACAGTTCCGATACAATTATTTGGGTCTCACGTCCCACGTAGCTTCATGGGACTTCTAGTCATCTGTCAGTGTTCTTGTCTGAGGAACGGAATGGACTTGGTGTGTGCACAATATGAAGTGTGCAAGTTACAAATATCATTTCAGGAGAGGGGCAGCTTCTTGGAAAACAGTTAACCAACAATACGACCATAGTGGTCGAAATGATGACCATGGTCGTCACAGCAGAAGAAGAAGAAGGTCCGATTTGGGAGTTTGCGCGTGGCAGCCATAACTGATCTATTTTGAACTCGAGGGTGAAGGTCAAAGCCTTTGTGAGGCCTTTCTCATTGGTCGATACTGTCAAGTCTGTCGAACATGTTAACTTTATTCAAACGTTGAACAAACTCCAGACAAGGCCGGAACAGGGCCCGTATGTAAAAGTCGAGGTTCATTTAACCCACGGCTACGGGCCTAACCCAGACTAGGACAAAAGAAACCCCAAAGCAAAATTAAATTATAAAAAGGAAGCGAAGAAAGAAAGTAAAAAAAAATATATCCTTCTATAACGGCATGGGTACCTTGCTGGAATGGACCTGCTTCCTGGTTTAAAGCAAAAAAAAAAAAAAAAAAAAATTACCCTAAAGCTAGTTTAGTTCGAGGCTAGACTCTAACCCGGGGCTAAACTCCCTAAGCCTTACTTCTACATGCGGGCCCCGAGCACGGTTTCATGGACGTCGAACATATGTGTTACACGAGGAACATGGAAAAGCACGGGTCTGATCGTGGTCGCTGTTTGTTCGGACTTAAAAACACGCTAATTTGACACCAGTGGCGCGTTTTATAGAGCGAGGAAAACAAGCCCCTACGTAGCGGGAGAGCAGCTAGGCGTTTTATAGGTCAAGGCGACTTAGCCCCTAGCCGAGGAAAGTTAGACCCTCGCAGGAGGTGCTACATTTGCTAGACAAGATGGCGGCTGTACGCATGGTGCGACTCGATGATGGCAGTTTTTTTTTCAATTTTGTGGTGAAGGAATCAAGATGGAGGCGTCTGCAGAAATATATGTGTTATTCTTTTTACTTTTTGTCTGTATTGTTGACTTTCTTGCAAATTAAGCTTTGAATAACAATGTAATCGAGTCGATACCGGTGTGGTACACATGTCAACGCGCGTCGCACACAATCTTCCGCCATCTTGAAATGGGTAGGTACAGCTAGCTTCCGGCTGTGACCGTTTCGTAGTCCGCTCGCCTCGCTCGCCTCGCTATTCTAGCTCGCCTCGGTCTGTAAAACGCACGTCAGCCTATCTCTCTAACACCAGACACATCAAGACATTGCTGTAGACTCCCAGTTCCCAGCTTCCAGTCCAGGTTAGTTCCAGGGTCCACAGTGACCTGACACTTGCTGCATCAGATACTGTTCCTACGGGTGATCGATTCCACAGGAGCTGCACACCGGACACTGCGCTTCATTAAGTCGAGACACGCTGCACGTGATTCAGGTGACAACCAATCCCTGGTGGCACCTGGGGTTATGCAATGCGAGTGGAAATTGCGAAACTGATATTGGAAGCAAACATTGCAGGTGTCGAGGAAATAAAATCCGATATCACAGACATGAACACCGATTTTTTTTTTTTTCTGGCTGTCGTTTAGGTATCAGATGTGCAAAAAAATCGATATCATATTAATGATTAATTTAACTTTGTAATTGTGCCTCTATTGCAAATGGAGAAGATCTAGTCTTTTTTCAGTCTAGTCATTTGTCGTTTTTGGTTTTGTTTTTTGGTTGTTGTTGTTGTTGTTGTTTTTCACTACTTTACTGTCTTTTCGGGAAATTCAGGGTTCTTCCCTCAGAAGAGGCGTGTCGCCGCAGCGCACCGCCACCCAATACCTATCCTATTTTTAATTTTGCTCGGGAAGGAAAGCCGGATAACCCAGTGAGAAAGTTATTCAAAAAGAGTTGTCTTTATGGTATAGGTAGTGTAAGTCTCAGATTTCGACTATTGTTTGTCAGTTGTTCTGTTGTCTTCTTCTTCGTCGTTCACTAGATGGAGATACCAATCGCTCACACGAATGCAGCCGTTCTCCTGAGATCCTCCAGGTTGCCATAGAGCTTGACCCTCAGCGGTACTGGTTCTGGCCATGTTTCTTGCCTGGGAGCTTCATGGAGTCAGCACTGCTGTAGTAGATGGTCAGCATTCATGATGTCTGCAATGTATGGCCACATCTCAGACTTGAATTTACTTTACAAATTATGTTGTTATATATGGTTTTGTTTGTTTGATTGGTTCATTTCCGGGGGGGGGGGGGGGGAGAGGGAGGGTGTGTTTGTTTCAGTTGTTGGTTTTTGCTTGTTTGTTTGTTTTCGAGAACAGACCCCTGCTGGGGCCAAATATTTGTGCTGGCCTTTTTCTCGTTGTCCCGTCTTTGATATCACCCTTACGTGGCGGAAAAGGACGTTAAACTCACAAACACCCACCCTCGAGAACAGACTTGAACTGCAAAAGGGAAGAAAGGTATGTCCTTGTTTTTGACTTTATTGACTTTGGAAAAGTTCTGATTTTTTAAAGTGACAGCTTTCTTATTCCAGTATTCGTATTTGGAATCTGAAATAACTTTCCTTTTTATCAGAAAACCTCTTTTTTCCATCCAAAACTCCCTGAAAGTTGTGCCTCGAGGCAGAAAGGACAGGCTGGATGACAGGAAATGAATCGCCGTCAATTACCGATGGGAAATGATATCTGTACGCTTCATCGCATCAAAGGAAAACCACAAACACACTGACCCCCAAGTATTTGAGGTGAATCTCGGGAATCCACGGCACTGACAAGGCCGACTGGAAAATTGGAAAAGAAAATGGATGAGAAGGGGGAATGTGGAGGGTGGTGGGGGGTGAGGTCAGGGGGATGAGGGTGGTGGTTGGGGTCAGCGAAGAACAGAGGTTTCCTTTTGCAGAGTAATGGTGCACATGTTCTGACACAATCAGATTCAAGACATCTTCAGCTCCCCCGTCCACACACACACACACACACACACACACACACACACACACACACACACACACACACGCTCCTATTTAGCGCCCCTACCCCCGACCCAAAAGTAATTTTAAAGAAGGGACCACCTGAAGAGGTCTGCACAAATTTGGACAATGTCCCGATCCGAACCAATAACCGTCCTATCACGGCTGTGCTGTTATGACCCTTGAGGGTGGATGAGTGTTTGTGAGTTTAACGTGACCCCCCAACGGTTTGGAGTGGGCGTACCACGCACAATACATGTGATGCCGACTCACTATTTCTTCTTCTTTTCTTTTTTTCTTCTTCCCGATCTCTTTGCGTGCTCCAATAGTATTCCTCCCAGGTCACGGGTGGAAACCACGGTCCCGGCTGGGGACAAATATTTGTGCTGGCTTTTCCATCGTTGCCCCCGTCTTGGTGGAAAAGGACGTTAAACCCCCAAACACCCACCCACCCATCCCTGGAAACCACGGAGGGCTTGCAACCTGAAGCACTTTTTATGATGCATGATGATAAGGATGGGGATGATGGTCTGATGATGCTATGGAGGTCCGTGTGGTTTGGGAATGCGTGAATGGGGCCACACTCCATGCTTCCTGTCATAAGTATCCTGGTGTTAACCAGGCTCGAGAACTACGATATCTGCGGTGCCGACCGTGCAATCATCCCTATCATGAGATGTGTCATAACAAGGGAAGCACCCCCAGAGTCGCGGGTGGGTGGGTGGGTGTTTGGGGGTCTAACGTCCTTTTCCACCACATAGGGTGATATCAAAGACGGGGCAACGATGAAAAAGCCAGCACAAATATTTGGCCCCAGCCTGGATCGAACTCACGACCCGAGCATTAGAAGTCCAACGCTCTACCATTCGACCACCCCGGCTCCCCCAAAGTCGCACCCGTGAAGTGGGTGAGTCTCGGCTGTGTGGCAACAGCCTCTCCATTAGGCCCACAGCACACCCGTTCTGGGTAGGAGCCGATTTAAGTAGGAAAAATCCCGCTTGCCTCGGCTGAGACTCGAACCCGGATCTCCAATGGTTCATGGCCCGAAGTGTTAACCACTACACCACGGGGGCCGGTAACTTCTCCCTGTTTCATTTTGTTCTTGGTATCTAAAGAATGGTTAGATTTAAAAAGGACGCTCTGTAAATCGTAAGCCTACATCTCGCAAAGTCTCAGCATGTAAAGTGTTTTATTTCAATGTATTCGTCGCAGAGAATCACATTCCAGCAAGAAAAAGAACTTTTTTTTTTCAAATTTTAATTAATTTTTTTTTTTTACAGTGTAACAGTATGTTCAAGCGGCACAGACGTGCTCAGAGTAAAGATCGATACAATTTCAGCAGACAAATAAACTTTAGAAAGCTGCTGTACAAGAAGACGGTAACTGTTCTTGGGCAAATGGAATTCCTAAGAATGTAATGAATCGGTTAGCCTGTGGCCACATGTGCCCTTCGTGTGGTGAAAGTGCAGATCTTGGAGAAAATTAACACACTCAGGACAGAACTGCTTGAAGAGGTTACAATGCTGACCGCCCGCTGCTCTACCAAGCCTTACAAAAGGGGAGGGTGGGTGGGAGAGGGTGTTTGGGAGTTTAAAGTCCTTTCCCACCGTTTAAGAACGAGAAAAATTCAGGACACAAATGTTTGTCCCTAGCCAGGATTCAAACTCACGGCCCGAGCATGGAAAGCATGGAAAGTCCAACGCACTACAGTACTGATTCGGCTATCCCAGCTCCCCCTTTTAATAGGGGAGGACTACAGCCCCTACTACAGCCCCCCCCCCCCCCCCCGGCAGTAGCATCAAACTGTAAATAATTGTTTAAAATTGAGTTGTAACGCTTGTGTTTTAGTGCCGTATATAACAACAGTTAGAAACTCAGAAACGTCGGCTGTTGTGTTTGGCCTTTTACAAGACTCGGGCAATAGACCCCCCCCCCCAAAAAAAAAACAAAAAAACTCAGCACCCCCTCCACCCCCCCCCCCCCCCCCCCCCCCCCCCCCCTGAAAACTGATTGATCCGGCCCTATTTCAGTTTCTCTCAACAATAAATCACTTCACGATATCAATTCTCCAACCAACACTGTACGCGCCGATCTTGACTCTCGTGTAATCTCTACCACTGTAGGTAATTACTACGCGCAAACTAGGTCGATCCGCAGATATCCGTGCGCTGCGTGTCGGACTCGTAAGCAGCCCCAACCTCTCCGCTGCACGAGACACACGCAACAACCAGCTGATTTCACGTGTGTCACCGGAGCACTCTGCCAACAATTGTTGATAACATCCGCTTTGAGCGCAGAGTAACGTAACCTGGAAACGTGAGCCTAGTTTGGTTATCGTCGGTTTAGTTGTACACCTTTAGCGTGCTGTTAACAGATTTCACATCTGTATTCACTCACTCACTCACTCTCGCCTTTTGCCCCTTCTGGGGCATAGGCCACCGACAAGGGTTTTCCAGGCCTCCCGGTCCTGGGCCAGTCTCTCCAGCTGTACCCAGCTGTGTCCCATGCTTTTGGCATCCGCCTCCAGGTCGCGTCGCCAGGTGTTTCTTGGCCGGCCTCGTTTTCTCTTCCCCTGTGGGTTCCAGGTGAGAGCTTGCCGTGTGATGCTGGAAGCGGGTTTTCGGAGGGTGTGGCCTATCCATCTCCAGCGTCTTTGCAGGATTTCCTCTTCTACTGGGGGAGCCGGGGTGGTCGAATGGTAGAGCGTTGGACTTCTAATGCTCGGGTCGTGAGTTCGATCCCGGCTGGGGCCAAATATTTGTGCTGGCTTTTTCATCGTTGCCCCGTCTTTGATATCACCCTATGTGGTGGAAAAGGACGTTAAACCCCCAAACACCCACCCACCCCACCCTCTTCTACTGGTTGCTGTTTCGTTCGCTGCCAGAGTTCTTTGTTGGTGATGGACATCCGTATTGCCAAATACAAAAAAGGACACCGGGAGATTGGTATCAATGAAAAGTGCAGAAAACAGGCTTTCTTTTGGTGTAAAAATTATTTCTGTAGCTTGGCGTAGGCTTGAGATATGTTTGTTGGAAAACTTCCTGTTGAAAAGCGGCCATTTTGAGAAACTGTTGGTATGATTACTACGCTCAGCTAGGTCGATCCGCAAATATGAATACCGTTTATCTGAATGGCTACAGAACAACAGGATTGTGTAGAACAGCGCGAAATATGCACAAAGGCTAGACCACTTATGTACAGACTGGTTTCGTCCGAGACAAATTCATGTGATGTCATAGGACACACCAGCGCTGGGTCGGCTCCGTGTCCTCTAAAACCCATCCGTTTTGTCAGGTTAACGGGTGATCGGTCATTTAATACGATGGAGGATTCCCGCTGGGATTGCCCCCATTTGATGCATCTCTCTCTCTCTCTCTCTCTCTCTCTCTCTCTCTGTTCTATGATATATTTTGTGTCCACTTGAAATCGATAGGCATGCGTGTGTGTGTTTGCAACATCTGCTCGTTGTTTGTTTGTTGGGTTTTTTGTGCGTAAATTTGTTTGTTTTTCTTGTTTTATTCCTGTTTCTTACATAGATAATAGTAGTGTTTAGCAACGGCATGTATGAAAACTGACTATGGTATGGTATGGTATGGTATGGTATGGTATGGTATGGTATGGTATGGACTACCGGACACCAACTGCCTCTACCATTGTCAAATAAAGTTTCGTTGATTCTCTCTCTCTCTCTCTCTCTCTCTCCTCTCTCTCTCTCTCTCTCTCTCTCTCTCTCTCTCTCTCTCTTGGGGAAGTCGGGGTTGCCGAATGGTAGAGCGTTTGACTTCCATTGCCCGTGAGTTCGGATCCAGACTTGGGCCAAATGTTTGTGCTGGCCTTTCCATCGTTGTCACATATTTGATATCGCCCGTATGTGGTGGAAAAGGACATTAAACCCCCAAACACCCACCCACCCCACCTCTCTCTCTCTCTCTCTCTCATATGGAACTCTTTACCCCTGATTATCAAAAACGTTTCCAAATTCATAAACTTCAAACAAATTCTACACGATACGCTTATCTGACCATATACATAGATATGTGTTACGTACATGTTTTGAAATATTAGAGACGACTGTAAGTTCTTATTTGGCATACAGCCAGTATCATCAGCACATGCCACGTATGTTTTGATTTGTTTATCGTGTGTATTTTTCTCTCCTGTATTTCCCTTAGATAGTTTATACTTTTTTTTACTTTTTCATTGTTTGTTTGTTTGTTATGATTTTTTTTCTCAATACCCTTTAATGTAGAATAGCAGGACAGCATGTAAGATAGGCAGCAATGCCTAAATGCTCTATCCTGAATAAAAAAACGTTTCATCATCATCATCATCATCATCTCTCTCTCTCTCTCTCTCTCTCTCTCTCTCTCTCTCTCTCTCTCTTCGGAATTTTAGAAAAGCAACAATTTTGATTGGAAATTTTGTGGGTTGAACATTTCCAAAGCAGAGGGGGGGGGGGGAGGAAGTCGGAGTACCTGAATAGACCCCCCAACGATCGGCTCGAATGAACGGTGCCACAGCTGAAAAACTATTTGCCCCAAGTCGGGTTCGAACCTCAGTCTTTCGCAATTTCAACATCGACCTCCCCGGTTGTAGTTTAACTTTTAAACTTATTGTTTTTCTCGGAACCCCTCCTACTGGACCGACAGAATGGGCGATGGACACAAATACACTGGGTCTAAAAATGCCTTTAAATTCTCCATTAGCCTCAGGCACCATAGTCGCTCCTAAGAATGCTTCAATCTAGAGACAATTACTACCATGAACAGACCATTCAAACTTCAAAGGCACGCACCTGACTGGGGTTTAAAAATTTTGAATGTCTCCTTTCCGCTCAGGCCTCACTGGAGTAATGCACGTCTACTTTGTCTTTAGGCCAGACAGGCAGTTCACACAAATCCGTTTGCCTCACTTGTGTCCCACCTCTGTGCAAAAAGTCCCAGCTTCACTGGCAGCTTGCCTCTTTTTGGAACCGCCTGCCAATGCACCTTGACGAAAATCACGCTTTTTCATGACAACAAAAGTCACTACAGACTAGCACACTTGCCAAACAGGGTACCTCAACCAAACACCAAACATGACCCCACCGTCAATTTATGCCCTTAAGGCAATGCAAATCTGCATAGCAATGAAATTTCTGCATTCAGCCTGCACATTAATGCAGGGAGGGAGGGAGGGAGCTGTCATTTCCGATCAGCGGTCGGCCACAGACAGCGAAGGAGAGAAGTCTGTTCAGTGTTGTGTTAATCAGTTTTCTCGACAGCTTTTTAGGAGGGTCAATCTTGCCTACAAAAACCGGGCTGTCACTGAAAAGGCTTCACGCACAGAAAAGAAAGGAGAAGTTTTACATGCCGGCAGCATGACAGTTGTGAAATTGCCAGTGCTTCCCAAGGGTGAGGTGCAAATTACTAACACGCCAAAACCTTGTCATTAAATAGAACACTGGCCGCTGCATTCTTTCTTGTCTTCCCAATATGCGTGAAATGGTTTCAGCGGAGAATTGTAATTAATGCAGTTTTTGTACTCTGCTAGGGAAGAAACGGGGGGGGGGGGAGGGACGGAGGGGGGGGGGGGGGTTGGCCGAGGAATGAGAAGGGGGGCGGGGGGTATTCGGAGGAACGGGGAAGGGGGGGGGGGTAGCGGAGCCGAAGGGACGGGGGTATCATAGGGCAAGAACAGGGTGCAAAGTGGTCCTCGTTTTCTAAGTTTATGGATGGTGGTACGTGTGGCCTGCCAGTGTAACTTATTTCAAATTACTTTCACCAGACGATCTTATCAGTGGTTACAGCCCCTCCCCCCCTCCCCTTCCCCCCATCCTCCTCCCCCTCCCCACCCCCACTTTAAAGCAACTCGGGTCGTCAATGCAATTACCGTCTGGAACTCACACCCCCACCCCTCAGCCCCCCACCCCACCTTACATCACGCACCCGTCCTCCCACCAACATCAGAACTGAGTGAGGGAGAAAAACATTGTGCTTGTTGCTACATTCCGTTTCTGGG
Organism: Batillaria attramentaria; assembly: GCA_018292915.2. Lineage (NCBI taxonomy): Eukaryota > Metazoa > Mollusca > Gastropoda > Batillariidae > Batillaria > Batillaria attramentaria. The sequence goes on along the minus strand of JACVVK020000128.1, from coordinate 771,111 downwards.
ATCACTTTTGTGTGGCTGTAATGAAGCCGTTAAGCCCACGCAACATCACTTCCAATGTACAAGTGATCACGCAGGATGCAAGAGTGTAGGGCGTACGTGAGCGCCGGCACGTACGTGTGTGTGTGTGTGTGTGTGTGTGTGTGTGTGTGTGTGTGTTAGAGCCATAGCTAAATACTGTTCAGTCAGTGCCATGATCGGATTGGAAATAATCTGGAAACAAAGATGTAAAGACACTTAAACTGACGTAACTGTAAGAGAGAATGTTTTTGTGCCCCTGTAGACGCAGTGTGTGTGTGTGTGTGTGTGCGTGTGCGTGCGTGCGTGCGTGCGTGTGTGTGTGTGTGGGTGTTGTTATTTCAAAGCTTTGTAATATGCTGATATAGGTATGTATTCTTCAATTGCAAGCGTACTTCGCGTCTATGCCGAGGCACCGTGGCAACCGGATTGTGTCCATACTAACTTGAGTGTTCTCTTTTGCACGGTATTGTGCATAAAACAAGAGAATAAAGTCCTGTTGATGTGTGTGTCTGTGTATCTGTGTGCGGGTTGAAGGGCTGGGAGAGGGGGAGCGGGAAGGGAGGGGGAGGGAGGTTGACCTTCAGCTTGTATTTTTTTCGCGTTCCAATTGCGCTTCCGCCGCCATCTACGCCGCTAACTTACGTACCCGCCCAGACCCTGCGTGGTAATCAAGGAAAATCACAGTGTGACCCTAGTCCCCCGTTTATCAGCGTGCCCATAATCCCAGACTGTCCCAGACTCGATTGACTCTTGGCACGCCATCTCGTATCTCTTCTGTCGTTCTTAAGAGCGTCAGCACTACATCACGCTTATGGGGGCGGTCTGTCTGGGACACACATATCATTTCTCCGTGCTCGTCTGTGGTCATGTTCGAGATGAACGCGTAACAGGACGAAGTCAAATGACACGGAACAATGTTGCGTAAGGACTCAAATTAACTGTGGGGTCAAGTTTGGTGTTTGGTTGCTGTACCCTGTTTGGCAAGTGTGCTAGTCTGTAGTGAGTTTTGTTGTCATGAAAAAGCGTGATTTTCGTGATTTTTGTGTTATGTAGGTCAAGGTGCATGGCAGGCGGTGCCAAAAAGAGGCAAGCTGCCTGTGCGGGTGGGTGGGTGGGTGTTTGGGAGTTTAACGTCCTTTTCCACCACGTATGTGTGATATCAAAGACGGGGCAACGAGAAAAAAAGGCCAGCACAAATATTTGGCCCCAGCCGGGATTCAAACTCACGACCCGTGCATTGAAGCAAGCTGCCAGTGAAGCTGGGACTTTTTGCACAGAGGTGGGTCACAAGTGAGGCCAGCGGATTTATGTGAACTGCCTCTCTGGCCTGAAGAGAAAGTAGACGCACATTACTCCAGTGAAGCCTGAGCAGAATGGGGACATTCAATTTTTTTTTTTCAACCCCTGTCATGTTCGTGCCTTTGAATGGTCTGTTCACGGTAGTAACTGTTTCTAGACTGAAGCATTTTTAGGGGTGACTATGATGCCTGAGGAATAGGGAATGTATAGGCATTTTGAGACCCTGTGTATTTGTGTCCTTCGCCCAGATGACACGGAAGAATGTGAGTACGTCCCATATTGAGTGTAATTGTAATGAGTTCCCTCAAAAGAGTGGCAAAGGGTGATGTTGGGGTATATGATGTTATTGTTATCAATGAAGTGGGCAGAACAACGGCATTCTTTTGGTATGAAACACCAAATCTTAAGTGTGCACGCTAAAACTCCCACGTCCATATTTCGAACAAGAGTAGGCTGTAGCCGGTGGCGTGGGAAGTAGGAATACTGTCGCACGCACCAGAGTGAATAGCAGGGGGAAGGTTTGCACGTAAAGTAGCGATTAGCGGCAGCAGGCTTTCACTGCTTCGTCCTCCAGCCCTGCGGTTTTGTTATGCCTTTGTTTGTTTGTTTTGTTTGTTTGTCGTTCAACGGACGTCGCAAAGAATAGATGAGAGAGATACGCAGACATCATGGCCGGGTCAGTTGCATGGGCAGACACTAGCACGATAGTCCGAGACTAATACAGGCAGTATCAAAGTATAACCATTGTCTCGGACTCTCGTCCTCACCGTCCGTCAGGGGACATAATCATGTCTATATGTCTCTGGCGATGGAATGGTTAAAGCGGGCTTTGTTCATGAAGGCAAACTGCGCATTTGCTTTTGAACTCTACTGGTAACTCAGTGCAGAATAATGGCGCGCGCGCGCGCGCGCGCGTGTGTGTGTGTGTGTGTGTGTGTGTGTGTGTGTGTTTCCTAGTCAGTTTTTACCAGTTTATTTGTAGCTACCCACCGTCCTCCATCCATCTCTACATTTCGGCAGCTAATTCAACACACACCATGGACTGGGTAATAAACAGCACAAAATTGAGCTCATGCTCCCCCGACAGGCAACAGTAAATTTCCTGTCAAAAAAGAAAAAAAAAGAAAAAGCTTTTATCTTTCCGTCCTCCTAATGAAATCTTGCGTCAGTGGGCGCACAGCTGTTCGTGTGGTTGGGTTTGACCGGGCGTTGAATCCACGGAGATACAGCGACTGTCGCCACTGATTGGCTGAAATTGACTTAAATTTGCTTTATAGGCCAATTTCTCTCTGGCTGTGCGTCCTTTGGGCTCGTCTTTCGTGGCTGGCAATACAGCCTACGGGCTCTTATCTGTATGTTGTCCTAAGGTTTACGAAGGCCCAGTTGGTACAGTTCGCCTGTTAGGGGGGTGCAACTGTATACCAGTCATTAATTTTTCAGGATCCCCCTTGCATTGCAAATGTATACCCCAGATCCGCGGGATGGGGTGCAAATGCATCCTGGAATTGGGTCTCGCGAGTTGAAGTCACGTGACAGCAAACTTCGTTTTATGAATGTAACTTAAACGAAAGCGTTAAACGAATGTAGCCATTTATATGGTGAGGGATGGGGAGTGTAACGTCCTTTTCCACCACGTAAGGGCCAATACAACTATCTGGCCCCAGCCGGGATTCGAACTCAGGGCCCGAGTATTGAGAGTCTGGCCCCAGCCGGGATTCGAACTCAGGGCCCGAGTATTGAGAGTACAAACGCTCTACTATTCGGCCATCCTAGCTCCCCCATCAGACGATGAAGATATAATTATGTATAGTATCTGTTATAATCTGTCACTGATTCGCTTTACGGAAACAAGCCTTTCGATAAAAATAGCACGGCAATATCGCCAGAGCTGATCGAACTGAAGGGCGGAATACAATCGCCCCGCTGAGTGGAGAGCTTGCGTACATTTACTCTTCCTTCAGGCGTAAGGACACAAACTGAGCGTGGGCTCATGTTTGGTGTTTATTTGAGGTACCCTGTCTGGCGAGTGTGCTAGTCTGTAGTGACTTTTGTTGTCATGAAAAAGCGTGATTTTCTTGATTTTTGTGTTATGTAGGTCAAGGCGCATGGCCAGGCGATCCCAAAAAGAGGCAAGCTGCCAGTGAAGCTGGGACGCTTTGCACAGAGATGGGGCACAAGTGAGGCAAGAGGATTTGTGTAAACTGGCTCTCAGGCCTAAACAGAAATTACGCCTAATTACGCCAGTGAGGCCTGAACGGAAAGGAGCCTCTGTTTGCGATCGCCTGCATTGCCACGTTGACCTACAGAACACAAAAATCACGAAACTCACGCTTTTTTCATGACAACAAAAAGCACTACAGACTAGCACACTCGCCAAGCACGGTCAATTTGTGTTCTTGAGAAGGAGATTTGTGAAGTTGTATTCGCGACTTTTTTTCCCCCACAGGACCTGTCTTCCATCACGGACAACATTCTCAAGCAGGACAGACAATAATATTATTGTATTATTTTATGTCAGGAAAAGAGTTACACCCCAAAATCTCTCTCTCTCTCTCTCTCTCTCTCTCTGGGGAGCCGGGGTGGTCGAATGGTAGAGCGTTGGACTTCTAATGCTCGGGTTGTGTGTTCGATCCCGGCTGGGGCCAAATATTTGTACTGGCTTTTTTCATCGTTGCCCCGTCTTTGATATCACCCTATGTGGTGGAAAAGGACGTTAAACCCCCAAACACCCACCCACCCACCCTCTCTCTGTGTCTCTGTCACGTTTCGTTAGGCTTTTTCAAATTTGCCCTTCAACATCTGTGAACTTTTCCTCCTTTCCGGAAGAAGAGCTCCAGGCAGGCTAATCAGGGAGATGACTTCCTGTGTATTTTTCAAATCCTCTCAGCAAAATTATCTTCTTTTCATGCCGTCACTTTGTGTTTTTTCTTTCTTTTAAAGAAAATAAGATTTCACGTTCCTGTCTGCGATCTGTCATCCATTGGCAGCCATCATGAAAGGTTGTGGCTTGGGATTTTAAGGATTAGCTTATCAGAATGAATGTTTTATGGCTGCGATGCCGTTTTTCAGATTTGCAGATATCGCAATGTTCATTTTTTTCCTATTTTTCACACGGAGTGCATTAGCGGATAAGATGTTAGGGAAAATTTAAACTTTCACCGTCATAAAGGCGCACCAGCATTCTGGACCGCAACACATAAAATTGAGACCATCCTCCCATAAAGACCCTCCCCCCCCCCCCACACACACACAACAACAACAACAACAATAACAACGACAAGTAAAAGGAAGGAAAACTTGTATCGGTCTATGGGACAAAGCTCGTGTCACTTTATTACTCCCCCTGGTCCCTGTCTGTCTCAGCTGGGCAGCTGGAGCATTGTTTCACTTTTGGAGAGTAGTGCTGATGGGAAATATGATAACATTCATTCATGTCGACGTATCCGCGCTGTAAAGGTGTTTTTTGGGTTTTTTTTAATGGAAAACATTTCATACTCTCTCTCTCTCTCTCTCTCTCTCTCTCTCACGGTGGGGAGCCGGGGTGGTCGAATGGTAGAGTGTTGGACTTCTAATGCTCGGGTCGTGAGTTCGATCCCCGCTGGGCCAAATATTTGTGCTGGCTTTTTCATCGTTGCCCCGTCTTTGGTATCACCCTATGTGGTGGAAAAGGACGTTAAAACCCCCAAACACCCACCCACCCACCCTCTCTCTCACGGGGAGCCGGGGTGACCGAATGGCAGAGCGTTCAAGTTGGACTTCCGATGCTCGGGTCGTGAGTTGGAATCCCGGCTGGGGCCAAATATTTGTGCTGGCCTTTTTCATCGTTGCCCCGTCTTTGGTATCACCCGTATGTGGTGGAAAAGGACGTTAAACCCCCAAACACCCACACCAACCTCTCTCTCTCTCTCTCTCTCTCTCTTTTTGAGGGCAGGGAGTGGAGGGGAGGGGATGGGGGGGGGGTGTTAGGAGCTGTAGCCAAATCTTTTACTATGGAGAAAATACCGTAAAGTGAATTTTCCAATAAATTAGATCTAGGTCGAGGAGAAACACGTACCAACCAGCCACATATAACGACGTGCTGGACGTGTTCCTTCAGGCTGAATGGTTCTGGCCAGCTGACAGTCTAGACACTTTAATTGGCTTCCTATTAAACCAGCGAACACTACTCGCACGTGCAAAACCATAAATACAAGCCAGCCAGAACGTGCGAGAGGGCCTTTCAAGGGGAAAGGAGCTTTTCTTTTTCTGCTGTCGGACGCGTTGTTTGGTCGTATGACAGCTGGAAGAGTGCTTGGTGCGACCAGGTTTTAGAGTGATGTCACAGGGGGAGTGTTTTTAGTCCGAACAAACAGCGAACATGGGTTTTTTTTTGTCGGTGTTTCTCGTGGACATGCGGCTAGATCATGCCTTTGTCCTGTTTGTTTTTTCCGGAGAGTGTTTTAAGCTGTTTTCCATGCTTGTTCGGACAAAAACGTCTCGCGTGTGTTTTGAGCATAAGCAGTGTATTATCAAGCCTTTGTCACGGTGAGGGTGTGCGGGTTTCATCCCAAACTGCATACGTCACGGTGGCGAGAATCCAACAATCCAATGTCCACTTATAAGGACGGTAATAATGTAAAAAAGGCAATTAGGGCTGTTTGTTGGTAATAGCTAAAACGGTGAAAAGTAAGCCAGGCATGTGGACTATTTGTATTCATCCGCGGCTTGAACAAATGCTAGCAGACGACAGAGGAATGAGGGTCGCTGCTAGCATTGCCAAAAGTCTGACAAATAAAATTTGTTTAAATTTACCCTGCACATGCGATTTTTCCTGCTGGATTTTTGTGATTTTTTATTTATTTATTTATTTATTTATGTATTCATTTATTTGATTTTTTATTTATTTGTTTTTTTTTTTAATTTATTTATTTTATTTTATTTTTATTTTTAATTTATTTATTTATTTATTTATTTATTTATTTATTTATTTATTTACTTCTTTTTTTTTTTTGGGGGGGGGGGGGGGACTTTAAAGCATTTTGAGCATGTGCAGCGTTATGTGTAAAAGAAGTATTAAGCGTTTTCCCCGAAATCTGTACCGATCATAGCCAACAGTCCTTCCGGTCAATTTCCTGGTATACCACAGACTCCGTTATACGGAGAATACTCAGGCCAGTATAATTCCTGACCATCCCCTCCTCTCTCGCACATGGCGGTGTGTATCGTGGCTTGGGGATGATGAAGAGTTGTAAGAATTGGATCAGTCTGTGTCGAGTCTCAGTGGTATTTGGTCAGACAGAAATTTGGCCCCATGATGGAGCGGGCAAAACCAACAGAACAAGGGGACGTCAATACGGCGAACACGGTCCCCTCAACCAGTGAGACCTCGGCTTTTAATCTTTGCCGTGGGGAAATCAGCCCTCTCTCTCTCTCTCTCTCTCCCTCCCTCTCTCTCTCTCTCTCTCCTAGCCTGTTTGTTCATCGGTTTGTATGTTTGGATTCAATTGCATGTGCATGCCAACAGCGTGGTGATCTATCTGTGCGGCATGTCTGATTGCGTGCATGTGTGTGTGTGTGTGTGTGTGTGTGTGTGTGTGTGTGTGTGTGTGTGTGTGTGTGTGTGTGTGTGTGTGTGTTCTTTTGCCGCCATTCCTCCCGTAGCTGGTCATGTGACACTGAGCTGCCTGAATCCGAAATCCAATACTGGTTTCCCACAATCCAGTCTTTCTGTGGAAAATCAATCCCCCCAAAAAACTAAATCCATTTTACTGAACAACAAAATAAAACGGCCCTCTTGCCTGCGGTCATCTGATTGCACGCTCTTTCTCTCTCTCTCTCTCTCTCTCTCTCTCTCTCTCAAGCGATAATTAAGCGTAAAACAGAACCCAGATGTGACGGAGGCTATTTTCACCATGTTCTGTTTAATATCATCATAATTCGCGGCTTGCTGTCGAATCGCCCCCCCCCCCCCTACCCCGCCCCTCCCCCCTTCGCCAAAATCAATTACATGAATACATTTTTTACCTCGCTAACAATACTTTACACTAGAATTTCTACTTGAAACAGCTTGCTGACATTACAGTGCTATATAATGCTATTTCGAACGCACATGCGTAACGACGCAAATTGAGCGTGGGGTCATGCGCAGTGGGTTTGTTGTTGTTGTTGTTTGTTTGTTTGTTGTTGTTGTTGTTGTTGTTGTTGTTGTTTTTTAGAAGAACTGTGTTTGGCGAGTGTGCTAGGTTGTATTGAAAAAGCATGAATTTCGTGATTATTGTATTTTGTAGGGCAAGGTGCGTGCCAGGGGCGCTGCAACAAGAGGCAAGCTGCCAGTGAAGCTGACACTTTTTGCGCACAAGTCCGGCTAAGGTGACGTGAGCGGGTTTGAGTGGTGGCTTGCATTACTCTTTTCAGGCCTAAGCGGAAAGGATACATACAATTTTTTTTTTAATTCCTGTTAGGCGCGTGCCCTCGAATGGTCTGCGTATGGTAATGTTTGCTTCTAGATTAAAGCATGTTGAGGGGTGACTATGATACCTGAGGCTATTAGAGAATATCTTGGGGTCCCGTGCATTTGTATTCTGTGACCACACGCGCAATCACACGTGAAACTGTCATATTACAAAAGTCTGTTTGGAGCCTTGTAAACTCATAGACTATGAGTCTTTAATTTGAAATATTCAAAGGCCGAATATTTGATTTTTTTCATAATCACACCATGACACCACCACACACCACGGCATAATTATGCGGTCCTTCGTGTCTGGATGTTCTGCGGGGTGTGACCAGATACACAGCAAAAGGTTTCTTGTGATTTTTTTTAATTTATTTTATTTATTTATTTATTTATTTTTTTATTTTTTTTTTTGGGGGGGGGGCAATTTTGTTTTTCTAACGCTTCAAAACGGCAAGTTTCCGCGGAATGTCAAGGGAGAAAACTGTCAGCGTTGAAGGAGTTAAAATATACTTATGCATCCGTGTGTCATGGTTAGTGTTGTTGGTAATGTCTCACATCGGCAGCACTCTAGCTGCCACGCTTCATTGTTGCTCGTCTTGTGATAGTTCTGGTAAAACTCTTTGACTGAAAGTCCCAAAGGATTAGTAGCCTGGCAGCTAAAAGTCGTTTGTCTCTTTGTCTACTTCTTGAGCGCTAAGCACGCAGAAACGTCAGGCTAAAGTAAGGAAATGGACAGGGTACCAAAAGCTCTATGGTGACGTCAGTTTAACACGTTTTGTACCGCGGATGAGTATTCCACGTTTTTGACTCTTTTTAAGTTGTTTCTCTATAAAGAAACAACTTTATGGGATGGGGCTGATTTCGCTGCGCGCAGCAGCACGTTTCAGTGATAACAAAACAAGACTGTGACGTTTCTCCAGACAATACCTACTTTCACGTACACAGTGACGTAACGAAATCTGCGTCATAGACACTTTACGTGCACACTATGCTCCTGCGTTCTTTTTGGCATACGTGGTGGAAAAGGACGTTAAACTCCCAAACACCCACCTCACCCACCCGCGTTCTTTTTGGCGGGAGTTGTGCAACGTGTGTGTGTGTGTGTGTGTGTGTGTGTGTGTGTGTGTGTGTGTGTGTGTGTGTGTGTGTGTGTGTGTGTGATGTAATTGTGGCTATGCCCTGAACCACCTCGTCTGGTTTTGGCCCTGCATGCGAAAATCGGGCAAGATTAACGATTCCATAACGGCTCTTACTACAGCAAACACGGGGAGCCGGGGTGGCCGAATGGTAGAGCGTTGGACTTTCAATGCTCGGGTCGTGAGTTCGAATCCCGGTTGGGGCCAAATATTTGTGCTGGCCTTTTTCTCGCTGCCCCGTCTTTGATGTCACCCTTATGTGGTGGAAAAAGGACGTTAAACTCCCAAACACCCACCCACCCGCAGCAAACACGAGTATAATCAAAGTGCGACACTCCAACAAAACCTAATTTAAATCCGCGCAGACATTTTTTTTTTAACCTTCCGGCTACGTCGCTAAAAAAACTTCTTAGTCCTACATCGTGTGAAACAACTTACCCATGGTTTTTAAATAGGTAATTTTCGACTTATTTCTAGTCCTACGTCGTGGGAAACAAATTACCAGTGGTTTTTATATAGGCAGATTGCAGCTTATTCCTAGTCCTACATCGTGGGAAACAAATTCCCCATGGTTTTTAGAAAGGTAAATTTCAACTTATTCCTAGTCCTACATCGTGGGAAACAAATTACCGATGGTTTTTATATAGGCAATTCACAACTTATTCTTTAATTACTCTGCTAATTACAAGTTAAACAACACAATTTTTGGCATGAACATAGTCAAACCATTTATTGACAAAGTCATGAAATGTCAAAGTTGTGACGTAAATATTAATCGAGATACGTTCATCTTAAGCAATGTGTGTTCAACTTTTTACCCACGACGTCGTCCGAAGGTTAATGAAGCCACTGGTGCACAACCCAAAACTAACTTGGTAGGAACTGAGTTAATATACTGAGTCGACTCTAAATGTGCAACGGCACTTGATGGGATCCCCTATGGCGCACGGCGTTGTGTGAAAGTTGGGCATTTTCGACCTGGGCCCGTATGTAAAACTCGAGGTTAATTTAACCCACGGCTACGGGCTTAACTCAGACTAGGACAAAAGAAACCCCAAAACAAAATTAAATTTAAAAAAAGGAAGCGAAGAAAGAAAGACAAAAATCCTTCTATAACGGCATAGGACCCGCTTCCTGATTTAAAACAAAAAAGAATAGAAAATTTAACCCTAGAGCTAGTTTAGTTCGAGGTTAGACTCTAACCCGGGGCTAAACTCCCTAACCCCCACTTCTACATGCGGGCCCTGGACACTGTGTTGCCAGTGGGAGTGAGTGGGTGGGTGTGTGGGAGCTTAACTTCATTTTCCACCACATATGGGTAATATCAAAGACGGGGCAAACGGGAAAAAGGCCAGCATAAATGTTTGGCCCTCGCCGGGATTCGGCAAGTGAGGGTGACGGGTATTTCTCTTTGAGCGTTATTCAGCGTCAATTGTGTGTCCTATTATTACATAAATATTTGTTCAGCCTCCCCAAAAGCTATTTAGGCTTCGATGTCCCACTCCAATCCCCCCCCCCCCCCACTCGCCCGCCCCCCCCCCCACCTCCCCCTCCTGGAGCGAACCCTGTCCCTCGAGAAAATGGAGATGGTCGCCCAAACTGATCTCCTCGCATCCGTCTTGCAGACAAGCCTCGTCTAGAGATCATCGGTTATCTGAAAAAGGCTTTAAACGCCACGGAATTCATAAGCGTTTAGATTATTTATTCGGGAAAACGGTATAGATCCACCATCAGCGACCATTATCTGGCAAAAAGGTTTAAGCACTGCACATTTGATAAATGCTTCTGTCGTTTTTCAGAAAACGGTGGGGATCGATCATCAGCGACCATTATCTTGCAAAAGGGGTTAAGCGCCATAGATTTGATACATGTTTCTGTTGTTTTTCAGAAAACGGTAGAGATCGACCATCAACAATCATTATCTGACAAAAGGGTTCAAGCGCCACAGATTTGATAAGCGGTTAGGCTCTTCTTTCACCTAACCGTGGCCATCGACTGTCAGTCGTCCTGTGGCCAGTTTCCTGTCCTTCCTGTCAACATGGCTGGCGGTGTGGCTTGCAGCGGAAGTGAGAATGGAGCGCGAAAAAAAAAAAAAAAAAAAAAAGGCGGGTGCTCACCCCTCCTCTCCGTCCCACTCCCTAGCCAGTAGCACTCCCCCCTCCCCCCCAAACCGCTCCCCCTCACAAGCACACACACGCACGAATGCACGGAGGCACGCACACAGCAACACACACACACACACACAGCGAGAAACTCTCTCTCTCCCTCTCTCTCTCTCTCTCACACACACACACACACACACAGAGCGAGAAACTCTCTCTCTCTCTCTCTCTCTCTCTCTCACACACACACACACACACACACACACACACAGCGAGAAACTCTCTCTCTCTCTCTCTCACACACACACACACACACACACACACACACACACACACACACACACACACAACCACTCGTTCAGCGGCCACTTTCCTGTCCACCTTGACAACAACCGCAACAACAACATCGTCAGCGGCGCTGCAACGTCCACGGAGCGATTCTGTAATCTTGGCGGCAACATCTGTCGACCTCTCACGAGGCAGTGTTAACACCGGTCACGGCATTGCAGGCAAAATGCTCCTTATATTGATCGTGCTTTCTCTCCCCTGTCACTCCTCGTGATGAATTATGGTTGGGAAGCATAACCCTTGGCGTCAAATTCCACACCCACAAAGCTTATTTACATTGGCACTGATGCATTGTTGCTTTGTGTAAACATGCGTAGGTTTTTTTGTCGTTAGGCGTTTAACGTTACAGTTGTATTTATCTGTTAGTCGTTTTTGTGGACTGTGTGTGTTCGGTGCAAAAAAATAGATCAAGCAAACTTGTGGAAATGGTAGCAAAACTTGGTGTCTTAATAATTTTAAAAAATAATGTTTCTCCTTTGCAAAAGAGCCGTTAAGGAACAGTAACTCTTGCTCGATTCTCGCTTACAAGACAAAAACCGAAAGAAGCGCCAAAAACATGGGATTAGTGCCAAATATTTTACTTTGTTGAAGAAAATCAATTTTTGGCAATGCCACAGTGAGAATATTTGTGAAAATCAAATATGCTCTGTCGGCTTTGTACTTTATTTTACTGTTTTCGCATGACCTGTAATCGGAAATTGTATCCCAGTAGTGACATACAAATTATTAAGTCTCCATTGTGTCGTTAAACACGTGCTCCTTCCGGTAGATTAAAGATCTAAGCTCCCAACAAAAAGCTTTCCGAGGTGTGAAAAAATTTTACAGAGTCGACCGTGCAAACACAGTCAACTCTGTCACAGTTGCAGAGTTTTCAGCGTTCCTGAAACCCTAGTAAAAGCCAAGGGCAGCCTGATTCACAGCTCAGTTTGCGTTTTGACACTGAGCGAGAAAGATCGTGCAGCACTCAACACCCCGGCGCTGGACACTGTAGCGATATTTCGCTCACTGACCAAAAGCCAAATAATGTCACGGCAAACTCGTGCTCTGGTTTTATAAGGGTCCATGAAGCGCTGAAAACTCTGCAACTGTGACAGAGTGGACTGTGCTTGCACGCTCGACTCTGTAAAATTTGTTCACACTTCGGAAAACTTTTTGGGGAGCCAGGGTGGTCGAATGGTAGAGCGTTGGACTTTTAATGCTCGGGTCGTGAGTTCGATCCCGGCTGGGGCCAAATATTTGTGCTGGCTTGTTCATCGTTGCCCCGTCTTTGATATCACCCTGTGTTGTGGAAAAGGACGTTAAACCCCCAAACACCTACCCACCCACTCGGAAAGCTTTTTGTTGGGAACTTAGATATTTAAGGTCAGTAATTGAAACTCCGAGGCCAACTATAAAAAAAAAGAAAACCAACAACAGAGGATGAAAAGTCAGCCATTTCCGTTTTCACCCTGAAAGGCTGACCAAAAATTCCACGCACAGACTCATTCAGCTGTAAACGCGGGAACAGAATCTGTGCGATGTGGAGGCACTGTGGGACAGTGTGTTTAACGATTGTCTAATGCCCACTAATCTCCTAGGCCCATCAGTGGCGGCAAGCCCCGGATGAGCGGAAGCATCAGTCACGTGACGTGGTCTCCTGATCGCCCGCCCGAGTCTCCTTGATCGGACACAGGGTCGCCACACTACGACCCTTTGTCTGCAGACCGTTTAGGAATAGCATGGGAGATACATGCGAGATCAGCAGAACCACGCAAACAGCGTAAAAAAGAAAGAAAAGAAAAAAAGCTTTGCAATTGTGTATGCAGCCTGTGTCTCACCGACCCGCATGCCCACTCACTCAGTCACGCACACTTTGTCTTTGGCACCAAGGAGTGAATCATAGTGGTAAATAGATAATGAATTACTGACAACAGACACCGTCTGGTGCATTTTGAGCAGCACGACAATACCGCTTTGTAGGAGGAGTAGACAGAAGAGAAGTAGGAGCAGAGAGAATCCTACGACAGTGAAGTTGGAGCAGAGAGAACGGTACGACAGTGAAGTAGGAACAGAGAGCACCTTACGACAGAGAAGTAGAGACAGAGAGAACCCTACGACAGAGAAGTAGAGACAGAGAGAACCCTACGACAGAGAAGTAGGAACAGAGAGAACCCTGCGACAGAGAAGTAGGAACAGAGAGAACCTTACAACAGAGAAGTAGAAACAGAGAGAACCTTACAACAGAGAAGTAGAAACAGAGAGAACCTTACAACAGAGAAGTAGAAACAGAGAG
>JACVVK020000128.1:742500-752500 GCA_018292915.2 Batillaria attramentaria | reverse complement strand
GTGTGTGTGTGTGTGTGTGTGTGTGTGTGTGTGTGTGTGTGTGTGTGTGTGTGTGTGTGTGTGTGTGTGTGTGTGTGCCCGTATTTGCTTTGCTATAATATGGATTTTCTAAGGAGTTGTTAAGAAATTATAAGAACAAAACTGAGGGAAGAAAATGAAAAAGGTTTATCAATTATGGAGTTTTCTCGTTGTTGGAATCATGGGAGTCTTTCAATTCGGCATTCATAGCCTTTCTTGCTCTTATTGATTTTCCGAGCAAGAAAATTTTCTTTCACAAAGAAATGAGATAAAATACCTTTGTTCCTCCCAGTTAATGGGTGGAATCTACGGAGGGCTCGGAAGCTGGGGCATTATTTTTATTATGATGGAGATGAGGATGATGGTAAGATGATGCTATGGAGGTCCGTGTGGTTTGGGACTGCGGGACAGGGCCGCATTAAATATCCCGGCATTAACCAGGCCCGGGAACTACGGCACCTGCGGTGCCGGCCCTGTAATCATCCACACCATAAGACGTGTCATACCAAGGGAAGCACCCCCAAAGTCGCACCCGTGAAGTGGGTGAATCTCGGCTGTGTGGCAACAGCCTCCCCAGTGTACCCATAGCACACCCGCTCTGGGTAGGAGCCGACCTAGGTAGGAAAAATCCCGCTTGCCTCGGCTGGGACTCGAACCCGGGTCTCCCGGTCCATGGTTGGAAGTGCTAACCAGTACACTACGGGGGCCGGTACAATTGTCTTTTTTGTAAAGTTGGACACAGTGTTGCGCGAGAGCCTAGAACACTTTTTTTTTTTTTTTTTTTTGGGGGGGGGGGGGGTTGTTTGTTTAAATTCTTTGACCAGCGTAACAGTACGGAAGATAGGACCGCCATCTGGGACAGGTTGTAAATGCCGTAAGTTTTATAGGCGCTCAGGCCTTGTCTAGGTGTCGGTCATATTGTCATGTCCGCTTACACACAAACGATTCGGATAACAAAGTGACCTTTATGTGCATGCTGATTCGACTGAATAATGCATGTTAAATACTTTGTTCTCTGTCTGGCATAAAACAGGCTTGGGAAGTGTCCTGGCTGGAAAATGACTGAAAATCCATAGCAGGGAGCGTCCACATCAGTCGATAACTTTACAGGAAAAACGACGACAGATACTGGGAATTGCTTTGGTTTGAGATCTAACGCGCGTGTTTACTGAACGGTTTTGTCTTGTGATGGCATGGTGTTTTTTGCTGAGGAGTCTGAGAAACATTTTCTGTCTGATGCAGACAATGGAGTGTTTGTATTGTATTGTATTGTATTGTATTGTATTGTATTGTATTGTATTGCCCTGCGCTGCGTTGTGTTGCGTTGCGTTGCGTGTCTTGTGTCATGTAGCGTTGCGTTGTCTCGTGTCATGTTGCGTTGCGTTGTCTCGTGTCGTGTTGCGTTGCGTTGTCTTGTGTCATGTTGCGTTGCGTTGTCTTGTGTCATGTTGCGTTGCGTTGTCCTGCGCAGCGTTGCGTTGCGTTGTCTCGTGTAATGTTGCGTTGCGCTGCGTTGCGTTGCGTTGTGTTGTCTTGTGTAATGTTGCGTTGCCCTGCACTGCGCTGCGATGCGTTGCGAGATGTCCCGGACACACGGCAATTCAGGTACTGCGGTTATGGTATGGTATGGTATGGTACGGTTCTTGGCAGACACATCCATCTCTTCTGAGATACTGAAGGCGCCGCAGGGCTAGAGATCGAAGCAGCGAAAACCTGCACCTGCTAAACCCTGCTTTATTTGCACCCCCCCCCCCCACCCTGCTATTCACTCTGGTGCTTAAGACAGTGTTATTGTTTTTACTCTTTTGGGACAAAGAACTACGAATACCCCAAAGCAAAATTAATACCAGTCTCAAGATGTTGGTGTTTGACTTATTCTACAGCAACCTAATTCTATAGTTGAAACTGTTTGTTTACATTTCACATCCCTTTCCAACATGTCTGCTCTCGGGTTCTCTTGGCAACCCGCTGCAGGTGACGTCGAAGTAAAGTACAATATCTAAGCAACACTTCCCCAAAATATAAAATCATCTGGCCTACATTGTGCAATGTTACCGCTGGTTTCAGGCATCTGGTGTCAGGCGTATGCAGGTAACTATGTCAGTATAGAAAGGGTTAAAGGCAGTTAGATCTCGGAGGAAAGACATTGCTGTCATAATGTAACGTTCAATGAGATTTTTAAACAAATGAAAAATCTCACAGACCCATGAAGGCGTAGACAGCTCTGTGCAGTTCAGTTTGCGGCAGTTTGACTCAGGCAAGCGCCAGAACAAAGCGCGATAACTCCGCGCGGCAACACTTACACACACACACCGAACGTCAAGCTAGCCCACGCTGCTTCCCCAGAAAGTGGTTTTCCGGGCTGAAGAGCTACAGTTTCCACGCCAAAGCTCTCTTTCTCTCTCTCTAGCTCGCTACAGCGGCCCTTTTTAGGGAATCAATGGTCATTCATTTCTCTTACCGTTTGCTGGGTGTCGGATGGACTTTTTGCTTCCAGCGGGCTGCTTGAAATCTGTGTTGATTCCTCGTTTGTGTAGCTTTTGTTTTTCACACGAGAGTCTGCGCTGAAAAAAAGAAAAGAAAAAAAAAGACTGACTGGATTACCGCAGAGAAGCAGGAGCTTTCACTGGAACACCCAGAGTCGATTTTCTCTGTATGCTTTGACAACATCAGCATGTGAAAAGAAACTTCAAGCACCCTTGACTAGCAGAGACTGCGAAACTTGGACAGGTAAATATTTTTTGTCCAATTGTTCGTTTGCTAATTTTAGCTGTGTTCTTTAAGAGCAATAACATGTTAAGTACACTTTAACCTTCGAGTATGTGACGTCAAAAGCATGACACAGAAAGTCAATTTTCCGCAAAACACTTCAGAGCAAAGTTACAAGTACTTCAGAGCTCAAAGCGGTTTCCTTAAAGGCCAGTGTTCGAGTCCGTAGGATTCAACAACGCTAAGTGACGGACAGTCAAACGGTAGAGTGTTAGTCTTCCAATGATGGGGTCGTGAGTTCGAATCCTGGCTGGGGCTAAATATTTGTGCTAGCTTTTTTCTCGTTGCCCCACCTTTGATATCACGCATTTGTGTTGAAAAAGGACGTTAAACCCTCAAACACCCACCCCACTCAACAACGTCCACCCAATTAAAGTCACCTGTGCACCCAAACCTGTTAGATGTGTCAAGTTATAAGAGGTCTATGGTCGGCGTTATGTTTCTGTAAACGCTTCCGGCTGGGGCCAAATATTTGTGCCTGCCTTTTTCTCGTTGCACCGTCTTTGATATCACCCGTACATGGTGGAAAAGAACGTTTAACACACACACACACACACACACACACACACACACACACACACACACACACACACACACACACACACGTCTGTAAACGCTTGCGGCCTGTTGCTATGTGTTTCTATCGAAGTTAGACCGATAGGGAAAGCAAGTTCTTGATCCGCACCCGTCCTCGCTGTCCACCGCTACTCCCCGTCAATCCCTCCCTCCCCCCCCCCCCCCCACACACACACACTTATCCCTCCAAAAAAGATACCACCAATCACAAAAGCTCTTATTTCTTGAATCTTCTATGTCGTAAAGTGACAAGACCTCAATGTCCGAGGGATTTATACCTCGTGCAGCAAGGTTTGGTACACACTTCTTTCCTTGCAGCTTCTGGCGCAGCCCAGCGGATTTTCATTTTCTTTGTTCCATGGTGTGAGTTCACACAGCACCTCTCTCTCTCTCTCTCTCTCTCTCTCTCTCAGTCATAGTCTCGTGTCCCTCATGTCAAGACAAAGACCTTTGGTCAGCGTAGTTATTCATACCAGGGTCCGACTTGTTGGAATGATCTCCCAGTCTCGATCAGATATGCAGACACAAAACTATCTTTCAAAACAAATTTGAAAACCCACCTCTTCACAGCCTTCAACCAATACCTGTTGCCACATCTTCATCTTGCTGGTCATGTGTGTGTGTGTGTGTGTGTGTGTGTGTGTGTGTGTGTGTGTGTGTGTGTGTGTGTGTGTGTGTGTGTGAGCCAGGGGCAGCTCGTGTATGATGCTACACACATGTGTTTTTAGTTAAATGTATGTGTGGAGTCATGTCGTGTGTGTTTCTGGGTGAGTGAGTGTGTTCTCTGTAAGGCGCCCTGAGCTCCCGCGAGAGGGAGGGCGTCTTTTTAAGTACCCATTTTATTATTATTATTATTGGATCCTAAAATCCTAACATTAATAAAACATTTGTCATTGTCATTGTCATTCTCTCTCTCTCTCTCTCTCTCTCTCTCTCTCTCTCTCTCTCTCTCTCTCTCTTGTAGTTTTGAGTTACCATAATTACGTATCGATTTAAACTGCCATTGCAATACTGTTACAATGTATTTGTTCCGCCCGGGGCCCGTATGTAAAACTCGAGTTTAATTTAACCCACGGCTACGGGCCAAACCCAGACTAGGACAAAAGAAACCCCTAAACAAAATTAAATAAAACAGGAAGCGAAGAAAGAAAGACAAAAATCCTTCTATCACGGCATAGGCACCTTGCTGGAATGGACCCGTTTCCTGATTTAAAACAGCAACAACAACAACAACAACAAACAACAGAGAATTTAGAGCTAGTTTAGTTTTAGGATAAACGCTAACCTGGGGCTAAATTCCCTAACCCCGACTTTTACATGCAGGCCCTGAGCATTACCGTGAGCTGTGATTGTTCATACTCATTAATTGTTACGTTCATACGATTTGTATTGCAACAAACGTGTTTAAACCAATGTCTAAATAGACTCTCACCCAAATGAGAGACAGAACAGTAGCTTTCTCGTCTATTTTTATTTTTTATTTAAAAAAAAAATTGCCTCTTGGGACGGTTCGTGCTACGTCAAGTTTGTATTTATTTGCTACGTACGTGCTTTACGTCATTCAAAACCTCTTTAAATCTTTATCTTTAAACAAAATCCGATCTTCTACACAAGGAACACATTTTTGGGTGGAATTTCGCGAAAGAGCATCAAGCTTTGCTCGGCTGCACAAGTAGATGTCTACTTTTCTTGTGGACACACGTAGTTTGTCGTTGAAATGTTTGGCGAAGTGCAAGCAATGTTGATTGGAGGTCGATCAAGAGAGAAGTTTGGCCAAATCAATTCTCCACGCGTTCGGTCAATTTCTCGAGAGAGTTTCGCTTGTCCGCTGTGTGGTGAATTACATTACAGAAAAGCGGAATTTCTTTTGTTTTTGTGCAAAACTGAAAAACGAAACTGAGTTAGTGCAGCTCTATTGTTTATAAGGAAATACTCAGCTGTTGTGCGTTTGGAAATGCGGTTTCCAAAGCTTTTCGGAGGGTTTTTTCTGTTTGTTGTTGTTGTTGGGTTGTGTGTGGGGTTTCTTTTTTAGGGGGGGGGGGGGTAAAACTTTGATTCTGTGAATGGATTATTTTTGGATTATTTGAAAACTTGTGACCTAATTTTTTTTTATGAACCATGCCTATCAATCAGAAATATATAACGCCTTCGGCGTAAGTGAGCAAAAATGCGAGGTGGAAAAAAAAGTGAGCCTAAATATACCTAACGAGATCCTCAAGGGAAAATAATGTCGTGTAATCAGTAATTGACGTGTACTCCTAAAACCATCATTGGACAATGGGGAAAAAGTGACGTCAGTGAATGGCGTCAAAGTGTTTGGAATAGTTTGGAATTTCTCGAATAAAGGCTTGTCGGCTTTAAAAAAAAAAAAAAAAAAAAAACTGAAAACACTGGTTTTACTTACGCCGAGAAGAAAGGAAGAGACAGGGAACACTGGCTATTGTGATTTTGTTTCCTGAATGACGTTTATTCTGCGAAAAGTCTACCCAAACGAGGGTCTATATAAAGTTATTGCCGAAAATCTTCAAACGCATCATATACCACCGGCAGTACATTTTTACAGCATGGCCTTTGAAGACGAACTCATCTACATTTACTACTGAATGTTCCTCAGAGTACACTTGTCATAAATCATATATCACCCTTGAAGACTGGAAAACCAAGTGACGTGTACCAAAGAGTTACTCTGGAACAGGGGAAGAAAAACCGGTAACAAGAAACGTTTCTGACGAAAAACTGAAAAGTAGCGAGAAAGATGAAAATACACATTTCACCTGAATGGTGATATTTATAAAATTCCGCCTAGTTTGCTTAAACGTGTATGGTGAAGCCCAGTTTTGTAGAACCTTTCAGTGCACATTTCCTGTCGTATTTTCTTTTTTTTAATTCTGTTTTTTTTTTTTTTTTTTTTTTACACATAGACATCAAATCGAACACACATACATTGATACACCTACATCTTTCACAAATGTTAGAAGAAGGAAAACAACAATGATACCCTTACGCCTTTGAAGGACATCTCACAACCAACCTCTACATTTATACACATACATCTTCCAATAGTACAGTCTCACATACATTACATACACTTATCCTGTCGTATTTTCATGCAGACAACACGAAAAAGGCCAGCAAAAGTCTACTTGCATTATTGTTTTGTTTTGGTTTTTTGGTCAATGTAAAGTAAATGCGGAGTAAACACAGTTCAATTTTCGAGCACGTAAGTACCACTTCATCCACAAGCCTGGACTTCAACTGGTCTCATTGTGTGGGTATAGTGCTTGTAATTAGCTCTGGAAGTTCCATGTAATCAACTAGTCGTTGCATCTGTTGTCGTTCATGAAAGAGTAAATAGAAACGTGGGATGTGTAATCTGGCTCTGTGGCTTTGCTACAGAAACTTTGTTCGCGCCCACAACTCGTAATTTAGCTCTGTAAATGCCATTTAATCTTTAGATTTGCTATTATAGTAAGTAGAGTAAATGCAAGCATGGAACATGCAATCAGGCTCTGTGACTTTGCTACCGTGCCACTGTTCAAGCGCAAGAATTGTCAGTTAGCTCTCTAAGTAATAATAATAATAATAATGAGTATTGTATAGGCGCTTTACCCAATTTCATCAATCGGCCCAAAGCGTCGCGAACTGAACCCAACACGCACGCTCACGTGAATCACACGCATACTCTCACACACTGGACATGAACACATTACAATCACGTGGTGCGAAGGGTCAGCTCAGCTATTTAAATTTCGGAATTTAGATTTGCATTTATTTTTCATATTTGGTGGGCTGAACACTTCCAAAGCAGAAGGGGGGGAGGGGGGAGCCGGAGTACCCGGACAGAACCCCCGACGATCGGCCCGAATGAACGGTGCCACATAAGAGAAGGAAAAATTCTTTGCCCCGAGTGAGATTCGAACCCATGACCTCTCGCATTGGTGACAAGTCTCTTAACCACTATACCACCGCCCGCCCGCACTATTAAAGTGTCAAGTGTCAATTAATAGTTAGAGCCGCTGTCCTTAAATTCTGAAAATGTCATTTAATCTTTAGATTTACTATTATTGTTAAAAGAGTAAATGCAATCATGTAACATGCCATCTGGCTCTGTGACTTTTGCTACGGTGCCACGTACTATTCAAGCACAGGAATTGTCATTTGGCTCTTTAAGTGTCATTTAGAAATTAGATCCGCTATTCTTATTGGCAGAGTAACAGTGTCACTGTTCAAGCACAGGAATTGTCATTTGGCTCTTTAAGTGTCATTTAGAAATTAGATCCGCTGTTCTTATTGGCAGAGTAACAGTGTCACTGTTCAAGCACAGGAATTGTCATTTGGCTCTTTAAGTGTCATTTAGAAATTAGATCCACTATTCTTATTGGCAGAGTAACAGTGTCACTGTTCAAGCACAGGAATTGTCATTTAGCTCTCTAAGTGTCATTTAGAAATTAGATCCGCTGTTCTTATTGGCAGAGTAACAGTGTCACTGTTCAAACACAGGAATTGTCATTTGGCTCTTTAAGTGTCATTTAGAAATTAGATCCACTATTCTTATTGGCAGAGTAACAGTGTCACTGTTCAAGCACAGGAATTGTCATTTAGCTCTCTAAGTGTCATTTAGAAATTAGATCCACTATTCTTATTGGCAGAGTAACAGTGTCACTGTTCAAGCACAGGAATTGTCATTTGGCTCTTTAAGTGTCATTTAGAAATTAGATCCACTATTCTTATTGGCAGAGTAACAGTGTCACTGTTCAAGCACAGGAATTGTCATTTGGCTCTTTAAGTGTCATTTAGAAATTAGATCCACTATTCTTATTGGCAGAGTAACAGTGTCACTGTTCAAGCACAGGAATTGTCATTTAGCTCTCTAAGTGTCATTTAGAAATGAGATCCGCTATTCTTATTGGCAGAGTAAGTGTAACCATGGTACAGGATCTCCTTTAAGTCTCACAATTTTTTTTAGTATATATTTACATCTTGTTTTAAGCTGAGCACTTTTTATGTTTTAAAAAACCTGGCAAGAAGGGACTTGGTTTAGCTGCGAAATAGTCTTTGCTGATTGCGCGGCGTTAAGCCCTAACTAACTAACTAAGTAATCATTGTACGTGTAATTGGCTGTCTGAATTCGCTACTGTACCACTGTTCAAGCACAAGGGTTGTAATTTAGCCCTGTAAATGTCATTAACGCATCTATTCATTATTGAAAGAGTAACTGCGAGAACGGTACGTGTGATTTGGCTCTGTGACTTTGTCACTGTGTCACTCGACTCCGTAAGTGCCATTTTGTTTCTATTCAGTAAATCTGCCATCTTTATTGAAAGAGTACGTATAAGCGCGCAAAGCACGGTATTTGTAATTTAACTCTGTGACTTGGCCGCAGTCAGCACTTGTCG
Source organism: Batillaria attramentaria (assembly GCA_018292915.2). Taxonomy (NCBI): domain Eukaryota; kingdom Metazoa; phylum Mollusca; class Gastropoda; family Batillariidae; genus Batillaria; species Batillaria attramentaria. The sequence goes on along the minus strand of JACVVK020000128.1, from coordinate 743,741 downwards.
TGCGATGGAGAGCATTGCCTGATGGTGATCGAGAGATCGGGCCAGACAATGCCACAATAGGAATGCTTCGCGGTGTGTGGAAGATGAATCGATAGGACAAATGCGAAACGTGATGCTGGAAATGGACCAAGTGTTTGCGGATGCCAGCATGCCTCTTTGGGCCGGCATTTCTCTCTCTCTAATTCCCCCCCCCCTCTACCCCCCCCCCCTCTCTCTCTCTCTCTGTAGAATAGCATAACAGCATGCCTAAATGCTCTATCCTGAATAAAAAAAAAAAAAAAAAACCGTTTCATCATCATTATCTCTCTCTGTGGCTAAGACTCGGTTCCAGCTTTTCTGTTTTTATGTCACGCGACGTTCATATTTATGTGTATGTAACCATTGCTAAATAGGTTGATGCATGAAGAGTATTAGATGTCCGAGTCTCTCTCTCTCTCTCTCTCTCTCTCTCTCGCGTTCGCTCGCTTCCATGGGTCCCATTACTGCACACGGAAATGATGTCATCACGGAATTGTGCGAATGGGATGATAACAGAATTTGTTCCACTGACTGTGATCGGCTGTGATGTGGCTTGTAATAGCCCCCTCAGCTGCGGCACAAGTGTGTGGGGATGATGTCGGGGGGGGGGGGGGAGGGGGGGACCCACAACGGAGAGGCGATGAAATGGATATCACAAAGTTAGGGGTCAGGACTGTGCCATTTTTTTTCAGCAGAAAACCACTTTTTCTTTGACATATATATTTCTGCAGATAAACAGGACCGTTTTCTGCTGCAAGGTATCATTTTTCTGCTGGAAAAAAAAAAACTTGGGGTTTTCGGAGAAAAACATGATTGTCCAATTGCATGCAGGGGAAAAACAGCTAAATTTCGCCAACCATTATGCTCTCTCATCGTAAATCGCTGCCTCATTGGGCACCTTCTAACCACCCAGGTGTGATGTGGTGAGAAACACACACAGATTCAACCAACCAAAACCGTCGATACAGAAATAATAAAAACACTTACAACTAAGCATTTCGAACACTTACCCGCCAGGACAACACCTATGTAAGCGATGGTCGCTCTTTGGACAGTCAGCTGCGTGGATCAGAGAGTTAGCATCTGGTGTGTCCACAAAGTGCAGAGTGAAATTTGTACCGACTGGATTTGATCGCTTACAAAAGGAAATTAAGCCACCAGTGCATGATTGCCATAATTGTGAAAGGTCTTGGTCAGAAGCTGGTGTGCTGGTAAACTTGACG
>JACVVK020000128.1:720000-740000 GCA_018292915.2 Batillaria attramentaria | reverse complement strand
TCGCATCCGAGCCTCAGCTGGTCGTTAGCCAAGGCAGCACAGCGGGCCACAGCCTGCCTGCGACGGGATCGCAACTTCTGCCTTGAGGTAGGTAAGTGGGCTTTCTCTCTAACTCTCTCTGGTATTACAAAATACTATTACTAATTACATTTTGACTCATGTGATTATATGTTGTAGTTCTCCGTCGTCTGTGGTCCGCCTGTATGTTGTCTGTCTGTCTGTCTGTCTGTCTGTCTGTCTGTGACAAACTTTAACATTGGCTTTTTTTCCCTCAATAACTATACACAGTGGAAGCACCAAACATGTTTTCTTAAACTTCCTGCAACGGTAAGTTTCGAGATGGTCATTGTGCCTTACGCGTTACCGTTAATGAATAAAGGGTCATTGTCATTGTCATTGTCTTTGTTCAGATTACTTTACAGATTCGTGTGAATAGAGTCAAAGAATACAAATGCACAAAGCCTCAAAATGCGTTTATATTCCTTATTAGCCTCAGGCATTTAGTCACCCCTAAAAATGCTTTAATGTAGAAACAAAAATTACCATGCGTAGACCATTCAAGGGCACACACCTGACAGGAGTTTTAAAAAATTGAATGTCTGCTTTACGCTCAGGCCTTACTGGAGTAATTGCAAAGTTTACTTTCTATTCAGGCCAGAAGGCCACTTCACCTAAAACCACTCGCATCAACTTTGCCTTTCTTGTGCGCAAAACGTCCGGTCTTCACTGGCAGCCTCCCGTTGCTACTTCCTGGCATGCACTTGCCCTACCAAATACAAAAAAAAAATCACAAAAATCACGCTTTTCCTTGACAACAAAAATCATTACGAACCAGCACACTGGCAAAACAGGTGCTTCAAACAAACACTGTACTTGACCCAACTCGAAATATGTGTCCTTACAGGCCGTTCTTAACCGGGCGAACCACCAGTCTGGCGAACTTGTTCGGCGAACTGAGTATCGTATACGAACAGGGCAAGCGCGCACACGTACGTGGTTCCAGAGGTTCGGCCGGACTAGTTCTCTTTCTTAACCGACCGTTAATGATATGCATACGTCATCTCCCGAACAAGGCGGACTGTGAAGTTGAGACAATCGTAAACAACCAAAATGGCCGCCTTCGTAGATCGAGACGACCAGGCATTTGCGGTAGTTATCGTTTTGAGTGAACTCTTGGAAGCCGAGGAAGAGGAAAAAAGAGGAAAAGAGCGCAAGAGAGGGAAATGTGAAGTGAGTCGATAGCCGCCAATCCGTCCGCCATTTTCCTCAACAGCTCTCCCCGAGCAGCCAATCAGAGCGCAGGATCGGCAAAAGGATCGCGAGGGTTCCCACGACACGCTATGCAGTCCTCGAACCTAGTTCGGCGAACCTTTCGAACCAGGGTTTGCGCACAAGTATTTGGTCGGTTAAGAAACAACGTGCGCGAACCTAGTTCGCCGTACTCTTCGAACCTAGTTCGCGAACCAAAAGTCCGCCCGGTTAAGAACGGCCTTACGGGAAGCCGGGGTGGCCGAATGGTAGAGCGTTGGACTTCTAATGCTCGGGTCGTGAGTTCGCATCCCGGCACGGGCCAAATATTTGTGCTGGCTTTTTCGTCGTTGCCCCGTCTTTGATATCACCCGTACGTGGTGGAAAAGGACGTTAAACCCCCAAACACCCACCCATCCACCCACCTTGTGTCCTTACGCCTGTATAGTGGTAGAGCTTCGGACTCTCAATGCTCGGGTCGTGAGTTTGAATCCCGGCTGGAGCCAAATATTTGTACTGGCCTTTTTTTTTCTCGTTGCCCCGTCTTTGATATCACCCTTACGTGGTGGAAAAGGACGTTAAACTCCCAAACACCCACCCACCCACGCACGCAGCCACGCTTGTATAGCACCCAAGACCTTTCCAAGTGCAGCCTATGTCTGAGTATGTCTGAGACACTTCTGTGGTTGGTGTGGAAATCCCTGATGCCAATTATGCATTTCAAGCATCATGCTCCACCCCCTCCCCCTTCGTACAGCCCAATTACAGTAGCGTCTGCAAGCCGCTGTTGCCTCAACAGCGAGGGATGAAACTGCGTGGGTATAATGACGCTATTTCTAAGATGGCAGAGTTGGTTTACGTCGGGATGACAGAATATTAATTTTGGAAACACGCAGTAGCCGTTAGAGTCTCTCTCTCTCTCTCTCTCTCTCTCTCTCTCTCTCTCTCTCTCTCTCTCTCATTTAATTTCCGTTTAATTTAGACACGGCGTTACTGGAAATCAAGTTTCTTTTTGTGACCAAGTAGTGTGTGTGTGTGTGTGTGTGTGTGTGTGTGTGTGTGTGTGTGTGTGTGTGTGTGTGTGTGTGTGTGTGTGTGTGTGTGTGTGTGTGAGCGCTCCCACGCGTTTCATTGGTTTAAATTATGGAGTGGAAATGTGATTTCACAAAAAGCACTGGCATGCTCACAGTTATATTACGTTTTCTCTCTACACGTCACTTCTCATAATTATTCCCAACTCTGCCCTGTGGGACAGGTAATTTTAGTGTGAAAGTAGCGTATTGAATATCTGACGCCTGTAATTTTACACAACTTCTTTTTTCTTTTTCTCTGTTTTTTCCTTGCCGCGTAAAACCTAACCCTACTGTAGCTGGCGCACTTTGTCGTCTCACAGGAAAATGATTCGCAATACACCACACACACACACACACACACACACACACACACACACACACACACACAGACACACACACACACACCATCCAGCGAAATTTGAAAATAGGTATTTCCCTTGGTGCTGTAAGTCCCCCGTGAAAAATGGAACCCGAATTTCTCGAAAAGGAAAACAAGAATAATTTAGCACACACACACACACACACACACACACACACACACACACACACACACACACACACACACACACACACACACACACACACACACACACCATCCAGCGAAATTTGAAAATAGGTATTTCCCTTGGTGCTGTAATTCCCCCGTGAAAAAAGGAACCCGAATTTCTCGAAAAGGAAAACAAAAATAATTTAGCATACACACACACACACACACACACACACACACACACCACCACCACCACCACCACCACCAACAACAACAACAACAACAACAACAACAACAACAAAGAGCATTGCAAGTTCAGTTTATGTATTCCTGTATTCACGTCTGTTTTTATTTTTCCTGTTTTCAGATCGATCTGACGGATGTGTTGTTAGACTGGTACATGGTGCACCGTGACGCAATCACAAGCTGTGACGACATCCACAACCTGCGCACGCGCAGAACCCGCCTGTGTGTGACCAATCACAAGGTGTACAGTCACCAGTTTGACTGCAGTCCGAAGTGGATCGTATTCCTGTGTCTCTGCTGGATAGTTTCTGTGCCTTGTTACGTGGTGGGTGGTTCATTGGCGGCTGTTCCCTTTGATTTCTCTAGTGGTGTATTTCACTAGTGAAATAACTCATGTGACACATCACGTGACAATCATCCGTCATGGTTTTATCTATATAGATAGAAAGAACACAGATAGAACCGTTTTGTAGAGAACCATCAGTAAAGACGTATTACTACCTTTGGTCAACATGGCGGGTAACAACGAAACTTTTGTTTTTACTCGGTATCGGTGTTTCCTTGGTCAAGTAAAAATTACTGTATCGGGGTGTGTGTGTGTGTGTGTGTGTGTGTGTGTGTGTGTGTGTGTGTGTGTGTGTGTGTGTGTGTGTGTGTGTGTGTGTGTGAGAGAGAGAGAGAGAGAGAGGTGTTTGGGAGCTTAACCTCCATTTCTACCACGTAAGAGTGATAATTATTAAAGACGGGGGTAACGAGAAAAAGACCAGCACAACATTTGGCCCCAGAGAGAGAGAGAGAGAGAGAGAGATTCTCTGATATCTATGTAACTGAGTTTGTTTGGTTTTTTTTTTTTTTTTTTGGTTTTGTTTTGTTTTTTGTTTGTTTGGTTTTTTTTTTACAGATATACCGTAAACTCACCTGCTGTGACATCCGGATGAAGGTTCAGTGTGAAGTGGCTAGCGCCGGAAGTACAGTTTCATCCAGTGAAAACAGAAGGTACTCGCAGTATACAATCACTTTAATGTATAATTTAATTTTCTTAATTCTTTAATTTTCTGTATAACAGATATGTTGGTATCTGAGCCGGGGGCCGTGTATGATGCTGCACATTATGTGTATTTAGTAAAATTAATTTGCGGTGGTGTTCTGGCTTTTCGTCATTTTGGCTTCACTCGTCACGTATCAAACTATCGCGAACTCTCCGGTCATCGTCCGAGAGGCTTCTCAAAATTCCCAAGCGCAACCTGAAATCCTTTGGCGAGCGCTCTTTCAGTTTTGGAACCTTTCGGAACTGTCTGCCAGCGAATCTTAGAAGTGCCCCCACACTGTCTATTTTTTAAGAGCAATCTTATAACACGTTCCTCTTTTGTAAAGCCTTCCAGTAATTTCCTGTGTCAGTAACTAGTCAGTTTCACCAGTGTATGCGTGTCCACCGTTTGTAAAATGTGTGTGAGTGTCGGTGAGTGATTGGCGCATTGAGTTTTTTGCTAAAGAAATGCGCCGTACAGATACCATCTACTATCATCATTATCATTGTTTCTTTTCTTCAGAGTCACCGTGCAGACTGGACAGAGGACTTACCAGACTGTGTGACGTCATCAAAGCATACGAGTGACGTCATCAAAGCATACGAGTATCGGGCAAACAACCGTGATCCAAAACTCTCACTGATGAAATGTCAAGTGTTCCTTGCATCTCGACGCGTGGGTGACTATACGCTGATCGACTCTAGATTCAGGAAATTAAGCGCTTTTCAACAGCCGAGCCAAGAATTTCTTCAAGGAGTGGATTTTTCCGAAGACATGATCAACAAAGTGCTCTTGTGCATCTTATACAACCTTACAAGGACTGTATGGACCTGATACAATTGTTGCCAGTCTCATTACTGAATGTCTCCGGCGGAAACAGACTTCGCTTTGGCCGTGTTGAATAATAATAATAATAATGACAGTACTTATATAGCTCTATAACCTATTGCTTGATAACAGTTCAAAGCGCTGAAAAAACAAGTATACAATAATAGGGGGAAAAATTGCAATGCCATATGGTCAAAGCGTAACGACATACGCACGCACGCACGCACGCACCCCCCCCCCCCCCCCCCCCCCCACACACACACACACACGATGCAAACCAGAACAGTCAAATGTTGTTATGGGCAGAAAACAGGTGGGTCTTCAGGTTTTTCTTGAAAGTTTCAAGGGAGGGTGCTTGGCGGAGTGAATGAGAGAGAGAAGGAATTCCAGACTAAAGGACCAGTGTAAGAGAAAGCTCCAGTGCCAACGGTGGAAAGTTTAGTGCGATGAACCTTGAGGATAAGAGTGTCAGCTGAAGACTGGAGGGAGCGTGACGGAGTGTAGAGTTGGATCAGTTCAGAAAGGTAGGATGGGGCAGAATCAATGCAGTAGCAAAGGGTGCAGGTTTTGTACTGAATCAGTAACCATTGAACCCATTTAGGACCGCATGGTTTGAGGTGATTTCCGTGTTGACTAGCTCTGAGGGATGACACAAAACACGTTACTCGGGAAAAAATCCTCTTCATAGTATACTCTAACAAGGAAAATGGCGATTTTTCAAAGTAAATCAAAATTAATACTCTTTGTGCATAAATGTGTAAAGTTAAGTGGACGTCAACTGTGAAGTACAAGTAGCTGCAGATGGTAAAGTTTGCAGAGCGCATAATATTATTGTGTTATTAACTCATTCTCCCCTAGCTACGACAATGGCCGTAACAGTTTGTTCACTTTTATCTCCCTTTCCAACATTTTTATCAGGTTTCCTTGGCAACCCGCTGAAGGTAATGTCAAAGTAAAGTACAACATCTAAGCAACACTTCAACTTAATATAAATTTTTATTTTTTTTTATTTTTTTCTTTTTACTGTCCCACCAACTCTTGCCAGATCCAGTGGTGTTCCTCCCAGGTAATGGGTGGAATCCACGGAGGGCTCGGAAGTTGGGGCATTTTTTTTATTATGCATGACGATGGAGATCAGGATGATGGTAAGATGATGCTATGGAGGTCGTTTGGGACTGCAGGACAGAGCCGCATTCCACGCTTCCTGCCAGAAATATCCCGGCATTAACCAGGCCCGGGAACTACAGCATCTGCGGTGCCGGCCGTGTAATCATCCACATCATAAGACGTGTCATACCAAGGGAAGCACCCCCAAAGTCGCACTCGCGAAGTGGGTGAATCTCGTTTGTGTGGCAACACCCTCCCCATTGGGCCCATAGCACACCCGCTCTTGGTAGGAGCCGACCTAGGTAGGAAAAAATCCCGCTTGTCTCGGCTGGGACTCGAACCCGGGTCTCCCGGTCCATGGTCCGAAGTGCTAACCACTACACTACGGGGGCCGGCATATAAAATCATTTGGCCTACATGGTACAATATTACCACGGGATCCAGGCAACCAGTGGCAACCGGTGTCAGACATATGATGGTAAGAAACAGTTTATAGAAAGGGTTAAAGGTCGTGTTTGGCAATATTGATGTTATTCATGTATTTTGTTGTATGCAATTTGTACTCTTCGTGCTTCTCAAAACATACGTGTATGTTAATTAGCAGCAGATGGGCACGTGACTAGAACGAGACAGTTATTGGTGTAAGCGTGGCGGTATTTTATTTGATCAGGCATATATTAGGTACAGTTTTCATTCATTATTCTGACAAAGAGCCACATTTCTTTTCCCTGCATATTTGGCGTTGTTTTTTGACTGCTTAAAAAAAGCTTTCTTTGTTTTCTGTTTTATTTTACTCCTGCTATGTCGCTCTCTTCGTGCACTCGCAGAGAAGACACTGGATACAACAGAATACAACTCCAATACTTTATTAACAGAAGATGCGCGGAGAACAAATTCACGAAAGAAGCAGAACCCAGAACGCTGTGCAGGGCTGCTTACATATTGAACAGGTCAGATCTAGAACATTCTTCAACTTACTGACAAGTTCGAAATCTTCCCAAGGTGACGTAACCTACTGACGTTACTGCACCAGCATGTTCTGGGATGGTCTAGAAATTTCCATCGAAATGCAGTGGCTTTTCTCGATCTCTACAACAATGCAAGAATCAGGAACTATAATAGAATTGGTGAGTCAGGGGAATTTTGCCAAGACGTGGTTACATGACGTGCCATCTCTTCAAATAACTTATAGGCAACAATAACTGTGTTCATTTTATTCTCTTCCTCGCCCAACTCATGCAAACAAAAATAATTATACTGAAGGGTAACGTTTTGTTTTTTTTTAAACCGCGCTTGTGCGGTTGAATGGGTTTGTGGGAGTTTAACGTCCTTTTCCACCACGTAAGCGTGATATAAAAGACGGGGCAATGAGAAAGAGGCCAGCGTAAATGTTTGTCCAGCCCGGCCCCTCGATGGCGCCCCTGATATCTTCTCTATGTTGCCCTCTATCTTTTCTCGCATGCCGCGAAACATTTGGATGGCCGATGTCAGCTTTCAAATCAAAGAAATGCACGTACGGACGTGGTATAAACATTTTTTCCCAATTTGGTGTCCCCGATTTCGTTCAAACTCACAGTTTATCGGTCAAAATGAACAAACTCAAGTAGTGTGTTTTCCGTAACCGGGGGCACCTCTTTGTGCAAACTCGATTTATATTATATCATACACCGTTTATGTATCCTATTTATTTATCCCAGCTATAGGATATCAGTGCGTATTGGTTGATTAATGGCGGAAAAAAATGGAGAAAAACGTGTTTATAATTGATCTTGTGAATCGCCGTTGAAACAGATGACTCATAGCATTCGTTTGGTTTTCATTATGAAACGCGTTTTTGTGATATTATTTTGCTCATAATAAAATGATTTTAGTATATCAGCTACACTTCGTATTGGAACTAGAACATCCTTAAACCTTGTTTGTTGTACATGCATCGGACTCTCTCTCTCTCTCTCTCTCTCTCTCTCTTTGTGTGTGTGTGTGTGTGTGTGTGTGTGTGTGTGTTTGTGTGTGTGTGTCGTTTAAATTGTCATTTCTTTTTACTGTTTTCATTTCTTCTTCCTTCTGACCTCAAGCGTAAACTAATTTTGCTTAAAGACCTCTTTCTTTATGGCTAACTGATGACGGACGTAACTGTTCCCTTGTTACACGTTGCCCGCGCTGGAATCTCTCAGATTTCTTGTTTGCTGGAACCGAAGGCTGACCTTCCATTAATGTTGTTTTCATTCGATTCAGCCATGCTTTTATCTTCTGGAAACGCACGCAAATGGGACATGCGAGTCAGTTTCAAAGAGTGAACTGTCGCATCAAATATCCCCCGGGCGGACAAAATGGACCTCGCTGATTGGACGATTTGGCTGACAGACAACGTTGTCGTGCAGAATATTGCAGAATGTTACAGCCAAAACGACCTGTTAACGTTTTGTTTGACGCAGATAAAAGGGTTTGTGTACTGAACTGCTGCACTTAGTGAGACAAAACGGAGTTAACAAGACACTGGAAAACTAGGACGCGGACCAACACCTGAGTATCTTTTGACTGTTGTTGATAGTAACATTGGTATACAATTGGTGACGGGACCTCATGAAAGAGATTGGGGGATGGGCTGGGAGTTTATATTAACGTCCTTTTCCACCACGTATGGGTGATTGTGGGTGGGTGGGTGTTTGGAGTTAAAGTCCTTTTCCACCACGTATGGGTGATTGTGGGTGGGTAGGTGTTTGGAGTTTAACGTCCTTTTCCACCACGTATGGGTGGTTGTGGATGGGTAGGTGTTTGGAGTTTAACGTCCTTTTCCACCACGTATGGGTGATTGTGGGCGGGTGGGTGTTTGGAGTTTAACGTCCTTTTCCACCACGTATGGATGATTGTGGGTGGGTGGGTGTTTCGAGTTTAACGTCCTTTTCCACCACGTGTGGGTGATACCAAAGACGAGGGAACAAAAAAAAGGCCAGCACAAATGTTTGGCCCTAGCCGGGATTCGAACTCATGACCCGGAAGACCAACCCTCTACCATTCGGCTATCCCACCTCCCCCAAAGAAAGGTCGAAGTAGCATACCATCTTTCTAGAAAGTCAGAAAAAAAGACGAAGGGTCAGCTACATTGATTATGAGGCTTTTTTCCCCTGTTCAGGACATCCAATACATCTTCTGTCAGATTTGCAAGGCTGAATAGCTCCCATAATCATGCGATAAAGAGCATTCACTACCACCACACAATACTGGCACGAATCCCATGTCATACCATTTTCTCAAAAGGGCCTGCTGCAAAAATTGCTCCAGAAATGCTACAGACTTTTTTTGTAACAAAGGAAAGTTGTTGTTTTTTTCTGCATTGTCCACTGATATGCATCCCCCCCCCCCCCCCCCCCGAAGATATGCACTGCAAACGAGTCTGTGCTTGAATTAAAATAGTTTCGACTCGATTTGGGAGGAAAACCCCACAACCAAATTCCTGTCTACCAGGGATGGAGGGGGGGGGGGTGGTTCTGGGGTTAAGAGTAGTTAAAAACAAGTAACGTCCTTCTTCACCAGGGGATTTGGACCTAGGACCGCTGAGGATCCTCAGCTGGGCGCCCTAAAGCCGGCTCTTAACTGGGCACTGCGGAACGCCACAGTGCTGTGCACAGTTGTGACACACTTGTGATTTAAGGGGGGGGGGGGGGGTCCGCCGCTGTGGCGTCATCACAGCAACCTGGATTTCAAATAGCCACAACACATTCTGATTGGCTGTACTACGTCACTCGGCGCGCAAACATGGCGGACAGTGCATCTTCATTCGTTGAAAAGTTTTCCGCACCCTGTTATATAGGTGTCCTGCGTTTTGATGCTTTAACAACTAGGCCAAAGGGAGACCATACTTTCAATGTTCCCTAACTCCTGATGGAAGGACGATAATAGATCAAAGCAACCCAGGCCGTTGAATCTGTATACAGCGTGATATGCGCCGACGGAAAAGCTCATCAAATATTTACTCTTTGTGTCGGCCGAGGGATTGAACAAACCTAGGGTCATTAAGGCAATAGCTTGTAATCATTTAAAGTAGCAGCCGTGACGGTGATTTTTTTCAGCCCTTCAGATGTCCGCTGACGTCCCTGAAATGTTTTCTAATTTGCGCAGTATTCTCACTAATGAAAAAAAGTCAAAAGGTGCGGAGCTTTGCAAGTGATGCAAATGAGATTTTGTTCGGGCGGAGGCTTAATGTCGATTTCTATTTTTGTGAAAATCGTGTCCCGGTTATCGCCATTTCCATCACTGGATTTCTCTAGAGGCTTGTAGTTTGAACACGCAGACACTTCCGTCCGTGCGCAGTCAGACAGACATAATACAAACAATGCCACAACAGAAGCTTAATTTATTTTGTTGGGAATCTCTCTCTCTCTCTCTCTCTCTCTCTGGATATCTGTTTGACTGTCTATCCGTTTGCTCGTCCGTCTGTCTATCTGTCAGTCTGCCTGCCTGCCTGCCTGCCTCTCCGCCTGTCTGTTTGTCTGTCTGTCTGTCTGTCACACAATCCGCCTACACACAACCGCCCAACTACACTCACACGCGCATAAATGCTGAGAGCACACACACACACACACACACACACACACACACACACACACACACACACACACACACACACACACACACACACACACACACACACACGAACAACCAAGCACTGCACAGTCTCCTAGCCTGAAATTGCACTCAAACAGTCGTATAACAGGCCCAGCGCTGATAATGCGACAGAAGTGCATAAAATAGGATCCCATAAAACATTGACCGACTCCTGAAAGCTTTGCGTCGTCACGTCGACCAGGAAAATTGAGACAAATTCGCCCAACTGCATCGCCTGAAAGCTTTTTATCCCGAATCCATTCGGTCATGATATCAGTTCCTTTAACACCCACAATCTGTATTATCTTTAAATGTAGAAACTCCCCACCAAATACTCAGCGACACTTGGTTGCTGTGTCCAGCTCGATATTGAAATTGTAATAGGAAATCTCCTGCACAATGGAATCCAATTTCTGGTGTCACGGTAAACTTTACACAGTTTCTGCGCAGCTGCTGTCAGGCGCGTGAGGCCGCCGCGAAATTGATAATTTCAGGTAAAGAAGAAAGCTGTTTACTAAATCTGTTTTCGATTCTCTCTTAAACAAACAGTAAAGCATTTTGAAATTGAATTGAATCTTCTGCTCCGTGTAGGCGTTTGCCCGTCAGATTGAAGTCATAGTTTCAATCAGTCAATCAATCAATCAATCAATCAATCAATCAATCAATCAATCAATCAATCAATCAATCAATCAGTCCTTTATTAACCCCTTCCGGGAAATTACATGTCCGCCAGGGACATACAAACAGGACATAAAAGAGTTCTTAAAAGAGATTAAAAAAAAACACAATTTATCACCATAATACACATAATTTATCACATAATTTATCACATAAATTATCACATATATCACAGGCTATACATATTATAGGCATGCATATATGGGTAAAATTAAAGTCACATTATATTACCTCTATCGCACACGCACGTCAGACCACCACTTCCTCCCCCCGCCGTACACACACACCGTCCCACGCACGCACCCCCCCCCCCCACCACCCCCCCCCTCCAACACACACACACACACACACCCGCAGTCACAGACTATCTACATGCTGTCCGACTCTTGCTGTTGACCGAGCGAACGGCCGAGGGCATAAAAGAGTTCGCATAGCGAGTGGTTTTAACGAGGGGAGCCCTGAGGCGGCCGCTTCGCTCTATCACCAGCGCGTTGAAAACGTGGCAGAGCGGATGACCACAGTCCGTCATAATGGTTTGATCTGCTGCGGTGGCTTTTTGGGCGGTCGGTGGTCTAGTGGTTAAGACTTCGTCACCAATGGGAGATGTCAGGTTCGAGTCCCACTCGGGGCGAAGAATTTTATTTTTCTTTCTCGTATGTGGCACCGTTTATTCGGGCCGACCGTCGGGGGTTCTTTCCGGGTACGCCGGCTTCCTCCCTCTCTGCTTTGGAAATGTTCAGCCCACAAAATAACAAGATGGCCACCAGCCCAATATGTTATTTCCATTCAATGACCTGCTGTAGTCACAGTCGTAGTCGTTGTGTCATGTATGCAGCCCGCGCACACACGCCGGAACGCAAGCTCTCTGACATCAAGCATGCTGACATAAAGAAAGTACTGAAAACCCTTATCGTGCCTCTATGCACTTGCAAAAACCCAAACACATGAGGTCGTGTGAGCTCGCCTAGCTGGTTGACGTCACAACTTGTTGGCGTATGCGATGTTCTACATGGGTGAATGAATTCTTGTAATAAAGTCGTTCCCCTTTGACAGAGTTACTTCCCGCAGACCTGACTGACAGACGATTGCTTACTGGTATCGGAGAAGAGACCCTCTCTCTCTCTCTCTCGCCTTAGACACACACACACACACACACACACACACACACACACACACATTATGCAAAGACCTTGGAATCAGAAAGACGCGTCACTCCTGCCCTCGTAAGAGAGACATATAGCGGGACAACGCGAAGAGTTGTCTGCCCGCATTAGCGCGCATCCTAGATCTGGCCCCTATAGTGACAGCATGGCGGAAAGTGGAAAGCGATCACAAAAGCCGGGCATGCAATTGTGTTCTGCGCCGAATTGTTCAAATAACAGACAAATATAAACGGGGAAACACTTCTTTTCGTATTCCTGTTGAAAAACAAACATTTTTTTTTCGCTTTCTTGACAAAAAAAAAAGAGAAAAAGACCTCAAGTGGTACGTGTGCATGCAGTGTAAACTAACAGTAAACACACGCGGCTGACGCAGATACAGCGTAATTTTTTCCCCTGACAACTTTACAAAAAACGGTGACTTAAATTGTGCTAGCGTCTACCTGCATCTAAATTCAGAACACACACACACACACACACACACACACACACACACACACACACACACACACACACACACACACACACACAAAGAGAGAACAAAATCATCCGGCTGAACTTCATTCTAACCATTGTAAAACCATATCACAACATAGAATCTGCTGGATCGTCGGTCGCAGATATGATTAATGCTGAGTTAGCAGGAAGTATTCAGCGGATGCGTCCATCTTTGGATCTCTCGCACATTCGATCTTTCTGTGTTCCGTACTAGTTTTACTTGAACACATCGAACGAAATGCACTGCGTAGCCTACGTACAGCAGTGAAAGCCAAACTAGATCTTTCGTTCGTCCTCCGGAACTTTGAGAGTACTTATGTTTTCCATAGGCCTAAAACACATGCGAAATATATGGGGGGAGACCACCTGTCAGTCGCTGACATCTTCGTTTTTGTTTATTTTCTTAAAATGTTTTACGGCGGCTAGTGTAGGGTTGGGTCAAACAACTGCGTAGATCTGCGGGATGCGCGCTAATGCGCGCAGACAACTCTTACGCGTTGTCCCTCAAAGGGAGGTAAGTGAACTATCTTTATGTTTCCAAGATCTTTGCATTATGCTTCTGAGTGTGAGTCAGTGGCAAAAACGAAACCCACTGAAATTCCCGCTTTCCACATGTCAAGTTGTAGAGACTCTTGCGAAAAGATACTGCATTTCGATGCAAAATAATTTCTAGACCATCCCAGAACATGCTGGTGCAGTAACGTCAGTAGATTACGTCACCTTGGAGAGATTTCGAGCCTTCCAGTAAGTTGAGGAATGTTCTAGATCTGACCTGTTCAGTACGTAAGCAGCCCTGCACAGCGTTCTGGATTCTTCTTCTTTCATGAATTTGTTCTCCGCGCATATTCTGTTCATAAAGTATTGGAGTTGTAGTCTGTTGTATCCCGTATCATCTCTGCGAGTGCACGATGATGGCGACATAGCATAAGTAAAATACAACACCACGTCTCCAAACAGAGGAATTCGGAAAGAAAGTGGCGAGACACCCCCAAGAAAAAACAGCATCACGTCAATCAAACATGACGCACTTACTTTACGTCAGTGCGCGTGCGTCTCTTCTTCGATGTTTGTGAGGCGTGTGGCTTGCAGAGGAAATGTACTGTGAGTTCAAATTTTCGAGTCAACTGACGATAACGGCTGCAGTGAATTTTTCTAATTTTTTTGTATATTTTTTATGGCACCCCAGGCTCATTATCTATGTATAGTAGGAGCGATTTTGAGATCTAAAGTGTGTTCACCAGCACTTTCATCAGGTACGGCTTACGCCAAAAGTATAAAAGCGACAACATCCAAAATTCACTTAGTTGAGAGTTCGTATTCATGCTATCTATGTCCAAAAAATGGAGTGGTTTAGGTAAATATTACGCCTTTAAACGCCAGAAAGCCACTTTTTCTGAAAAGGGCGATAACTCGCAAATCATGTGTGCAATCGTACCTGGATCGGGCCTTCTATTCAACAATCTTGATTCATTTAGAAACCCCAAATTTGAAATCGATCGGTTCAGTATTTTCGGGGAAATAGGCATCTGAACTGGGTTCACATGCAATGTCAACTCAGGCTCGGTTTACATGAAAAATATAAGAGCGACCATTTTCTAGTAGTGACTCTGTTCAGAGTCCGTATTCAAGCTATCTACTGCCAAAAAATTGAGTGATTTAAATAAATATTACGCCTGTACACGAAAGACAACCAACTTGTCTCAAAAGGGCGATAACTCCCAAATCACTTAAGCAATCATCACACGCTTGAATCGTTTAATGTAACATTTTGATATATTTGGATACCCCAAATTTGAAGCCATTCGGTTGAGTATTTTTGAAGAAACGGGCCCGGACACAATTCACACACACACGCACACACACACGCACACACACACACACATCCACACAGACGGCACTCACTGAGGAGGAGAAGTGCGTTCGGAGCACTGTACATGCCAGCATCGATGACGTACGTTTTCTTACGTCATTGTCAGAGTTACACTTGCATAATCGTCTCTGCGGGAGATCGGCAGTGACGTGCGTTTGTACCACAGATGCTTGCCCATGAACGTGGAAAATTTAGCCCGTCCTATGATGTTGTTTCCATTACTATGGAAACAACATAAAAAAAAAAAACTATAAAAAAAACTAAATGCAATTCTAAAGAAAAAAAAATTTCGAAACTTGAATTGCTGAGCTGGCCCTTCGCACCACTTGATTGTAATGTGTTCATGTCCAGTGTGTAAGAGAATGCGTGTGATTCACGTGAGCGTGCGTGTTGGGTTCAGCTCGCGGCGCTTTGAGCCAAATATGCGGGATAAAGCGCCTGTAATAATGAATTATTATTATTATTATTATTATTATTTTGGGTAATGTTGCCATGGGTCCCATCGTATTCATCGCTACAGGCTCTCTGAGACTATTACAGAAAGGTGAAAAGCTGACATGGTAACTCCATACTGGCATGCTTCAATGGACAACATCCGACTGTAGAGATTCCTGTATGTCCTACTGATCCAGTCAATTTCCGGGCGAGGCATTGTTAAACCTTAAACAAATTGCTTCAAATTCAAACTCAAATGTTTTGAGTTGTTTAAGTATTTTTCTTACACATACCAAAACTTTACCAAATTCGGCTGGGGCAAAATTTGATTTTTTGGGTCTTAAAAATGGCAGCCGAGTTGAAATTGGACGAAAGTATGAACTGACTGTTTTGACCACCTGTGGCAAATATTTACCACAGTTATGGTCTAAAAATAAAAATGAGCATCATACTAGTTTGCTATTAACTTTTGACAAGAAAAAAAGAAGTAGAAATGTAAATAAATGATAATGCAGCAAGAAAATTCGTAAATTATCACAGATGATTTGAACTTTCGCCGCACATTCACTTAACTTTTCTTCAACATGAAATGTACAACATCAAAATACTGAATGCAGTCTGATTCTGTCATGTATTAAGCATACAAAACAATCTTTTCATGGATTCAAAACATACTTTTCAAGATTGTTCTGACTCATTACCCTTCCCACCCCCCAACCTCACTACCGTCCGGTATTCCTATTCAAAGTACACTCAGTTACACCAGACTGCTTTCATACATGCTGGTCCATTCCGTGCCTCTTTCAATTGATGTACCAGTCAAACAGTGCTTTGCAAAACTTTATAGAGGCAACAGAATAGTAGTCGTGGATTCTTGCACATCTGTTCTAGCCTCAGCAGAGCTCTTTGTCACCGTCATCATCATCTTCTTCACCGTCTTGCTTCCAGGGCGCAGAATTTACACAGCTCTCTCCCCGACAATGACCGCATGCTGCTGTACACACCAGTCCATGTTTCCGGCATGCACACTGTGATGTGGCACAATTTCCTTTACAGTTGCAGCGGATTACATTGAGCAGATCCTCCGGTGCAGCAGGCATATCACTTGGGACAGGCAACAGCATGCCTTTGTTAACCACCCAGCCCCGGTCTTCTGGGTTCAGTTGCAGATGTTGATCGAGATGTTTCCATACTTGCACCTGGTGGTATGCGCGGAAACAGTGGAATTTTGCTGATGATGAAGATGGAGGGAGGGAACTTGGATGGGCGTATTTTGCAGAAATAGCAATCTTCTGCATGTAGTTGACATATCTGAGGTGACCAAGACTGTCATCAGCTGTGCCGCCATACAACCACGATAGCTCTTTCTCCTGCTTCTCTGATTTCTTCATGGGTGCTTTGTTTTTCAAATACATCTGCCAGGTTCTGGAAGGATTTACCTGTAGCAGCCCGAGGATAACAAAATGTCCATTTTACATATAGACGCCCATTCATTCACTAATGGGGACCGGGCTGACATATTATGCTGCTGCAGCTGCTACGCTTGAAAGATCATGTGCAGACGTACATCATGATTTAGGGAGATGGTCTAGCATCACAAAAATATTATTTTAAAGATACCCCTCCGCTTAAAATTGTATCGCACTAAGAAAATGTCGGACATTTTCATTAATTCCTGTTTTTGAGGTACAGGTAAAGAAATCAGACAAAATTAATTTAAGCTTCAAGTAAAATAACATTTCGCAAATGCCAATAAAAAACAATAGACGCCAAAGAAAATCTGTGAAATCCCTTTTATTTTTAATTTTTTAAATTTTATTTTTGTTTGTTTTTTCTTCGGAACAAACGCTGTTAAGTTGGCCTTTTTTTTGGACATTTTCACATTTAGGAATGCAGTTCAGTACTAGCAAAGTGCATGAAAATTATGTAGAGCACAACCTCAAGTCTATAGTAGTATGTGACTGAATTCATTTCAATTGTTATGAGGTATGTTAATCACACGGCAAACATGTTTTCAAGGTCAAGGTCACTGGTTTGTCTATTTACTCCAAAACATTTTACTTCATCGCTCAGAATAAGCATTTTGGTGCTGCTCACTTTTGTCCCCGTGATTTGATGAGTTCACAGCATCCTCAGAATAAAAATATGACAGCAAAATCTTCAGCGTGACCTTGACCTTTACTAGAGGTCACCAGAAAGGCATTCTTATCAATGCATATTAGTCAAATATTATGCTTTTGTTAAAGTTATATTTACAAAATTTTCACCCAATCTCTATGACCTTTACTTCCAAGGTCAAGGTCACCAAAGGTGTACACAAGAAATCTTCTCATACGAACATCGTTTGTGCTAATTTTGTTTTGCCTGGTGCTTGTGACTGCTTGTTCTTTTGCTTATTCTAACAGAGCGATGAAAAAAAAAGTTTGGGA
Source organism: Batillaria attramentaria (assembly GCA_018292915.2). Classification (NCBI taxonomy): domain Eukaryota; kingdom Metazoa; phylum Mollusca; class Gastropoda; family Batillariidae; genus Batillaria; species Batillaria attramentaria. The sequence goes on along the minus strand of JACVVK020000128.1, from coordinate 722,308 downwards.
GTAAACAGACAAACCGATGACCTTGACCTTGTAGACATGTTTCCCGTGTGATTAACATACGTCATACTACTTGAAATGAATTCAGCCACTTACCACTGTAGACTTGAGGTTGTGTTCTACATACTTTCCATCACACTTTGCCAGTAATGTATGCCAGTATTTTTCATCCGTAAATTTGAGAATGTCCCAAAAAAGGCAAAATAACGGCGTTTGTTCCCAAGGAAAAACACGTTGAAAATAAAAGAGATTTCACAGATTTGCTTTTATGTCTATTTTTTTTATGTTTGCATTCGCGTAATATTATTTTACTTGAAGTTTCATATTAAGTTTGTCTAATTTCTGTACCTGTACCTCAAAACAGGAATTAATGAAAATGTCCGACATTTTCTGAGTGCGTTTAAAATTGAGGCAAAAGGGTACACTTAAAATAGTATTTTAGGGATGCTGGACCATTTCTTTAAAGCATGATGTGCGTCTGCACATGATCTGTCAAGCGTAGCAGCTGCATCAGCGTAATATGTCAGCCCGGTCCCCATCAGTAAGAGAATTGACGTCTATATGGAAAAAGGAAGATTTGATAACCGAGAGCCGCTACAGGCAAATCTGTTGTCATTTCGTTGGACCACCGCAGGGCGTTTGGCCTAACATATCCAGTAGTCAAACTTGAAGTGTGTGCACAATACCTGCTGCAGCGGCGTCATTTGTAATCTTTGCTGTGTATAGTCAATTTTTGTACCCAACCACAATATGGATTCCCCTCATTACCACTCACAGCCAAAGGGACATAGTGGATGGGCTAGTAACACGTAAGTGCCAAGCCTCTCCTCTAAAAGTTGGTAAATAACAAAATACGCTGTGTACACTGTGGCCGTCATATCAGGCTACTTGGTAACCTACCCCCGTAGTGGTTAATGCTCTGTTTAATTAGAAAAAGGTATTTTAAGTCACCTATTTCAAGCAGTGAAGAGTTCATGAAATTTGATGTGGGATGCACGTTTTCCTTCTTCTGGGATCACTCTACTTTTCCCAGTATGTAAAACAATGACAAGTTAAAACTGGTTGCTGCTAGCAGCAAAATATAAACCTACCCCCCACGCAGCATGTAATGAAGGAAATGGAAAAAATGGGTAAAAATAATGACCGCTGTAAAGAAGACGTCCTTGTTTAGATTCACGGATATTTCTTCATACGACTAGTCATTGTCTTTTCCACCAAGACAAATGTATAAAAAGAAATTGAATCAACTGTAGCAATTATGGCAGGCTCTTTGGTAAGCACCGCTTTCAGCCCATATAGGGAACTGATAGCTTCAATTAACGGCCATCTATAAACAATGAATCTGTCATACAAGTTCCGGAAGATAATTCTGAAACACCGAGCGTGTGCCCGAATATTTGCATCATATTATACTTGTTTTCGCGGATACACCTTATCACAGCAACCGATCAAGTGTCCCTACTCCCATCATTACGCGTACTCAGCCATTATTAAACAAGTTGCACTTTCGATGGCTGTTTGTGACAAAAGTACAATAGAGATTTCAATGAACTTTTGATATGACACAACTGGGATACTATTCTAAAGTGTGCACGGCTCTTTGAGAAAAACCGTTCACTACTCACAACGCAGCAACTACTTTAATAAGTACACCCCCAAAATATCGCTACCGAAAAAAGTGCTCACTTGGATATCATATTCCATACTTACCTGCACATTCGGTGATAAGGGAACTTCACAACACCAAAGAAGCGTTTCCTGGCTAAATTGTTCAATGTTCGTAAATGTTTTCCGCGATACATGTCACCTGCAGTGACCTGCCAAGTGCACAAGCATCAAATACAGTAGGTTTAAAGGGCCCTTTATCTCAACGGCCAAACTGATGGCCGCAATTATCCAGGAAGCATCATTCTGGGTGGTATGAAATTTCTGTATGTCAACAATGCATGTCTTGTCTAACAACAACAGTGTTTAGACCGGAATTCTGCGCATTTCTGTACTCGCAAACACACATACTTTGTGCACACCCTCAAAAGCCCATTTATAGGGCCCATATAGGGAAAATGGCAAGATAAACGGTCACTTTTATAAAACTTTGCCCCAGCCGATTTTGGTAAAGTTTTTTTGTAAGTATAAGAATGCCATCTAGAATAAGAATCAGCAGGTTTTAGCTTTGAAGCAATTTGTTTAAGCAGCTAAGCCAATTTTACTGGACCATACCTGTGCAAGGGAATTCCGTGCCAGGATTGGACTCACCAGTCATCTCCGGACACATCGCTTCCAGTCAGCTCCAACAGCTCCATCATGTCAT
>JACVVK020000128.1:572500-712500 GCA_018292915.2 Batillaria attramentaria | reverse complement strand
GCACATACTCCTTCATAGGCTCTGGCAGAGGAAGCTTCCTGACCTTTCTCTCCCGTGTGCGAGGTTTGCTGACGCCGATGCTGTGTGAGATACACAGGCGGCACAGTGACTGCAGGGTGCGAGGCGAGGCTGTAGTTCTTTTAAGGTAGGTATAACAGGTAGGATTATCCCACAGAGGTGATGGCCATCTGGCCATGTAAAGGTCCATACGCCACGATGGTCGTGCATTTTGCATTGCTCTGTTTGAAATAGATCCTGACTGGTATAAGATCTCCGCTATGGCCAGACATTCTGATTCCGCTTCGTGGGATCTGTTGGTTCTCGTCTCTCGCCAAGCATAATATGGAGTTATATCCAGATGAGTACTTAAGCCCATTCTGACGCATTCCGCAACTGACTGCCGATCTCCGTTTCTGGCAGCCAGATGCAGGACGGACTTTCCGTAAGGCAAACTCCTTCTCAGAGGATCTCCTCCTCTTGCAACGACATAGCGCATGGATTTCCACAGGCCTGCCTCACACAGGATGTGGAGGGCAGTCCACCCGAATTGCCTTGACTTTCCTTCGCTGACGGATCGCCCCCACAACAATGCACAGTCAATCAGTTCGGCTACTTTTTCCGTGTTAACGAATTTAGAGTCTGCCTCTGGGACCTCCGGCTCTACAGTGTTCAACAGACCAGACAGAGGAGTTCTTCCATCTGGCGTAGGCTGGTTTATATCCCCTTGAAACTGAATCAAGAGCTTAACGATGTCAAAACATTCCAGATCTACAGCCCTATGAAGTGGAGAACGACCCTCATCATCTAACACAAACTGGTTAGCACCATGCAACAACAGGCCCTCAACCCCTTCTCTATCCGTATATTCACACGCTTCTTGGAGCAGAGTCAAGCCGCTTGACGCTTTCATATCGACATCAGCGCCGTGCCTGGTACACTGATCCACGAGGTCCCAACAGTGATGTCGCACAGCGTCCTTCAGGGCTTTGTCACGCTGGGCGATTCCAGTGTCATCCTTTTCCTCCACTAGCGGTTTCAGCGCCTGATAAACAAAGTGGTAGAACGCTTCCTGAAATATGTCTCCTCGCTCAGTAACAGATAACCTCCCCTTCATAATGCGAATGATGTGCGCTACCACGCTCCCCTCTCGTTTGTTCAGTGCCTTCCACATCACACTCCATCTGAGGTTGTCATCCACTTCGTACTCCATGATCCTGGCCACTGGTATCCACTGCCTGGCATCTACAAGATACCACAGAACGGCCATGCATGCCTCCAAGCTCACACCTCGCTCAAGCAGCAGTCTTACGGCACCCCAGATATGTTGTTTTACTGCTTCAAGGAAGAACTGGTCTCGTTCCACTGTACTCTCTCTCATCGTGAGCTTTACCAACAGCACCACGACGCGCCAAGCTTTGGCTTGCAGTGCGTGTTTCAAAGTCAATTCGATCTTCTCCTGGTCGATGCCTCGCTGCAGGCCATACATCACTACATCCCAGTCGTTCTCTTCCACTGCGTGGTCAAAATGTGTAAGTCTCTGAGCATAAACTTCTTCAAGTTTTACCAATTGGGAACATCTCTCTCTGTACTTTGCCTCAAACTGACGCAACCTCTCCCACCTCTCGGTGTACATTTTCTCCATCTTCGGGCTGTCTTGAAATTTCCGTCTGTACCACTCCATTTCATCGGGAGTTGGCAGTCTGTCTCGGCATGGGTTCGCTGTCTCTAGGTCTTCTCTCACACACTGCAAGTCAGCTCCTCTCTCGAAAAGCTGAAGGACCGTGTGCCAGTCCGCGTGTTTGGCCACCTGACGGTGCACCTTCCTCAGCTGATCATCCGTCAGGCCGTGGTCGGCCAGAACCATGAGGACATCCCACTGTTTGTCACTGAAGGCTTCACCCAGTGCCCATCCACGCTGGTCATCGTACAGACTGTGGTTCGCAAGTTGCTTCACAACCTCCCATTCTCTGTTTTCAACGGCTGACATGAAAAAACTACGGCGCACATCTTCCCAGACGTCTGTCATCTCTTCCATTGCTTTATCCCGTACAGTCAGATTCACCTCTTGTGCCACTAACAGTGGAACGACAAAACAGAGTCTCAATAACTTTGGCTCTCTCCGCCTATCCAAGTAAGCACAAAACAGTGTCGTGATTAACTTCGTGTAACCTACTTTCAAACCTTGATTACGGCACGTTTCCTGAAACGTACGCTGTAGGCATTCCATAAAGTTCTGGAACCATGTTTTGTAATGCTTGTCCCGCCCTATGCTTTCTACCCACAAGAAGCAGTGCGTAACCTGTTCATAGAATGAAACAGTGTATTCGTATACACGCTTTAGACAGAGCTGTAATTCATCGCCTGAAAGAAATAGTTCTGGTTGTAGCGAACTGAGAAACAGATGCGCCCATACCTCATTTCTGGAGCTGGAGGCTGTGCGGTTTTTAAGGATATGAACAACAACGTCCGACAACTCTTTCTTCATATCCCTTCTCGTAAGCACTAGCAGAACTGACAATGCATTGTCATAGGTAATGTGTGAAACAAAATCCTGAAATTGCTCTTTTGGGCAGCGACTGCTTGCTGCCTGGATGATCAGTGTACGCTGTGCTTTGCTTAGTTCCTTACACTTAAGTAAAGTTGATGCAACCTTCCACCTGCCCTGATTGAGAATGTTCACCAAACTAGCGTTGGTCTCGTCTGCATCACCGCTGGTCAGGATTGTTAGCACAACATTGGGGGGTGCAGTTTCACAAATATCTTCAAGAACTGACGTCCGCAGTTCCTCGCTCACGTCCTGTCTCTTCAGCAAGGCGGCGACGACGTTCCACATCTTCCTTTCAACAGACATTTTCACAAGCAAATCAAGCTGATCGTGCGTGCAATGAGTCGTTATGCGCAAGACATCTTCTGAAGCAGCTCGTTCAGCTGCTTCAACTACGGCCAGTCTTCGGAGCTGCATGTTTTCCATGTGGTCATGCTGCAAAACCCTCGAGACCACTTTCCACATATCCCGCCGCAGAACTTCCTCCAGAATGACATCCAGCTGGTCCACAAATACATGAGGAAGCATTTCCAGAAACTCATTCTCTGTCCCTTGTCTACAAGCTTCCATAATGGCCCAGCGCTTCAGCACTTGGTCTACATGCTTGCGTTTCAGCAGTGCAAGGACGTACCCCCATGATTGATGCTTCACTGTTTCCTTCATAATGAAGTCTAACTGACCGTTAGGACAGTAAAACAGAAACTTCTCAAAATCCAATGCACATTGGAGTCTACAGATTTCTGCAGCTGCCCACTTTCTTTGGTCGTTGGTGAGGTGGTCGTATTCCAGTAATCTACCGACAACTTTCCACAGAGCGCGATTCACTGAAGTACGAAGCACAAAGTCCAAATAGTCATCAGTACAATGAGGCAGGATCTTCAGAATGTCGCTGGATTCGCCACGTTCGCAAACCTCGTGAACAACCCATCTAAGTTGTTCGGACGTACAATATTTGTGAGACAGTAAGCAACTTACGGCGTGCCAGTTGTCCAGATCTATGGCCAATGTCAGCACGCCCTGCAGCTGGCTGTCTGAGTAGTTTGAACACGCATCAAACTGTTGCTCACTGGTCAAACCCTCATCAGAGACTCGAGGGTTGTCTGCCTTTCCAGTGCCAGTCTGACGACAAAGCAAAAAGCAAGCTTCTCGCCAGCGACAATGCTTGATGGCAGTTTCCAAAAGAATCTCAGCTGGTTTGTTTCCGCAGTCAGATACTATGGCCAACAAATCATCCGTGCCTGCAAGCTCAAAGGCTGTATCCAGCAAATTCAGACGCAAAGTCTCGCTAATGTCTTTCTGTTTCAGAAGCTCACGAACCGCACGCCACAATCCCCGTTTCGCCATTTTCATAACGACAGCCTGAACTCGACAGTCACTTATGCATTTTGAAACATCAGGCAAGACGTACTTTATCACATCGTCTTCACGTCCTTCTTCCACGGCATCCTCTAAGACTCTGATCAAGGTGGAATGGGAGTGTTCAATGTTTCTCAGTAGTATGCGTTGAACTGCGCACCAAAAGCTGCGTCTTACGAGAACCTCTAACACAGAATCACGATGAAGCCACTCAGCCGCTGAAATGTTTTCGCAAGGACTTAAAATGAAGTTTACAAAGTCATCCTCATCGGCCTTTTGGCTGGCATGTGTCACTACTTTCCCTACCGTCTCAATGGGGACATTTCTTTGAAGCAATGCTCCTACAAGCTGCCATTGGCTAGTTCTTGCCAAATACGTCAACACTAAATCCAGCTGATCATCATCACAGTGGCACAAGATGTGGCAGATACTTTCTTCGACATCGTTTGTCCCTGTGACAGTTTCTGTCGTTTCTAATGGCAGTGAAGGTAAGTGACACTTTGCTGAATCAGTCTGTACCAGTGGAGGTGGAAGACGACGCAATGGTAATGGTATGTCAGAACAAGGACTAAGGCTTTCGCCAACTCCTCGGTGAGAAACAGTTTGTGTATTTTCATCGTTAGCACATCTCAAAGCTTCCTCTACGGCCCATCTCCGATCTGCGTGAGTCACACCCTTCTTCAGCCAAAACAACACATCATTCCACCTTTCCTCTCGCACCGCATCTTCGATGTTCATGTGAACCTGGATTTCTTCCGTGTGCTCCATTGTTAATCAGTCGTAGTGTAAGAATCTACTTTCTCTGTATGGCCTGTCTGGGCTTCCAGCCAAGAAATGCTGAGAAAGAAGAAAACGATTTTTTTAGGCATTGTGCGTTTCAAGGGTGATTATGCGTTTCGCTTATGTGGTATAGTGTGTAGAGTCTATCTACTGCTGTCTGATTGTGCATTTTTGTTTTGTTTTGTTTTGTTTTGTTTTACTACTTTTATAATTTATTATCCCTTGAAATTCGCGCTCTGTGCTTCCCCAGCGGGAAGCGCGTCGCCGCGGCGTTGCGCCACCCAATACCTATCCTATATTTTTACAATTTTGCTGGGGGGGGGGGAGGAAAGCCGGATAACCCGGAGAGAAATCCCCGGAGAGAAAGCCCGACAGCCAGGAAAAACCGGTATCACATACTTGTATCACAAGCTCGACCTGGGCTCGAACCCACGCTTCATCACCGTGATGATTGGTGACGGCCGTTCAGTAGCGCAGCGGCTAAATCCGACGCGTCACCTATTAGGCCACCCATCGCACTTCGCTCCTTGTACAGTAGCCATTCTTAGTACAGGCGCACTTTTCACTGGCACTTTGGTTATGCTAGCCACAGCTTGTGGAATACAGTTCAGTGCTCGTGCGCTATCAACGTGATCACGTGCTGACTGCCTGGCCCCTTGGATTGGTCTTCAAAAAAACGGTGACTGTGTTTCGTTTCACTCGTAGCTAGAGAACAGTTGGGCGGGTGGGTGTTTGGGAGTTTAAAGGTTTTTCCACCACGTATGGGTGATATCAAAGGCGGCGCAACGAGAAACAGGCCAGCACAAATATTTGGCCCTAGAGAACAGTTGGAGTAAACCAGCAAATGGTTATTGTTACAAACTGACGTAAATAATTTGAATAAGTGAACAATCTGATTTAATAATAATAATAATAATAATTAAATAAATTGCTTTTATATAGCGCAGTACCCCAGCAGACGCTGGCTCAGAGCGCTCTGCAATTACACACACACACACACACACACACACACACACACACACACACATCACTTTCATAACATACAGCTGGGATCTCGATAAAATGTGCTGGGGGAGAGGGGGGTGAGTATTTACATATGGATAGAGTTGCGCAAGCAACAAAGACCATTTCGCAGTAATTAACTGAGAGGGAGAGAATGCTGACTGGAAGAAGTGGGTTTTTAGTTTGTTTTTAAAAACTGTGAAAGATGGAGACTGGCGGACATGTAGAGGAAGTGAATTCCAAACTCTCGGGACCTGGTACTGAAAGGACCTCCTGCCAAATGTAAGTTTCACACGGGGGATGGTGAGAAGTTTTTTTCTGAACTGGACCGGAGAGTTCTTGGCGGGTCATAAGCGATCAGACAAGGTATGCTGACAAGTATTTTCATGCTCTTGTCAGTTGGTTCTTCGAGAGATAGTGTAAACGTGCTGAATGAGTAAGTGCGTAGATGTAACCACACACACACACACACACACGCACACACACACACACACACACACACGCACGCACGCACGCACGCACGCTCACCACGTAGGCTTTTTAGAGCAATTGACTGACCTTTGTCTTGTTGTCCGCGCTTTCTGGCGTAGCGCCCTCGGAGTTGTTGCTGAAACACCGTCCTTGGAAAGTTTCTTTGCAAAACACAACTTCGTCCAATGGAAACAGGCGGCCGCCATGATAGAAATGGAGTGTTTAGCCGCTCATACATCGTCGCTATCGTATGCAGACTAGACGTAGAATCATTTCAATCGTGACGGGGTATGAGGCTCTGAGCCTTTAGAAGCGTGTGTGGTCAATAGTTGTGAAGTGAGCGTGTGTACGTTACTGTTAGCAACGCTGATAACACAAGCTGCCTTCGAGAACCTTCCGCATTCATAAACGGCCGAAGTGTAAATCAATCAATTCTTCTGTTTTTTGTCTGTCCACGACGTATGCGTGTATTAGCGATCGCACCATTCCTCGGGGTGTGTGTGTGTGTGTGTGTGTGTGTGTGAGAGAGAGAGAGAGAGACAGGGGCGTAGGAACCATGGGGGCCCAGGCCCCCGTTCGATTTTTGGAAGGGGGGACCGAATATCTTTGGGCCCCCCTTGCTTTTGATAAGAGGAGAGGGGGCCCACCAGTGGTGGGGCCCCCCTGCTCTGCTGTCGCAGGACACAATCCTTGGCAGTCAACACACACACACACACACACACACACACACACACACACACACACACACACACACACCTTCTTCACCCCGGCCGTATGGCTCACCCGACTTAGTGCCCCCCCCCCACCCTCCTCTCAGCATCTTCCTACGCCTGGTGTGTGTGTGTGTGTGTGTGTGTGTGTGTGTGTGAGAGAGAGAGAGAGAGAGCAATCACACGGACACATACACTCGCGTGTACAATTATCTGCAATCAAGTAATACCGACACATACTGTCTCACATTGTATTGATATCTTTTGAGTACACATACTTGTGGCATGTACGCCTATATCTGCCACTTCTAAAATCCGATTTTGCACATCTGCTTTTGTATTCTTCGCAGAGTGGCTGAAGGATCGACAGCTCGACATGACATTGGTATAGGTGGCGACCAAAGTAAGTAGAAGTCACGACACCACCTGAATAATCATAAATCTTTTCTGTTGGCAGTCAGATGGCCAGTCGTATAAATTCTTTTTCCTAACCTCAATTCCTGTTGCACTTATTATCAACAAAAACGCAGTAACAGCGCCATCACTAGTAGAAAGACCATCTAAGAACGGTTGAATATGGTTGGTGCTACTCATTAGCGTCATCAGACTATAAGTTTAGACTAGATGTTTAGTTTTTTGGCGTAGCTACCTCGCCGGAGGCTCGGTAGCTACGTCAAAAACTTGAAACAGCTCGCCGTTTCTTTCGTAGTAAACCGCTCGTACTACTCATGTAAGCTCTAAATCGGAAAATGCTCAGAGGACGATAGACAAGACAAATTATTTTTTGTGTCCGGAAATTTCTTCCCCGACACACTAGGGGGTCCTCGTTCCGGTAACAATTTGTGCCTGTCCTTTCCAGTGCCGTTTTTCTCTCCCGTCTAAGATCCAGCAGGAAAGATGTACATAGGAAAGAAAATATTCGGTAAGGGAAGAGTTAATTCTCCAGGGACAGCGTGAAGACTTTCATGGTACCAGCAGCCAATGGACCGTAGCGTAGGTACTGATCTCCAGCCACTGTCTCTCCTTCCCCCACCACCCAACCCATCACGTTGTAGTCAGGGCAACCGTTGTACCACCACCCTCCGCCATACTCCGCCGCGCAGTTTCGGTCGCCATTACCGTCGTTGTCGTTGTCCTTGGTGCTGAACTTCTGGCCGTTGGAGGCAGAGAAGAGATCAAAACCCTCGAGAGACCGTGCCTTGAAATTTCCGACACTTAGCGTGAAGGTCGTGTTGTCTGAGATAAGGAAGTTATCATAGGTAAAGAAGATTTTGGTACCGTCGTACAAGAGGATCCGCACACTCAGTTTGTAGGGTTTGGAGTTGGTGAAGTAATACAGGTCTTGAAGACCCATGAAGAGGTCATCTTCAAGACCAGGAACTTTCATCCCGGACACGTAGTTTTCCCAGGAGAGATTGAAGCTTCCTAAACTGTTCAGGTATGACTTCTGCAGGAAGATGGTGTTCCCGTTCGTCCGGCACGTGACTGGGATGTCACGTGGTGACAGGCGTGGCCTGGCCAGGAGGCTTCGCTGCTGTTTCCCGGCTTTGCCGATGTCAGGGTAATGAAGAGAAGCTTTGCCCTCGGCGCAGTCTGAAAGAAAGAGACTATTGAATGAACAGATTAATTTTGGTGCGGAGTGGGTCGATTGCCCGCATTGAACTGTGACTGTGAGGCATCTGCGTGACTAAATGCAGCGCAAAACGGGGTTCTACCAGTCAAAGGGAAGCAACCATCTATTAGGAAGCTGTTGGGCCCCGGGAAAATCTCTCAGCGTAGAGATTTTAAAGTTACTAAAGGCTATGATGCGTGTGTCTGACGACAATTTTCTGTTTTGAAATGTGTTTTATAGGACAGACAATAAAGTATTTTTGATTTCGATTTTAATTTACTGGAAAAGAAGAAAAAGAAGAAACAGCCCATGAGAACTCCTAAGACATATATAATGCGCCGCAATGAAGATAATAACATAATCATTTCAGTCTCTTGATAAGGATCCTTCTTTTTTTTTTGTTGTTGTTGCTTCTGCCACAACTCTTTGCCGACTCCAGTGGTGTCCCTCCCTGGTAATGGGTGGAATCCACGGAGGGCTTGGAAGTTGGGGCAATTTTTGTTATGCATGATGATGGAGATGAGGATGATGGTAAGATGATGCTATGGAGGACCGTGCGGTTTGGGACTGCGGGACAGGGCCGCATTCCACGCTTCCTGTCATAAATATACCCGCTGCTGCACAAGCCGCTCGAGCTGTACGAACTGCACGAGCGTGGATGGGGGTAGGAGTTGGTGGTGGGGAGGGGGAGAGGTGTGGTGAAGGGGCGGGAGGAGTTGTTGGGGGGGGGGGGTATATTGTCGGATGTAAGAATTAGAAGGACACAGCTCCGAAAGAAAGGGTAAATTGACGTCCACAAGGGTTGGGGTGGGGGTGGGTGGGGGTTTGGGGGTTTAACGTCCTTTTCCAGACGTCCGCAAGGAGATGCTGTAGATACTGGTTGTGTGTTTGGAATGTGTTACGATATTTACATGGAAAGGGAAAACAACAATAAGAAAAACCAACAGTATCACCATCACCACCGCGCCGCCGACCAAGCATGAATGAGCACCACAAACACCTCCTTCAATCATCACACACGTTACCCACCTTCCATCAGACGTTCACACCTGTCACCTAGGTAACCGTTCACACAGCGACACGTTCCATCCTCCAGACGATGGCCCCCGTTCCCACACATCTGAAAATCAGCACCGAAGTCAGTCATAATTTTTTATTATAATAAGAATAATAATAATTTCAGACACAGACTTCTTAGACACAGTGACTCATTTCGCTAACACATGTCACTCATACACATTCATACCATACAGACCAACACGTCAATCAATACATAGAGACACAGCAGTTTTTCCTGTTGCTATTTCCATTCAACGGGGTGAGATTTCGGGAATCCTCAGGTAGTGTTGCCTGAAGGATGTCAACATAGCAGTTTCAGTTTCGGAATTTTAGAATAGCATTTATTCTGGAATTTGTTGGCTGAACGTTTCCAAAGTTATGATCGTGTTGTTTAAACTTCATCATGTTATTGCATACGTAACAGCAATCAAACGTTTGACAAAAAGCCAATAATTATTATAACACATGATGTACTTACGTCAGAGTTCCACGTTTGCCACCCCTCAGCAGCGACGCACTGATCCGGGCTCCACAACCCTTCATACAGAAGACACTTCCCCAACGTGGCCGAGAAAGCCATAGATCTGCATGCATCGCGTGTCAGGCAGAGTGCGCTACAGTCCATTACGCTTCTACTGACCACGTTGTCATATAACTCTGTGTCTTCTCCAGGACGACACGGTGTGCCTGACACACGATGAAAAGACACACCTGACACAGCACGTGAGACACGTAGGAACTGTGTCATGAGGAATAACACTGGAATCAGCATCATTGAAGGTGTCCAGGAAAGTGAGCGAAGAAGAACGGGGCAATGTCTCGGAAGTTACCACGTGATTTCTTTCCCCAAAACGATACACCTAGCCTACGCTTTGCCTATCAGTTCCTCAGGCACTGTGCTGCATTTTTCACTCTCTGACTGAAAATAGTGGAAACCATAGGCTATCGTTCACGGTAAGTCTAAGTATGTTCCCCCGCTATGCTTTAGTTCAAGTCCTGTGTATAAGTACAAAACAGAAGAAGTTTTACGGGTTTCAGAATTCTGGTATGGCAAGACCTGCGTTAAACTGCCAGCACTGAGAGCAATGACTGCAAAGACAGATCGGAAGAGACATCACGTGAAATCATAGTTGCCCTGACAACTGCTACATCTCTGTTTGCTTGTATTTCATTTACATGCTAGTTGGCATTGGTGTGAACCCGGATACAATTTGTTCCTCGTTTGTAAGGAGGTTTGGTGAATCTGGAGCTGACAATGAAGATATTACACAAACGCTCTCATTGGATAGAGTAAAACAGCATTGCCATTCCGAACAGAGCTTTATTTGAAATTCAGATTCGGAACAAATAAGGAAATTTAGGAAATTTTGCTTGTTTTTCTGTCGCCACACGAACTATACTCAACCGTGAGTAGGTTTGCAGAAATTTGAATAGCAATTGTTGTGTGTCTCAGTGTGAAATATGCGCGATGTGTTTGTGTGTTTCGGACACTGACGTTTGATGAGGAAAAGGCAGGTTAAAAATGAGGGAAATTGGCCTTGTTTGCACCCCGCATGCTTCAAACTGATAATCATTTCACATTATGGAATGTCAACTAGAATGAAGTAGATCATTAACGTATATTACATGCGGCGTGCGTGTTCCCCATATCGAATCCAGCATGATAGGAGAAATCAGGCAGTAGTTTCTCGTAAGACACCCCGTGTATTGAAATGATCTTCTGATTGCATGGGTTGAACGAACACACACACACACACACACACACACACACACACACACACACACACACACACACACACACAACAACAACAACAACAACAACAACAACATGCAGTGTGAACTGTACACTTCAACTTTCTCCCACAAAAGACAAAACATTAAAAATCAGAATATTAAATACAAACGGTTAGGGAAAGACAAATAAAGACAATACTTTCCATGAAATAGTTTGATCTAAGCTGAACATAATATTCGTGCAGTCAAAAGCCTTCTTCACTACCTCCTTGTCTTGGTCTATTTTGTTAAGCATGCTTGGAAATCAGACCAATGTAATGTAAAATGAACTGACCCCAGCAATATCTGTCTGTGGCGTGTGTTTGGCTAGACGCGTGAACCTCTATGTGCACCTATTCGCTGGCACGCTTTGTCAGCTCGGGTTCCAGGTTGTATGGAGTGAACTGAAAAGGGACACACGTCCTCCAGTGCTTGTGTTGAGCACAAACGTTGGAGTGCCTGGCGCTAGAATGACAAGTAACAAAAGGTCTGGTTGATAGCCTTTTGTGGTATGCGATCACCAGGTGTGTTCACTGTCTATGGAGCCTTTCCCTCGCACAGCGCGTAATGCGGTTTCACAGTATTCACAATACTCTGAGTTGAAGTTGCTCGGTCGATTTTCTTCTCGTAGGTGCAAGCCACTGTTTTAAAGCTTTTTTTTTTCTCTCTCTCTCTCTCAAACGAAAGCTGATTTAGAAGAAATGATAAGGTTTACAAGTGCAAGCTATAAAATTACACGAAAACAGACAAACAAGCCAATGAACAAACAATCAAACAAATCAAATTAGTCATTCGGTCGATTTTTTTTTTCTCGGGAGCGAGTCGCTTATTGTAGATTTGTTTAAGCTGCTTGAGAAGAAATACTGTGAGTGGGTGGGTGTTTGGGAGTTTAACGGTTTTTTCACCGCGTGTAGGTGATATCAAACAGGGGTGACGAAAAAAAGGCCAGCACAAACGTTTGGCCCCATCGGGATTTGAACTCATGACCCGAGCATTGAAAATCCAATGCTCTACCATCCGGATGTCAGTTCTCCCCAAAAAGAAATACTGAAGTAAATGTAAACTATAAAAAAAACTTTGATATTACATGAAAACAAACAAACAAGCAAATAAAAACATGAAATACACCAAACAAACAAGGAAGCAAGCTAACAGACAAACAAAACAAGTGTCCCCCCCCCTTCCCTCCACCCTGAGGGAAGCGCAGGGTGTGCTCTTGTGTGTGTGTGTGTGTGTGTGTGTGTGTGTGTGTGTGTGTGTGTGTGTGTGTGTGTGTGTCAATGTATGACAAGCAAACCAATCACTGTCTTTAGAAGTACACATACGACACGAAGTGTGAGTTTCAATGCCGAGGATCTCTTGCACGGCTAGTTATTAACTCTGATTCATACACCAAAACCAGTGTGCTGGGTTTTCAACAGTCATGAATGGCACACTGGGTTGTGTCCGGGACGCTTCTTATGTATGCTTACGTTTGTGTGCTTGACAACCAATACGGGTAGGTCATGTGCTGCGCAAATAGCAAGCGCTAGCTCACACGGGGGACAACCTCGCCACTTGAAGCACTAAGAACACGACCATGAGCACTGCGGGGCGGTCCAGATTGTGTGAGGAGGACATGCGAAGAAAAGTTAGGAAGAGCTAAATCATCTGAACTCCTCGCGGAAAAATGAAACAGAAACTGTGACTGTGAAAAATATGGAACAAGGCCAGTTTTCACTCCTTTCGGGATGAGTACCGGCGGGCAGACTTTTTACTGTTGGTAGTGTTAACTCGACTTTCAGCTGCTCAGCAAAGCGAACAAAACTAAAGAAAACAAGTATTCTTGTTGATCTAGCGATTCGGCAGAAATGTGCCGATATAGATCGAAATCGATGCTTTCTCCTCGTAAATTAGCGACTCTTCGGACATTCTAAACTCACGTGATACAAGCGACCTTCTCCCCCGTGAGCTTAGTTCACTCGGTCTCGTAGCGGGTGTGAAACGTTAAACACAAAGTCCGCGTCACCGTCGTCATGTCAAACACGGAAGAAGTTCATTTCTGCTTGGGCATGAATCGGTGACAAGAAGAATGTGTGGTCGATCTCTGACTGTTGAGGCAGCAACAGGAATTCATTATTCACTATTGGTCTGGCATCGGAAGAAGAACAGGTATGCAGCAATGTGATATGTGACCCGTTCTCGCGAAAGCGACCGTAAGTCGCGCTAGGCCGAACGCCGCTACAGGCGACAAGAATGCCGGGGGTCAGTATGGCCGCCTTGTGAGTAGCCAACTTCAACTGCTGATGTCTCTGTCAATGTTAGTAGTATAGCTTTCATTTTTGTATTGAATTAAACTGCATAACGAATAGATTGCAGTGATGTGCGTATCTCAAAATTGATAGTTTTCGACTTACGGTCCCTTTTGTGAGAACGGGTCATATATTTCTTCTTTTTTTTTGTTCATTGTTTTTCGTGGTACATGGAGATATATACATGTGTTCCATACATACACACTACATTTTACATGACACCACATATATATATATATATATATATATATATATATATACATATATATAGAATAGGAACAAAGGCGTTACTAAAGCCGAAAACATGCGCTCAATCAGGTCAATTTGAAAGTAGGGGAAGTAAGTAAAGCTGAGAGCGCTCCCTATATATATCTATCTCCGATTCGTACTGAGTATAACATACTACCTGCTGTACATGTTACACATACACTTAGCATACATGCACACAAATAGATTTATTTTATGCACCTAGATTCATGCATGAAACTTCTTTAGTATATATATTGATATGTAATTGTACCGATTGTTTTTTTAATGTTTATACAGGGTCATATATTTCAATTTACGATGAGTTCTGTGAATGTTCAAGTAATCGGGTACTGTCGTGTAGTGCTAGCAATTCCAAATTTCGAGAATAATTAGGTCAGTGTCGTTAATTAAGTCGTTATGTTCAGCGACATTGTAAAATATTTAAAACTCAATCTGCAGATACTCATTCCAAGGGAAGTCGCTTAAAGTCTAGTGAGATCTCGCTCGGTTGTCACACCTCTTTTGTATGGTCACCAACTGACACCGCCCCCCCCCCCCC
The DNA here is from genome assembly GCA_018292915.2 of Batillaria attramentaria. Lineage (NCBI taxonomy): Eukaryota > Metazoa > Mollusca > Gastropoda > Batillariidae > Batillaria > Batillaria attramentaria. The sequence goes on along the minus strand of JACVVK020000128.1, from coordinate 698,093 downwards.
CCCGCCAACTCCACCGAACGACCCTGATTCATACAGCTGCTAGCCCCCCCCCCCCCCTCCTCTGGCATGCACCTTGCCCTATAAAATACAAACACCAAACAAAACAACACCCTCGATCACAAAGTACGCGGCATAGGTCAAGCCTCGGGTTCAATCTGTATGTTCCAGGAAGATTTGGCTGACACCTGTGACCAAAGATGATGAATACAATGAATTTGGGCACGAGGACAAACGGATCAACTGTTAACGTTTCCATGCCATGTTGTCCACCATACCGTACTGCTCGAGCGTTTCTCTTCTAGTTTTCCCTGTTGAAAGTATCGCTGACGTGATTTGCTATGTGTGAAGGGACTGAGCAGGCAGACAATCTACATGGCAGTGTTCTGTGTACTGAGCTACATACTGAATGACACTCGTGAACTGTATGGTTTTACATACCTGTTCTACTGGTCACTCTCCTCTCTGTTGTGAAAACCTCTATGTTCGTAACGCCGCTGAGATGAAAAAGCTACCATGTTCGGTGCTCTAAGGCTGTTTGTCATGTAGAAGGATGTTTCATTTGGCCATTGCGTCCGTTTTCGTGACTTTGTGGCTTCTGATATCAAAGAAATGCGACTTTCTTTGAGCCTACGGTCCACTCGTGAACATACTGGGACTCGACAAAGCTTCTAAAAATAGCCACCAATCAGCGCCGTCTAGCTGGTCCTCAGTCCACAACTGAATAACATCGCCTGCTCAGAACGCGGTACACATCTCGAACATAAACGTCACCACAATGGCTTCAGATGCTATGGTGACTGATTCTGATGCACATAGTCACCGCAAATTCGATAAAAAGTTGTTGTTTTTTTCACACGCTGTTGTGCGCCTCCCGTACCTTCTGAGAGCTGAAAATAGCAATGTTGATATTACGGAGAATGACAACAACAGTTCCCTTTTGGACGTTAGTGATTTGTACAACATCCAGAGAGACAAACGATCTCGGAAACACCAGTCACGACAGGTATAGTAAGAAGCACGTCAGATTGGCTAACATTTAAGATCTTCGTAGCTCGTGGTGTATAAAACATCTGAGATCAACTGTGGTAGTGACTTTTCCGTTCAGTCACTGGGATAAAGTACAAGTCAAGCATGGCGTCGGCGGAAGACCAGGACGGGAACAACGGTGACAACAAGACTGTGGATTCCAATCTGATTGACGCTGTCAACGAGGGACGGTGGTGTGATGTCAGAGAGTTGATGAACAAGGGGCCCAGTGAAGAAACGCGTTCATGGCTTTTAGAGGAGGTCTGTAAACATGGCGACGAGAAGCTGATCGTCCATACCATCTTACATCATCTGGAGAAGGATGCCCACTTGCACCTTTTCAGTGTACTTCCTTGGCTTCTGGGAAGAGATGAGGACAAAGTGGCCAGAATAGCTGCCACTTGGAAGCCCCACAATTTAAAGTTTCATCTGATTCCCGTCACTGCAGTGAACAGTATCCTAACGCGCGGTATGTGGAAGGCAGCAGGCGCCGTTTTATGTAAGAGTAGATTTCCTGAAAATCACGATGTGATCCTACAAGTAGCTTTGCAGAATGCGACAGAGGACGATCTACGCCAGTACATACTACCTCACGTATCATATGTCAATTCCGTTCTTGCACTGGCGGCAGATGTGATTGTGCTAACAGGAAAATGGCGTGCGGCTAGGGGCTTACTACACAATGAGGACTATGTGAGATCCACAGGAGAGACCTTGGTTGAAAACGCTTGCAAGTTTGCGAGTACGGAAAATCTGCTTCCTTTTGTATATGAATGCGGCAATAGCATGGTGGATTCTGCCCTGGACTTCGCGGTGATGCATGGCCGCTGGTCTGCCGTCGGTGTCCTACTTCACCGGAAAACTCAACCTCAAACAGCAAACTCCGCAGGCTCAAATAAACTTTTTGATGCCGACGAACACTCTCATGTCTTACACCAGTACATTAACCTGCGCCAAGAGACAGTGCTGAAGATGGCGATTGACCAAAATGTGTGGCAAGTTGCGAATCAGGTACTGAAAACTCACGAGGTGGGTGGCTCGAGGCGCCGATGGATTTTAGAGCAAGCGAGTGAACGCGCCGACTCGGACTCTCTGCTACAGCTCTTGCCTCATTGTGTTTCTGAAAACATGAGCTACGTGCTGCTGGCATCTGTGAGACGGTGCCTCTGGAAAGTAGTTATATATTTACTCAAAACGGCAAAGCTCCATTGCACACATCGAAGATGGGCTTTTGAGGAAGCATGCAAACGTGCTGACCAGTACAATCTGACTGCTATGATACATTATGGCTACGATGATCAGATGGACGTCTTCTTACAAGAATCTCTCCGTCGAGAACTTTGGGATGCTGTCGCTGCCGTATTGAAGAGCGGAAGATTAGCCACAGAGCAGCGAAGGCAGGCGGTGGAGGAGGCTTTCATGCGGGCAAATGAGGACGGTGCGTTGAACATACTGCCTCATGTGTGTGATGATCGGCTTGACTCTGTTCTTAGAGAAACGATGGACCGAGGCTGGTGGAGGGCTGTTGGCAAAATCCTAGAACACAAGCTGATGGAAGACTCACACTATAAATGGGCGGTGGAAGAGGCTTCTCTGAGGGCAGATGAGTCAGGTATTATGGCGGTATTTCCGCACCTCCGTTGTGATCAGCTGCAGTTTGTCCTGAGAAAAGCAGTGGACCGAGGTTTGTGGAGTGCTGTTGGTGAAATCCTAAAGAGCAAGCAGCTCGGAAACGAGGAGAGACGATGGGCGCTGGTAGAAGCGTGCAGACGACCAAGCTCACAGGACATGTCCAGTGTGATGTGTCATTGTGAGAAAGACCAAGTGAAATTTCTCCTTGAGGAATCAGTAAAGCATGGGTCATGGAAAGTCGTCCAGGCTTTGCTGCCACAACAGGGCATTGGCAATGCACAGTTTACACTGGCACTGTGTGAGGCATGTAAACGTTGTACAGATAGGGAATTTCAGGATTTCATGCCATTCACCCGCAGACATGATAACATCACACCCGTACTCATGTTGCTTGCTTCAAGAAACAGAAAAGGAATTGTTTTTGACATTTTGAAAGGCAGACTCTCGTTGAAGCGTCCACGAAGCGCGGACGAGGAGGTGCACAAAACAAATGCCGCATACCAGTTTGCACTACTGATCATTGAATCTCTGCAGACAGAACAGGTTCTCCCAGAGGAAGACAGACAAACATACTGTGACAAGTTGTATGAACACACTGTGTCTTTCTATGAGCACACTGCACGCGGTTTTATGATGTTGTGGAGACGTCGTTTCAGTGAAGAATCCGTTAGTTATGATGAATCATTAGAGGAATTGTTTAAACTCCTTATCAAACATCTTGAGAGCGTTTGCTGTGAAAGGGATTTGCTGCTTGGTTTTAATGCGAAAATTATTTACGTGGCTGTCAATCGTTTCCTGGAAAGAAGACACATCATAGACGCAATGAGAGTTTGCTTTGTTTTTCCTCTGTTGCTGTTGCAAAGAATCAACCTAGACATCCAGGCTGAAGCTCGGGCTAAGATGTCGTATATCTGGGAAGACGTACGAAGATCACTGTTTTGGGATGCTGTAACTTCAGAAGACTGGACACTCGTGAAGCTGCTGTCTGACCACAGTCTGTACGACGACCAGCGCGCATGGGGATTGAAAAAAGCACTGAATGCCAAACAATGGGACGTCGTGGTGGTGCTGGCTGCCCACGGACTGACGGATGACCAGCTGAGGAGAGTGAACCGCCAGGTTGCCAAACACGCAGACTGGGATTTGGTCCGCGAGCTCTTTGAACAGGGTGCTGATGTACAGTGCGTGAGGGAGGACCTTGAGACAGCGAACCCAAGCAGAGAAAGACTTCCAACTCAAAACGAGATGAGGAAGTACGAACTCAGATTTCAAGATGACCCAAAACTGGAGAAACAGTGCAGAGAGAAATGGGAAAAGATAGAGCAGTTTGAGAAGCAGTACAAAGAGAGATGTTCAAAGATAACTGAAATGGAGACACAGATAAAATTCAATGGACGCCACTTTGAAGACGCGCTTGAAGAGAGAAACTGGAGCGCAGTTCTGTATCGCATTAGAGAAAGAAATGATCAGAAACGACTCAGTCTAGCTCTGCAGCAGGCAGTTCAGGACAAAGCATGGCACGTGGTGATGCACCTGGTGAGATGTGGGATGGATGCGGCTCAACGGGACTCTCTCTTCCTCCAGGCCGTGAAGCAGAAGGCATGGGGAGTTGTGAGGCTTCTTCTTGAACGTATTGTCAGTCTTGATCTGTGTAGGGCCGCTCTTCCACAATTTGAAGATGCCAAACAGTGGATTCTCGTCGCCAGGGTCATGGAATACAACGTTGACGATGACCGCAGGCGAAGCGTGCTACAGAAGGCACTGGACAACAGAGAGGGTAGCGTGGTGGCGCATATCATCAGCGTCATGGAGGGCAGGATAACTGCAGAAGAAAGACACGCGATATATGAGACAGCCGAAAGGGACTGTGTGCTTCAGGCGATCAAAAGGCTAGTAGAGGAGAAGGATGAAACCGGAACAGCTCAGCGCAACAAAACCTTAGTAGAGAGTGTGGCCAACCAACGCTGGGAACTAGTTAAACACTGTACTCTTCATGGGGCAGACATTGATATGGAAGTTTGCCCCAATACTTCAGAACACTTTTCTGGAGGCAAGACCATGCTACAAGAGTTATCAGAAGACCTTGGCAACAACGAACACGTGCGTGGACTTTTGAAACATGGCGCCAACCAGTTCATGCCGGACAGTGAAGGCTACACTCCACTCCATAGAGCTGTCAGAAAAGAAGTAGGAAATGACGACAGCAGGGAATATAAACGAACACACTTGTTCGAGAAGGTCGAGGCACTGGTAGAGTTTCAAGGAGACATTAACCAGAAAGACCCGTTGGGCAAAACCCCACTGTACCATCTGATCAGGGCAAAACAGTGGGAGATACTTGACTGTGCGTTGTTATGGGGACGCGACGTGAGTAAGGAAGTAGGCCACAGAGGATACACAGCCCTGCACGTGATCTGTCGAGCTGGGCTCTGGGACTCCGTGCGTTACATGGTGGCCAGAGGAGGTGACCCACTGGCTGTGACAGATCGCGGGAAAACACCATTTGCAATGGCTGTGGACAGCAACTCCCTGGAGACAATAGCAGAGTGCATCAAGATGGGCGTCAGCACTCACCAGCCGGCGATCACGGACAGCATGGAAAAGCATCGGACACCAATGGAGCGTGCTGTCAAGCGCAGGGATGATTTACTCATTGAGATGTTGTATGAGTCGGGGTCGTGTTCAAACCGAGAAATTCGTAATGCCTTGGACATGTACAAAAAACTGGCCTGGGATTATGTTGAGAAGAAAATGAGAGAAACGTCTATTGTCGATTTTATTCATTTCGCACCCTCTCCTGACTTTCTTGTGCGTTTACGTTCCATCGCAAGGAATCCTCGCAGCCTCCTGTCCACGTGTCGCCTGGTGATTTCGCATCACATCGGCATCAGCAAACCCAGAACACGCGAGAAAAAGGTTCAGCAACTTCCCTTGGAGGACAAATGGAAGAAGTACGTGCTGTTCTCCGACCTCACGGATAAAGACTTTGGCAAGAGCAATACAGGAGATGGGGACGATGAAGACTGGAGCGATGTATTTCCTGTAAATTACGACATTTACGGAAATTCCCCCTTTGAAACTCCACTAGACATATTTCACCGTACATTTGACAAGGATAAAGCTTCGTCTCACTCAGACTACTCAGAAAATTACGATGATAGTGAACACTCAGACGATGACAACGCAGACAGCTGGGATGAAAGTGACTTTGACAGTGAGAAGTATGTCATCCAGTCGGAGACGACGACGGATCTCGATTCACCCACCGATGACTCCCACAAAGATGACGTTGAATGGCTGAAAGATATCGGCCGATATGAAGTACAACAGAAAAGAAAAAGAACCCTTGGCTCAAAGAAGAAAGACCTATTTGAGGAACAAGAATGTGCCAAATGTCATCTTCTGGCTTCTGTTGAATCATCTCTCTGTTCTTGAGATACGGGGGAGCCGGGGTGGTCGAATGGTAGAGCGTTGGACTTCTAATGCTCGGGTCGTGAGTTCGATCCCGGCTGGGGCCAAATATTTGTGCTGGCTTTTTCATCGTTGCCCCGTCTTTCATATCACCCTATGTGGTGGAAAAGGACGTTAAACCCCCAAACACCCACCCAAACACCCCACCCTCTTGAGATACGTTAGAGAATCACTCAATCAAACAGTGATGACTGTGCTTGGGTTTTTTTTTTTTTAAAGATAAATAATTAAAAGGCAGGAACAGTCGGATATCATGCCGGTTTCCGCCAATAGACGAGGATGATGATGAAACCAAAAGAAAAAGACTTGTGAGTATACTATGTATGTTCTAAACGAACATGTCTGAGCAACAAAACTAAAATCGACGTCAGTGTTTGGCTGCAAAGTGCTAGGGCTTGTATCTGTGCTTGACGCTTGGGGAGGTGGCACGAGATGTATGTCCTGTTTTGTTTGCTTGTTTATTTGAAGAAAACAACTGTAGATTTGGACAAACGTGGCACCGTCATTCTCATTAGACACACTGAAAGGACGGGACACTTGCACCAGATCACGTGCTTTGAAATGAAAACCCCAGATTTGCTCTGTGTGTGAAATGTCTGAACTGACTTGATTTCAACAGCAGGTGAAAATTTGGGTGTTGTTGTTGCTTTGTTTGTTTGTTTGCTTGTTTTTTCCGGACACGGGACATAGGAATGTGCTCCCCCCCCCCACACACACACCACCCCCCCCCCCCCAATAAACCCTGTAATGTGCAGTCTGTAATAACAGTTTCCTTTTGAAAAATGGAAAAATGTTGACGGCCGGAAAGACAATATCAATGAAATGGTTTCTGGTTTGTTTGTTTTTTTGTATTTTTTTTTTTTGTTGTTGTTGTTGTTGTTCTTGTTCTTGTTTTTTTGCTTTTATGTATTTCTTTTCTTGCACATTATTCTTTCTGGGTTTTTTTCATGTCATGCTGCGATGTTTTTCTTTATCTTCTTCGTTTGTGTTTGAAGGTGTAACAACCCTTTTGATATGCCCATTTCTGCGGTGTTTTGATTGAGCGGATTGTAGACGTCAAGCCAGTGTATAATTTATGTATTCTTATACTTGATTCGATTTTCAAACATTTCTGTTTTGTGTTTTGATACAGTTTATGTTTGAAGCTGTAACAACTATTTTGACATGCTCATTTCTGAACCCTATTCTGTTTTACTCTGCTCAAAGTGTACGCAAACTCAGTGTTGTTTTACTCTGTTCAAAGTACACGTCATTTCACGTTTCTCTTGCATGACGTCACATAGCTGACGTTGGCAGAGACTGGCGTCACAAAAGTAGCACAGTCATGTTGTTTCTGCAAGTTGTTTGATGCGTATGAAACGTCTATTCTGCCTCAAGGACTGCGGATAGTTTCACCATTTATTCAATACAAGCGGGTGGGTGGGTGTTTTGTTGTTTAACGTCCTTTTCCACCACATAGGATGATATCAAAGACGGGGCAACGATAAAAAAGCCAGCACAAATATTTGGCCCCAGCCGGGATCGAACTCACGAACCGAGCATTAGACGTCCAACGCTCTACCATTCGACCACCCCGGCTTCCCTATTCAACACAAGCGGTGAAAGGCTAAAAGAAAGATAAAGAATAAAGGAAATGCTAAGGATACTATTCCAACCCCCAATTCAAAACCAAGAAAACATGTTCTAGACACTTCAAACCGTGTAGCAGCGATATCGATACAAGCTGTAACCGGCCTGGTATACTGTGCAACGAATCTAATTATTGAGATGAAAACGTAGGCTAATTACAAATAACAAGATGGCCACTGACCAGCCCAATATGTTGTTTCCATTTAATCACCTGCTGTCGTCACGGTCGTTCTTTTGTAATGCCATGTATACGGGAGGACACACACACACACACACACACACACACACACACACACACACACACACACACACACACACACTCTCTCTCTCTCTCTCTCTCTCAATGGAAACAACTGACCGGGCTTGTCAGACCAATCTTGGTTTTGGAAGAGAGACGTCAAGTTGTTTTCTTTGAAATCTATGACGTTTTCCTCATTGGGATGACGCATAATACATTTGACGTAATAACTTTGACTCGGATACAATTCTTGCAATGAAAGCAGCCCCATGAAAATTGAAGTGTTGCTGCTGCGCAGTGTAAAGATCGAATTTATACCGGCTCAATGTGTTTAACAGACAAGTCTGCGCGGCGAACGTTTTTTCACTATGTGTTATGTCTGCTGCGCGCGCGCGCACACAGACACACACAGACATACGCGCGCGCGCACGCACGCACGCACGCACGCACGCACGCAGACTTGCGCGAGCCGCGTTTGTGCATGTGCTCCATTGAGACCTATGTGGTGTTCTCTCACTCTGCTATGCTATTGAGTGAGAGTCAGTGGGAAAAACAAAGCTCACTACATCAATGAAACTCCCGCTTTCCCCGTCTACAAATAGAGAACTTCCGAAAAGTGACGACACACCCCCACGTCAATCAAACATGACGTCGGCAAACTGACGCTGATACAGTTTTGCGTCAGTGCGCGTGTGCCTTTTCTGCGATGTTTGTGAGGCGTGTGGCTTGTGTAAAGGAAATGTGTACAAATTTTCGAGTCAACTGACGACAACGGCTGCAATTGAATTTTTCTAATTTTTTTTTGTATATTTTTTATGGCACCCCAGGCTCGTTATCTATGTATAGTAGGAGCGATTTTGAGATCTAAAGTGTGTTCACCAGCACTTTCATCAGGTACGGTTTACGCCAAAAGTATAAAAGCGACAACCTCCAAAATTCACTCAGTTGAGAGTCCGTATTCATGCTATCTATGTCCCAAAAATGGAGTGGTTTAGGTAAATATTACGCCTTTAAACGCCAGAAAGCCACTTTTTTGGAAAAGGGCGATAACTCGCAAATCATGTGTGCAATCGTACCTGAATCGGGCCTTCTATTCAACAATCTTGATTCATTTAGAAACCCCAAATTTGAAATCGATCGGTTTAGTATTTTCGGAGAAATAGGCATCTGAACTGGGTTCACATGCAATGTCAACTCAGGCTCGGTTTACATGAAAACTATAAGAGCGACCATTTTCTAGTAGTGAGTCAATTCAGAGTCCGTATTCAAGCTATCTACTGCCAAAAAATTGAGTGATTTAAATAAATATTACGCCTGTACACGAAAGACAACCAACTTGTCTCAAAAGGGCGATAACTCCCAAATCACTTAAGCAATCATCACACGCTTGAATCGTCTAATGTAACATTTTGATAAATTTGGATACCCCAAATTTGAAGCCATTCGGTTAAGTATCTTCGAAGAAACGGGCCCGGACACAATTCACACACGCACACACGCACGCACACACGCACACACATCCGCACAGACGGCACTCACTGAGGAGGAGAAGTGCGTTCGGAACACCATACGCGTCAGCATCGATGACGCAAGTTTTCTTACGTCATTGTCAGAGTTACACTTGCATAATCGTCTCTGCGGGAGATCGGCAGTGACGTGCGTTTGTACCACAGATGCTTGCCTATGAACGTGGAAATTTTAGTCCGTCCTATTATGTTGTTTCCATTACTATGGAAACAACATAACAAAAGGACTGACTTCCCATAGAGAAAAAGATGATGGACCAACTGGTACCTGTACTAATTCAAATTAAGCAAACTTACCTGTGGAACGGCTGGGGGAACTTCAAAGGAAAAAGGAAACCGGAATGCTTGCTTTGACCGTTAGTGGGACGGGATGATATTTCCGGCAAGGGACATAAGCATCAAGGCAATTGTAGAAACAGGTGCTACTTTTGTGACGTCAGTCTCTACCAACTTCAGTTCTGTGTCGTCATGCAAGAGAAACGAAGAATGACGTATACTTTGTTGTTGTTGTTGTTGTTATTGTTGTTGTTGTTGTTCTTGGTTGGTTGGGTTTTTTTTTGTTTTTTGTTTGTTTTTTTGTTGTAGTTTTTTTTTTTTTTTTTTTGGGGGGGGGGGGTCGGACATGATAGGAAATTTAAGTTGAAGCTTGTGAGTTTCCCATGATATTCTTTCTATAATTTAATCCTATTGATACCAGAATACCACTATCACTATAAAAATCAGTAAATCACTACGTGTTGCTGAACGTTGTACCCATATAATAATAGTCACAAGTGAATGTACGATGCACCTGATAAGTGTACAGCAATGTTCCAGCAGCGTGCACTGGCTGGCTAAAGCCGTTACGTCACGATATGACGCGAAAAGCAACTTAAGAATTTGTGAAATTGTTGATCTTTTGCTGTGATTTATCCACGGTCGTGTTTGTGACAATAATAAGCCTAGGCCCATTTCCCTGCTCAAACGGAGGCCTCGAAATGGACCTGCTGACTTCTCAGAGCCTATGGACAAAGCGAAGCTCGATAAAACAGTTTTTTGGTCGAAGTCAACAAACTCGTGTGGTGTATAATTATTTTCCGTGATCGACTGGGGGATGAGGGGGGGGGCGCAATGTGATAGCTATATCCAAATATACATATATCCATGTGTAATATACTCTTGGCACACCAAACATTTTCACAGTCGATGTATTTACTGTGTTGGCGTAAGCCAATACGATTTAAATGCTATGTTCGATTATTTGTTTTGTTGTTGTTGGTTGTTTGTATTTCGATTCGCAATGTTAGTTGTTTTCATTTTATTACTGTTGGTCCACTTTCTAGATTTTGAATGATTCTGTGATTTGGGGTAGTTTTGCTCTAGTTCATGCTGTTAAAACAATATTATATGAAATGAAATTTGATTTTTGTATGAATTAATTTTGATAGTTTTCAAAATATGCACAATATGGAAGTTGCTGTTGTGATATTTGATTCAGGGCCAATAGCATTATAGCGTGAGAAACATTCAACTTCCGTTTCCGTGAGAAACATGAAACTTCCGTTTCCGTGAGAAACATTCAACTTCCGTTCAAAAAAGTAAACAATACACCGGAAATGATAGTTGGGCTGAACTGTACTGTTTTGCTAAGTGGACTTTTTGTGATATGGCAGTCTTTCGGGGGATCGGAGTGGGGGAGAAGGGTTGTTGTGTGTGGTCGCATGATTATGATCTGAGTCGTGCATGAAACATAAGATGCTAGAATATGTATTTGACATTGTAGTTATACTTTTACCATGGGTGTCCACATCGTCAATGAAATTGAAACATTTAGGAAGTGGTCGTTTAAGATCAGAATAAATGATATAGCAAAGGCGTTTGTTCGTTTTGTTGTTGTTGTTGTTGTTGTTGCTGTTGTTGTTTGTTTGTGTGTGAGTGTGTGTGTGTGTGTGTGTGTGTGTGTGTGTGTGTGTGTGTGTGTGTGTGTGTGTGTGTGTGTAAAACTACAACCAAGGACAGAAGCTGCTTAGTTTAGAGTAACTTAAAAACGTTGTGTTAAACACAGCCGTTCTGATAGTCACTTCATTCGGTGTGTTGTACAGTGTTGTTTGCGCTCCGCCTATATTAATATATAGCTTGTCCAAAATACTAATAGCTTGCGAAAAGTGCTGGCTGATTTTCATTCCTTTTTATTTTTCAAACGATGAATGAAGCTTTCGCCACAGCAAAGATCTAAAACATAAAGTTTACCCGTTTTATGTGTTCTATATCGGATACCCGTAAAAACGTTGGGGTTTTTGGTGTGTAGTATAACAAGAACGAAGACGAGTAACTCGGTCACGATGACTGTGCCCACAGTCAGCCACGTGCCTAGGATTCGATCCGATTTGGTTCAGGGCTTGGCTCGTGGGACATCCAATAACCTGTGAATCAAACGCGGGACCGGTTCTGTGTTACCGATGTCAGATTAGTTTTCTTTTTTTGGTTCCCTGGAGGGGGTGGGGGAGGGTGTTGTGTGGCCTAGTCGTTACTCAAACACGATAAGATCATTTCACAAACAGAAGCGTAATCGAGCGGGGAACATAGTTTGTCTTTTGATGTCCGTAATTAAGTTCAGCGTCATCGTTTCGACATGAGTTTCAGCTTGGGGGTTGTATATAAGCGCAAGAAAGCTGGTTGAAAAACACAGAATATTACCGGTGGTTGAGAGCATAGACTCGATGCTCTCCTAACTATTGCGGCGAGTGTGGTATTATTTTGTGGGTGTGTTCCCGGTGGGAGTAAAAACATTGTGCTTAGTCTGTATGTTGCCTTTCGTCGTGTGAACGTTATTTGTAGTAACTTGTCCATCACAGTCAAGGAAATATCAAATGTGGCCAACTTGTCAGTTTGTCTGGATCGAATAGCGTTTAGTTGGACTATTAATTAAGTTAGAATAGCTGCTCCCTCCTCCTCCCATTCTCAAACAAGGACATAGAAGACTTTTTCAGAAGTAAGTCAAAATCCTGGCAAAAGGGGAAAAAATCTCTTGCGTGTTTTGTCGTCCTCTTGTCTTTGGTAGCCGAGAATTAGCCTCTGTTGCTTGCGCGGCGTTAAGCCTTATATAACTAACTAACTAACTAACTAACCTCCTGTCTTTGGGGACACCGTAACGTGGTGAAAGAGCACAGTAAAGTCATAAGTGAACCAGTCAACATAGTTGGCTCCAAACCTTAAAAACTATGGCGTCTTCGTCAGTTCACACAGTAATGTTATTGGTCATAATGTTGTCCGTGTTCGCCGAAATCAGCTGTGAATTTCGAAGCCAGATCTACTCGAAACATTCTAGCTCCGCCATGAAGACACCGAATACAAAAGTGAAATGTGAAGGGCAGAGTGTGTGCGGTTTGTTGAAGTGCGCATCCATGTGCACCGGAGAGTCTTCATGCGTGACCTTCAGCTTCAAGGTCACAGGAAACGCCTGTTACCATCACGACGTAGCGCCTGGTGACCCGAGGGCGACCGTATCGAGTGACGCTGAGTGGGTGACCTATGTGAAAGGTGTTGCGGGTTCAGGTATGTTTGCTTACATCTCTCTCTCTCTCTCTATCTCTCTCTCTCTCTGTCCCTCTCTCTCTCTCTCTCTTCAGTCATGGGGGGAGCCGGGGTGGTCGAATGGTAGAGCGTTGGACTTCTAATGCTCGGGTCGTGAGTTCGATCCCGGCTGGAGCCAAATATTTGTGCTGGCTTTTTCATCGTTGCCCCGTCTTTGTTATCACCCTATGTAGTGGAAAAGGACGTTAAACCCCCAAACACCCACCCACCCTTCAGTCATGGGCCTTGAGCCTCCACTGAATACAGCAGCTCTCTCTCTCTCTCTCTCTCTCTCTCTCTCTCTCTCTCTCTCCCCGTGTGTGTGTGTGTGTGTGTGTGTGTGTGTGTGTGTGTGTGTGTGTGTGTGTGTGTTCTACGTGTTGTATAACGGGTAGTCTTAGATGTCATACTTTTCCCTGTAAGCGATTGTGAATGCGCAGTTGGTTAAAGGAAAGTATTTCAACATTATAAGTACCTGTTGCAGCCACAGAACCGTCTATTCCAACGCCACCCGCTGACTGCACAGACATCGGGGAACAGGGGAGTGGATACAGCGGCGGAGTGTATACCATTCAGCCCTCCACTGGCCCTGTTGAGGTCACGTGTGTTGTGGACCCTGAAGGAACATGGTGGACGGTAAGAACAATGTAGAGCAGTCCTCAAAGCCAAACCTGCCTGAAATAGCAAAAACAAAATACGTCCATTTACGTCATTTGGGTTACAAAGGCTATTGCGTCAATGTCATCGTGAGTCCATTTCCATTGCCCTGAAATGACGTCATGGGCTTATTTTTCAGTCTTCCACGTGCGTATCGCAATTTTCCTGTGTCCCGTGTTTTGGTGTCATCAGTTCTGGGTGGAAGTTTTGGCTGAATAATTAAAGGTGGGGCATGGTATCTTAATACGTTTACGAAATATGACAGGTGGAATATTGGAAATTCATCTTTTGTTGTCGGAAGCTCGACCAATATTTCCTCGAGCTTTCGACCTAGCGTAGGATGCTAAATCTGTGGTATCAAAGCATACAACAAATCATATGCACAAAATGAAGGAACAGAATGATTGTGTTAACTAAAATTGTGTGTAATGCACATCACAGCAAACATTTAACATAACAGTATCAATGTACTATTTCCGTTTACAGTGTGATTCTCCCCCATAATTAAAAAAAAAAAAAATGTTAGCATAATGAAGACGCAGTTGTGTTTGTTTTTTTGTTTGTTTGTTTGTTTGTTTGTTTGTTTGTTTGTTTGTTTGTTGTAGTTGTTTTGTTTTGGGGAGGTTTTGGTTGTTTGTTTGGTTGAGGTATTTTTGTTTTTTGCGTGGTTTATAGTTTGTTTCTTTGTTTGGGTTTTTTTTTTTTTTTTGGGGGGGGGTGTTGTTGTTGTTGTTGTTGTTGTTGTTGTTGTTTTGTTATTGTTTTAATTGATTTCAATTGTCTATGTTACAGGCTATTGAAATCCGAGAAGACAACACCCTGTCCTTCACGCGACCTCTGGCTGACTACATCAAAGGGTTTGGTGCGGCTACCAGCAGCTACTGGCTGGGTGAGTGAAAATTATGTCTTTCAACTTCTTGTATACGACACGTGTAAACAGCTGTCGCAAAAAAAAAAAAATGTGTGCCCGAGGGTGCGGTCACAGCTAATAGAAAGGTGAGTTTGCGAAGTTGGGAGTGTTGTTCAAAATCCTCAAAAGCGTTAAACAACGTAAAACGGGAGAGAAAACAGACCTAAAATGGAAACTAGTACGGGACACACACACACACACACACACACACACACACACACACACACACACACTCCTAACAAAAAGATAAACCCAACGCTTTGGACAAACGATTTACAAGTCAACCACAAAAACATTCAAAGAATGAAAGTATTCGCAGATGCTTACATGGATGTAAAATAATAGATGGGAGCCTAACCTACACAGATACGTGGCGTCATACACGGAGGAAGATTAACCCTTTTCTACATTGACGCTACCATCGTACGTGTGACGATGTCCTTGGTCCAGTGGTGACATTGCACAATAGGGAAGCCGGGGTGGCCGAATGGTAGAGCGTTGGAATCTCAATGCTCGGGTCGTGAGTTCGTATCCCGTCTGGGGCCAAGTATTTGTGCTGGCCTTTTCATCGTTGCCCCGTCTTTGATATCATCCGTATGTGGTGGAAAAGGACGTTAAACACCCAAACACCCTCCCACCGCACCCATTGCCCCATGTGGGCGAAATCTTTTTTTTTTTTTCGGATCAGTGTTGCTAAGCTGTTGCATTTTACCTTGACATCACCTTCGGCGGGTTGCCAAGGAAACCTGACAGCAGGCATGTCGAAAAAAAAGAAGGTAAAATGTGACCCGTTCTCACAAAAGGGACCATAAGTCGAAAATTATCAATTTTGAGATATTTTAATCACTGCAATCTACTGGTTATGCAGTTTAATTCAATATAAGAATGAAAGCTGTACTACTAAAATTGACAGAGATATCAGCAGTTGAAGTTGGCTACTCACAAGGCGGCCATACTGACCCCCGGTCACTCTTTTCGCCTGTAGCGGCGTTCGGAGTAGCGCTACTTACGGTCCCTTTCGAGAGAACGGGTCACAAATGTGAACAAACCTTTACGATTATATTCGTAGCTAGGTTAGGATGGGTTAGAACAATATGGGCCAATCCTATAGCACTCAAGCGCCCAGCAGTACCGAGCAAGGCAGCGTTTGTTGATAATGGGCTTCTGATGTTGGCGACCCTAATCACAGTGAACAGTTTCCATTCCGAGTAGCCAAGAGTTGATACCAGTGTATTCAGCCATTTCATTGTGTTCAAAGCGTTCGGCTACATCACGTCCAGAACAACTGCATTGGAGCTGTGCAAAGAGAGAGAGAGGGGAGGGAGGAGGATGGGCATGAAAGGCGGTTGCTTTTAATTAAATGAAAACCGCACTTGTACAAACAAAGTGCTTTTCGTACTATACCCCTCTCGCCCACACTCACGGCATTAGCTCCCTGCTGGCCTCAAAGAAAGTGGGCAATATCCCAGGTGATTAGTGCTGGTGTAGAAAGTGATAAACCAAAATGCTGGCTGTTTGAGGGATGAGGTCTAAACAATTTTTTTTTTTTTCAAATCAAAGCCCGACTTGGATCGGTCGATAACTCTCCCCAAAAGTGCATTCTCCTGTGTCACGTGTCGTCATTATCAGTTAGTCCATCAAATACATGACGTTATATAGTAGTTAGGGGCTTGCATGAATCAGATTCCTGTGTAATTTAAACTGGACAAAATAAATGACACATTCATCATTGTCAAACAAATTCAATCTTATTCAGGCCTTGACGTCATGCACGCAATGACGTCATCAGCAACATACGAAGCCAAGCTTGTTATGACGACACCTGCGGGCAAGTTCTCCGCCGCATACTCCGGGTTCTCTGTCGACTCTGCGCCGGGCTACAACCTGCGATACAACACTTTCCTCGGCGGGGAAGCTGGTATTTACAAATCTAGAATTATTGCTACGTTCCCTTTGTCTGCGTTTTCTTTTTATATGCAGTTTTGATAGACACTGTCTTGTTCATTGTATTGTGACGGGTTTTGGGTTGTTGTGGTAGCAGGTTTGGTGGACGATGTTGCTCGCTGTATTGTAATGGGTGTTGTGCCCCGTTCATTCGGGCCGATCGTCGGGGGTTCTCTCCGGGTACTCCGGCTTCCTCCCCCTCTGCTTTAGAAATGTTCAGCCCACAAAAAATAAAAAATAAATGCAATTCTAAATTCCGAAATTTAAATAGCTGAGCTGCCCCTTCGCACCACGTGATTATAATGTGTTGATGTCGATTGAGTGAGAGAATGCGTGTGATTCACTTGAGCGTGCGTGTTGGGTTCTCTTTGCGGCCCTTTGAACCGATTCGTGAAATTGGGTAAAGCGCCTATACAATAATTATTATTATTATTATTGTGTTGTTGTTGTTGTTGTTTGTGTTTTGACATCCATTTATTTACTCAGTTATTTATTTATGGATGGATGTTGTATTGTGATGTGTAGCGTAATGTATTGCAATTGTTCCGCAGTGAGTACTTGTATTGTGTTATGTATACTTGTAAAAAAAAAATGGCAGCTATAATTATGTACATGTACCACAAATAAATAAAATATAAGAACTTCGCCTTTACGAGTGGGGGAGCCGGGGTGGTCGAATGGTAGAGCGTTGGACTTCTAATGCTCGGGTCGCGAGTTCGATCCCGGCTGGAGCCAAATATTTGTGCTGGCTTTTTCATCGTTGCCCCGTCTTTGATATCACCCTATGTGGTGGAAAAGGACGTTAAACCCCCAAACACCCACCCCACCCACCCACCCGCCTTTACAAGTTGAAAATGTGCTACTGCTCCTACTCTGATATTTCGTTTCGGTCTTTACGCGTGCAGGCGACGCCCTGGTCAACTTCAAGGACCAGTCCTTTGTAGGCAGTGACGGACATGAGGAATGCAGCTTCTGCAGCGGCGGGTGGTGGGTGGAGAAGGTCAACTTCTGCTGCGGAGATACGCCCAACAGCCCCTTGAACGGGGAGGCGCTGTGGGCGTCACATGACGACTTCTACTTGGAGAAGTTTCAGATCCTTATCAAGAGAGTGAAAGAATAATGATATTATCTTCATCCCGGCGCTCTGGTCAGAGGATACAAATATACGAGGCCTCAAAATGTCTGTAATGTTTCCTATTAGCCTCAAGTATCATAGATACCCTAATGTTTTAATCTAGAAAGAAAAAAATACCATGCACAGACCATTCCAGGGCAAAATCCGTTTTGCGCTGTATTTAGTCCTGCACTTTATGATGTCATGACTGAGACTAAAACTAGATAGCTGGCGATCCCGAAAATCGGAAGGCGATGGCCCCAGATGGGGAGCTTGGCATAGAGAGAGTTAATCTACCCTCCTGCAACGCTTACTAGCACAACACACACACACACACACACACACACACACACACACACACACACACACACACACACACACACACACACACACACACACACACACACACACACACACACACACACAGGAGGGCGGGCTCAGAACGGCAGAAGATTTATGGTAAACTAGTTACAGGACAGTCTGCACAAGGTTTTCAGTTTGGCTCAAAAATCAAGCAAGTTTAGATACATTACGAACGTACTGGGGAAGAGAATTCCAAATTACAGGGGCTTGGTATTGAAAAGATCTTTGTCCAAAGGACCTGGTGCATGTCTTGGGTACAACAAGAAGACGTTCGGAACGAGAGCGAAGAGACTTCTATCATTGTCCTGAATTGTCCAACGTGTTGCTAATAAAACAACAATGCACAGATATATGCGCTTGTCTTTTGTACACGTCACTAGTTTGGAGTCTAATTCATAAAACGCTGGATTAGGTGTGCGCCCCCCCCCCCCCCCAAAAAAAAGGACCAGATTTGTTTTAATGTTATCGTCGTCGTTGTTGTTGTTGTTGTGTTTGTTGTTGCTGTTGTTGTTGCTGTTGTGTGTACAATATATAAACAAAAAGTGACATACATACATTCATACAATGGGACTTACATAGATAGACGGTTATTTCTGTATGTGCATCAGTATCTAGATACACGTGTGGATGTACTTAACATTTTAGCATGCATTAAATAAGACTTAAATATGACAGGAGAAAAAAGCAAAAAGAAACCAAAAGGTATGAAAAATAGTTTTAAAAATTGATCGGTATGTTGGCGGAGGTTTGGGAGTGAACGTATGTTGTGGTAGGTTTTGACGGGATAATGGCGGGGGGGGGGGGGGGGGATAATTGAGAGCAATTTGAATTGGCCGGAAATAATTAGGAGGGGGATCAGCTGTTATCTAGTCAGCGTCCAGCGTCCGGTGTGAAATGACTGTGCTGACATCAGCAATCAAGTACCAACTACTGGTAATCACACACACACACACACACACACACACACACACACACACACACACACACACACACAGCTGGCACTGACTCCGAATGGGTTTCGTTCATTTAATTTGTCACTACTTTTGACAGTGTGCATTCTGTATCCAAGCATAATTATCACCACAATAAATTCCAAATCGGCAAATGTCACAAAAGTACACCACAAGCACGTGCTCTGGTGACACTGACGTGTCTGTAAAATCACGAACGGCGTGACGTAGCAATCGACTCTCTGCTTTACTGATTACGTCACTAAACTGCGTCAGTTTGCAATCTATTGAGGCTACACTGTCGGCCATGTTTGGTTTTTCTCTTGACCGTGATGCACAAGCTACACAAATAGGAACTGGGAGGGGGGGGGGGAGGCTTAGAGGCGTGGGGGGGGGGGCGCATTTGAGAGCCAGCTGGGATGATCAGAAGCAATTTCCATGCCCAAACCAGCGGTTAATGCGTCGTTTAGTTTCCAATGGCTAGTGAACTCCACTTTTAGCAGCAGGTTACATGTTCGGCAAGCCAGCTTCCGGTGTTTTCTATACCTTTCACAATTATGCGGATCATACAAATCGCCGGCTTCCCCATGCAATCTCTCCCTTCCCGTCGATATAAACTTCACTCGGCAGGTTATGAACACACTCAGTGCAACCAGTCCAAACTGACTGTCCAAGGAACGAGTGACCATGGCACACACAGGTCTTGTCTTGCTGGCAACAGCAATGCTTTATGGTAAGTGTTAATGTTATATATTATTATAATTATTAACTCAATTCCAAGTGTTAATGTTATATATTGTCATGAGTATGAACTCAAATCTTGCCAAGTAAGTTTGGGGTTGGGGTTGTGCACGAATGGCCTCACTTTGTTTAAAAAAAAAATCGTAATTGATTTGCATGGATTTATGTTTGGTATAGCGGGAGTATTGCACTTTGATAGTCATGTTTGGCTGTAGAAGAACCGATAAGGAACTGTTAACCTTGCCTGATTTTCGCATACATTGGTTGGTTGGTTGGTTGGTTGGTTGGTTTGCAGTTGTTGTTGTTCTGGTTTTTGTTGTTGTTGTTGTTTGTTTTGTTTTGTTTTGTTTGTAAAATTAGTTGTTTTTGTTTTTTGTTTTTGTTTTGTTTGTTGGTTTGTTGTTGTTGTTTTGTGTTTGCTTTTTGTTTGTGTGTGTGCGTGTGTTTTTTTGGTTTTATTTTTTCTTGTTGTTATTGTTGTTTTGTTTTTATGGGTGGGGGGGGGGTGGTTTTATTTTTTTTGTTGTCGTTTTTTTTCATTTGTGGTTGGTTTTGTTGTTGTTGTTGTTTGTTTGTTTGTTTGTTTGTTTGTTTGGGTGTTTTTTTTTTTTTTTTGGGGGGGGGGTGGTGGTGTTGTCATTGTTGTTGTTTTTTCTTTCTTTCTTTCTTTCTTTGCTTCTTTAACACCCAACACCGGTGCAAAACTGTCAACTGATAGGAAGGAAAACGGTATACTGCATTTGATAATTCAGTCTCCATTGATTTTCGGCGATATCTTTTTGAAGGGTGGGTGGGTGTTTGGGGGTTTAACGTTTAACGTCCTTTTCCACCACATAGGGTGATATCAAAGACGGGGCAACGATAAAAAAGCCAGCACAAATATTTGACCCCAGTCGGGATCGAACTCTCGACCCGAGCATTAGAAGTCCAACGCTCTACCATTCGACCACCCCGGCTCCCTATCTTTTTGAAGAGTCTTGTATTTTCGTATACTTGCCGAAGAGAAGAAGTTGATCCTGTCCTAGTGACCTTATATATATCTCATGGCTGATGGCAGTCGTGGATCTCAGCATCTCCGTTTCCATTCGGCGTACGCGAAATCCAACTTCAAATCAAACCAAAATCAAAACTTCACTACTTATTGTAAACCCTATTTCAAGTCTTTTTAAAAGAATGTCTTGATTCCAAAATAATATGTTGACGTCATTCATTGACGTTACTCTTTGCTACTGTCTCATGACGGTCACGTCAGTTGCCGCACGTGGTAACCTTTTACGTCATTGTCACTCATCTCTCCGGAGGCATATCTTAGGCTAATTTCAATACTTCACAATTTTCTTACTCGTGTTTTGTGAACATTTTACTTATACCGAAAGTAAACGGAAAACTGAGAGCCACGAGTGATTTGTTTGTCGGAGTGTTGGTGGATGGTGATTGGCTGCACAAGACTTGTCGATCTGAATCTGGCTACATGTCAATTGCAGGTGTCGAATCCTTTGATCCCATGACAGAGACCCTGAGGAAGACTTTCGATGTCCCCTTTCCAGAAAACGGAACGACCGATGTCGTGATACACAGTCTTATAGTCACACACAACAACAAACTCGTCATCGCTCAAGAGGGCGAAGGTGTCGGAAACAAGATCAAGGTCGTATCCCTTGACAAAGTTGACGAGGTCAAGGAAATCGATCTCGGAGTGCTGCGGATTCCCTATGACATGGCGTTGCTGGGCGACGGCTTGGTTGCTGTCTCGTGCACATACTCCAAGGACATTTTACTGGTCGACGTCAGTGGAGCCGATCCGGTTATTTCCGAAGCTGTCTCCTCTCCTCGCAGTTACGTTGAGTCCGCTGTGGCTGGGGGTAGTGGACACGAACTCATTATCGCCGGCTGGACGAGTGATGCTAAGGGACACATAGACGTCTTCTCTAGAGAGAAAGGCGTCATCCGTAACGTCAAGGAGAACTGGGACCAGGTACACCCAGAACACGCGGTGAAGAACGGGAACGACCTGTTCATCACCGTAACTGACCTGAACAATGACCAGCCTCTGTACCGCATTGACCTCGACACAGGAAGGTCCATCCCCAACATCGGAACACTTGACCTCTCTACCCTTGCAGTTGACACGTTCTATCAGGGTGACGTGGACAGCGCGGGAAACCTCTACTTTCCTGTAAACGGCCCGACCTGCTCTAACGGTGATGGCGAGGCGTTCTTTGTTGCTCACTGCGTTCTGGTGATCGCTCCTGACGGTCGAATCAGGGTGCTGCAGTATGGAATTTCGTTACATAGGATGGCGACAGCGGTTGCTGTGACCCCAACGGGGATCGTGGTGGCGTGGCTTATAAAACCTCAAGGTTCTGGGAGCACTTCTCATGTAGCTGTTGAGGGTTACGAGTTTGCTTAGAATTCCGTTTACATGGGCAAAAATCATTTTCAGCAGTGTCGATGCCGCAACACACACACACACACACACACACACACACACACACACACACACACACACACACACACACACACACACACACACACACGCATGCACGCACGCACGCACGCACGCACGCACCTCGTTTGTCCCGTGACATGTAATATGTACAAGCACGTTGTCAATAACACCGAATGACAAATAAACCAGACCAATCCGTTAGTGCCGTGTGTGTGTGTGTGTGTGTGTGTGTGTGTGTGTGTGTGTGTGTGTGTGTGTGTGTGTGTATGTGTGTGTGTGTGTGTGTGTGAGAGAGAGAGAGAGAGAGAGAGAGACTAGAGAGAGAGAGAGAGAGAGGCGGATGGACAGACAGACAGACACAGAATCACTCAATGCCGGACTGACAAAACGACAAACAGAGGCAGAGACAGAAATAGACAGAGACAGACAGAGCACTGCAGCAGTAAGAGTGAATACTATCTTTACAACTAAAAGAAACCTAAATGGAGCCCCACTTCATGAAGAAACTGATTGGACAGATATCAGTCTAGATTGACATTATTCAGCAACAACACGGTTCAAGAACATTTCAGAAAACAACTATGATGAATGAATCCTCAAAACCATTTTTTTTTTATTAACATAACATTTGGTTACATTTCATGCAATGATGTAAGATCAGACGACATGATACAAGTTGCTAGTATTACAGTATCATAATTATAGAAAAAATATTAGGCAGCGGTGAGCCAACAGGCAGAGACTCGTGAACACCATACAGAGAAAGCCTGACACGCTGAGTATAGCTCAAACGTACCAATGACAGATCATACGTCATCAAGACGCAAAAAAGAAAGACTACTCTCTTTCTCAAAATTATTTTGTGCAATTTGAAAACTTGAAAATGAGTCCGACATCACCGGCACAACACTGAGCCACCGAGGACACGCTGATGGCTTCCATCCCCTTCCACACACACACATACACATACACACACAAACAATGATAAAGAACAATGATAATCATAAGAAAAAATATGAACGAAAGTAGTTACAAAAACAAGAGTAAGTTGACCATATCGCCAATCTGACGATAAAAAATACACGTGGAATCCTTAGCCAAGGGAAGGTTTGAAGGGAGAGCAATGCAACCAGATGTGGTCCTCTAAAAGCAGGTTGGCTCCCTTGAATGCATTGCCTGATGAATCGGCGAACCTTTTGTCTGACCTGAGTCACTTTCGTCAGATATTTGCAGGTACGCATCAAATTAAGACTACATGATACAGGCACTAGACACTAAAGAGATTTATTTACAATTTAACTCGTGATCACTTCGAAGAAAGCATCCATTGCCTGTAGCAAAACACACCAGTCATTGTCTTGAACAGTCACTGAGGCACTGAAGAACTTTATATCTGTTGTTTCAGACAGGAATATCAGTAAAGACAGCGTATTTTTGCGTTGCATTTCACTGGATGAACGGGTGCGATGCCCTTGTACTTGTGACTGGTCGGTTTTCTTGTAAACTCGGTCTTACTGAAAGCGTGGACTCACACTTCGAAAGAGCATTTCAGTTTTCGAGATTATTAACCCTTTTCACTTTTCACACTGACGTCTGCTACCATCACACGTCTGGCACCACTTTTCCCTGTACCTTTCTTTGACATCAGCGGGTTGCCATGGAAACCTGACAGCAGACATGTTGGAAAGGGAGGTAAAAATGTTACGACTGTAGTCGTAGCCATACTCGAACAGAATGAGTCACTCGACTGAATAGGTAACCTTTGACCTCTTCTGTCATTGGTGGCTGGTTGACTTCGTATCCCCGTATGTCATGGGATAGTCACTGACCAGTGACTGTAAATTATACACATATCCACCGTCAGGATGTCACATGTCATCCACGTGCTTACTTCTTCAGCAGACTAGCAAAACTGTTAAAATGTTTCTTTCAAGCAGTTTCTGATAGCACAACAGCTGAAGTGTAGGTTCAAAATGTCTCCCCTGCACGCGTCTGCGTTCCGAAAACGAAAAAGTTTCATCCGAAAACGTTGTCCCATGGACACTGTTGCCCGGAGAGGGGACCATTATTTAGATCCAAACATGAACCTTCTCAGTACTTCCTGAGTCGTGGACGACCCAGGGATTTTGTTCATGAATTTCTCATGTGAACAGTTGTGAATTCAATCCGTTCCTATCCAGCTGTCTTCGAAAAAGTCAAGGTCATCTTCTTCCTGCAGAAGGTGAAGGTTGTCGCCAACGCTAGCGCTGATCTTCCTGTTGCCTGGGTTACCACGAGTTCCGTAATTGTTGCTGCCTCGACCGCCACCTTGGAATAGTGAGAACTGGCATTTAAAAGAAATATTATGCGCACAAACAAACTAAAAAAAATGTACAAACCCAGAAACACCCCTTTTCAATTCAACATGCGCCACATGGGGCGGTCGGTGGTCTAGTGGTTAAGACTTATAGTCAGCAATGCGAGAGGTCAGGTTCGTGTCCAACTCGGGGCAAAGAATTTTTCCTTCTCGTATGTGGCACCGGTCATTCGGGCCGACCGTCGGGGGTTCTCTCCGGGTACTCCGGCTTCCTCCCCCTTTGCTTTGGAAATGTTCAGTCTACAAAATTCAAAACTAAATGCAATTCTAAACTTCAGAAACTTAAATTGCTGAGCTGGCCCTTCGCACCACGTGACTGTAATGTGTTCATGTCCAGTGTGTGAGAGAATGCGTGTGATTCACTTGAGCGTGCGTGCTGGGTTTAGCTCGCGGTGCTTTGAGCCAAATATTTGGGATAAAGCGCCTATATGTTAATGCGCTTTTTATTATTACATAGGTTTTTGCTCTCTCTCTCTCTCTCTCTCTCTCTCTCTCTCTCTCTCTCTCTCTCTCTCTCTCAGTATTGTATTAACGAACGAAATACTACGGCATATTATTGGAAGATTTTTTTTTGTCCACAAAAAAATTGAGCGAAACGAAGCAAAATTAAATTCTTCAATACTTGTTTTAAGGTTTACAACATTACCTCTCCGTAGCTGTTTCCGCCTGTTTTCCAACATCCCGTCAAGATCAGCCACAAGACCCGGAAGTTCGTAGTACGCAGCCTCCTCTCTCAGCAGCGTCACCTCTCGGAAACCGTCCGGCAGGAGGAGACGATCCGTCCGTAGATAGTTCAAGACATGCCTGCACCAGCAACACAGGTCATGTTAGCAATAAAAACTTGACACAAAAGCATTGGCAGTCCCATTAAAAGTGAAACAAAAATTAATCATTGCGGCCGGAATGCATGAACTTCTTTACACCTCAATCTTTTTTTTTTCTCTCATGAATCTTTTTCTATGTGTTTTTATATGAGCTACGGTAAGTAAGAATGACAGAGTCTGTCAGAAAATCAACGGTAAAAAAAAAAAAAAAAGTTTCAAGAAAACCGATTCACAAACTTTCTTGCCAGACACTACAACGAGGGAAACACAGTCATGTAGTTTGATATGACTGAAACATGGAAAGTATGCAGTAAGTCCGTTGACGTCATTTGAGGAAAAAGACCATTACGTCAACGTCTTTCATCTTGAAATCACCCCTTTTCCCATACAATGCGATCATGAACGTAATGTGCTTTGCCAACACACGGCAGAGTAAGAGGAGGGACTTTGGCCTCGGGGCTGTCAATTAGATTCGCTTCCTATAATAACAGACAGATGACATTAAAATAATTTTTTTTAAATGCCACCAGAAAAAGAAAAATTAGCCCTGCCAACTAACCTGAAGACCATGCCGTCCCTGTCTATGACAAAGTAGCCCCTGTCGTCACGTGGTACCTGATGATGACCAGTAGCGATGCGGGCCAGGAGGGAGGCAGGATGACGGAGGAAAGTGGGGCGGGTGGTGGTGTAGAAAGACCCTCCTACATTCAGTCGCAGCACCTGTGGAAAAACGACCCATGACACTATGATGATTGTTAAAATCTTATGCGTGATGACTCGTCAGACTAACCTTTATCGTGATGGAGTTTTGTTGTTGTTGTTGTTTTAAACTCTCAAGGGTTTATGTACTTTAAAATCGTGACCCGATTTCCGATGGACTTCCCCACTACCGCTACTACGTGTACATGGAAACAAAGTCTGTCTTCATTTGGTGAATTCTTGACGTTAGCTATACATCTAAGTTGCACAGTCATGTACATTACACGAAACTATTGCTGTCAGTTTCGAATCTACGCGCTTATGACATTGTTTGTTTAATTTTGCTAAAAACCAATGAATCCTCAAGAGTAAATAGCCACTTCGTATAACAAAGGATCTAAAGGGTAAAATGTAATGTGTACGCCTTGAGTAGGCAGAACCGTACCACAAACGCGCGCGCGCGCGCGCGCACACACACACACACACACACACACACACACACACACACACACACACACACACACACACACACACACACATTTTTTCATCAGTCTTTTGCTCACCGTTTTTTCTCGAGAGTCATGGTGGTGATTTCGAGATTCGTACTGCTGATGATTCCGGTGATTGTGTGACATTTTGTCCAGAAGTGACGTCACCTGATGACGTCAGTTAGGACGAACGAAAGAAGTGCGATTGCCTAAGTCGTCGACAGCCTCACTTGTCACTTGCCATCTGTGAAAATAAACAGAAAGGTCTGCATGTTTACAAGTGATTGTCCTATCTGCGTGGAGAAGACGTTCATGAGAGAAACTGATTTGTTGAGGTACATGTAAATCAGAAGCAAATGACCATACACTCGGAACCGGCAGCATGACACGTTTTTGGTGGATTTCTAACCTCGGCCTGTGCTGCTGCTTCTGCACAGACTTCTATAAATTATGCCTCAAAAGAAAGCGCATTGCTTCCACTTCAGTTTCAACCACTGTATTTGAATATATTTGTGGGCGGCCTTATGTGTGAGACGAGCACAGCATGTGTTTGAGGGTCGGTTTGCGTTTCTAACGCTTCGCTCGAAAAATAGCTGTCTTAGTCTGTCTCTTTCCCGGGCTACAGGTAAAACATGCAACACGTGTAAAACAGGCAAAAACATACATCAGTGCAAACGCAATGATGTGGCATAGGGACACAAATTGAGCGTGGAGTCATGTTTGGTAATTATTAGAGGTACCCTGTTTGGCGAGTGTGGTAGTTAGGGTTAGGTAGGGTTAGGTAGTTAGGGTTAGGGAGTTTAGCCCTGGGTTAGAGTCTAACCTCGAACTAAACTAGCTCTAGGGTGCAATTTTCTGGGTTTTGTTGTTGTTGTTGTTGTTTTAAATCAGGAAGCGGGTCCATTCCAGCAAGATGCCTATGCCGTCATGGAAGGATTTTTGTCTTTCTTTCTTCGCTTCCTTATTCATTTCATTTTGTTTTGGGGTTTCTTTTGTCCTTGTTTGGGTTAGGCCCATAGCCGTGGGTTAAATTAACCTCGAATTCTACATACGGGCCCTGTAGTGATTTTTGTTGTCATGAAAAAGCGTGATTTTCGTGATTTTTGCGTAATTTAGGTCAAGATGGATGCCAGGCGGTCACAAAAAGAGGCAAGCTGCCAGTGAAGCTGGGACTTACGGAAGTATGTCCATTTTTTTTTCAAGTTTGTAGCCGAGTAGTTTTTAAGTGTTCTATCCTCGGCTACTATAGACGACAGCTAGCTCCGGGCGGGTTCATTAGACAGGTACATGTAATTGTAATTACCTCCCTTTACTGAAAGGGCGCTATGACCCAACGTATAATTTGCAGTGACGCGTTGGCGCGCACCAGTTTGCGTTCAAACGGCTGACGATCCCTAGTCTTTGCTGTGAGCCGCGTGTTACAATTTCATTGTTTGCTGCATTTTGTCACCGGCCATGACATCTGATCCCTACGTGGACACCAGGCTGTCAGTTGTAGAAACTTTGTACACTGCTCCAGTTTAGTGGTAAAACGTGTTTTTGTTAAAGATCTAAGCTCTCAACAAAAAGCTTTCCGAAGTGTGAATTTTTTTTACTGTGACTCCTTCGACTGTGCATAATCCAGGCAACTCTGTCACAGCTGCAGAGTTTTCAGCGCTTCGGGGATCCTTATAAAATCCAGAGCACGAGTTTGCCGTGACATTATTTGGCTTCTGGTCAGTGAGCGAGACACATCGCTACAGTGTCTAGCGGATGTTGAGTGCTGCACGATCTTTCTCGCTCAGTGTCAAAACGCAAACTGAGCTGTGAATCAGGCTGCTCTTGGCTTTTATTGGGGTTTCAGGGACGCTGAAAACTCTGCAACTGTGACAGAGTTGACTGTGCTTGCACGGTCGACTCTGTAAAAAATTTTCACACTTCGGAAATCTTTTTGTTGGAATCTTAGATCTTTAAACCATGTCGTGACTCCCCGGCCTAACTACCGCATCAGTTCGTGCGCCTGCTCACTCCACTCGACACCGTCACAAGTTCACTGTGACACAACAAATGTGACATTTTATTGAAGCCGGGACAGCCGACTGGTAGAGCCTTTGTACTAGTACTCGGCTCAATGCTCGGGTCGTGAGTTCGAATCCCGGCTGGGGCCAAAATTTTGTACTGGCCTTTTTCTCGTTGACCCGTCTTATCACCCTTACCTGGTGGAAAAGGACGTTAAACTTCCAAACACCCACCTACCCACCCACCCGTAACATTTTATAGCCAAATTTGTCTTCGGTCAGCGGGCATAATGTACATGTAAACGATAAACAGCAAACTAGCTGAACTATGCCTCATATACCCCAGTGGTCATTGGCCGCATTTTCTATGGAATGTAACTGTTGCTTATTGTCTTGGAGCTAAATTCGCATTCACGAGGCTGACCCTGTGCTTTGCACTGTCTGTGTAAATCGATATGAGAGGTGTGCAGATATCGTTTTCACGGCTTAACAATGGACGAGGCAGAGACAACAGCTGCTGCGCGCGGCTCATGCTGAAGTAATACGTACTTCACTCAATAGCTCATGGAATGCCTGAAAGTGTATACCACAGCTGCGAATCATTCAATACAATACGATGATAATAATGCCCGGCAACGGGCAGAAGTCATACCCCACGATTGTGTACAGTGAAACCTGTCAATAAAGGTAACCTATAGATCCGACAATTTTGCATGGCCAATGTTGTGTACAAAACAAAAATGTAGTACTACCTATTCACGTTGAACACACATACAGAGAGAAATAATGATAATAATGAGTATTGTATAGGCGCTTTACCCAGTTTCATGAATCGGCTCAAAGCGCCGCGAACTGAACCCAACACGCACGCTCACGTGAATCACACGCATTCTCTCATGCACTGCACATAAATACATTACAATCTCGTGGTGCGAAGGGTCAGCTCAGCTATTTAAATTTCGGGATTCAGAACTGCGTTTGTTTTTCAAATTTGGTGGGCTGAACATTTCCAAAGCAGAGGGGGGGGGGGGGACCGGAGTACCCGGACAGAACCCCCGACGATCGGCCCGAATAAACGGTGCCACATACGAGAAGGAAAAATTCTTGCCCCGAGCGGGACTCGAACTCCTGACCTCTCGCATTGGTGAAAAGTCTCTTAACCACTAGACCACCGACCGCCCTCGAAACAAAGGCCTACAAGCAGAATTCGAGCACACACACACACACACACACACACACACACACACACACACACACACACACACACACACGCACGCACACGCACACGCACACGCACACGCACCATGACTCTTAATTCGTGCACATATATACACACACACGCGCGCGACGGCAAATGAATTGCTCGCTCTTTAAATCAGTTAGGTCTCCTGTTAATCGATTCAGCATGTCCTCTTTCAATAATTCAACAGGTGTTCTACACGCAGCCTGCCTCACCTCCCGTTCACTGCTGAACTACGGCAGCTATGTTAACTGCTGGTAATTAAAAGGGGGGGGGGGGGCACATATTTTATTTAACCAGGCTCATGAGTGAAGGGGTTGGAGGCGGGAGGGTTGGGGGTGGAGTGCAAATGTACGCCGGCCGTATACAAGACGCGCACTGATACGTGCGTGTGTGTGAGTGTGTGACTACAGGCAGACAGACAGACACAAAGACATACATACTCTGCTTTCGAAATGTTCAGCCCACAAAATTCTAACATAAATGCAATTTTAAAATCCCGGAACATAACTTGCTGAGCTGGCCCTTCGAAACACGTGAGTCAGTGTTACGTGTCCATGTCTGCTGTGTGCGAGAATGCGTGTGATTTACATGAGCGTGCGTACTGGGTTCAATTCGCAGCGCTTTGAGCCAAATATTCGGGATAAAGCGCTTATATTAATGCCATTATTAACGCGATTATTATTATTATTAGACAGACAGAGGCAGAGAACAGCAGCTGTTTCTGTAAAGAGAAAGAAAGACAATATGAATATTTTGCTAAGGTAGTCCTTAATGGCATAACAGACTGTGTGCATGCGTGCATATCATATTATAATAGAATCCATTTGCCAGTGTCACACATCTGTGGTTCAGTAAAAACCAGTATCCCCCCTCCTCCTCCTCCCCCCCCCCCCCACACATCACATACAGACATACACGTACAACCTCTAGGGTCGACCCATCTACAGCAGTAACTGCCAGCTGCAGTCCTCAGAAACAGGGGTAATGTAATGTCTGTCAAGGTGTATAGATCGTATACAGTCTCTACTGCGGCTTCGAAGTAGACATCGCAACTTACCGCTGAAACAAATTTTAAACACCTGCCAAGCGCGTTAAAGTCTATCACCTGTCAACAGAACGATTTGTCACTTTCGCTGCTCACGGCCATCCTGGAGCCATGTGGGTGGTTTGGGCCGGCTGTGCTATTGACTCGCTGGTCAGCCATGCGTGACGAGAACAACAGCCCAGGTTGTATGGAAGACTCAACTGGAAGAGTAAATCGGGCGTGGCCGTGTTAAAACCACCCTCGCATCAGTCACGCACCTGACGTCCCGTACACGCCGAAATGACAAAGGCTGGAGTGGAATGTGCAAACACAGTTGTCTCTGTATTTAACGCGAGACAGTAGGTAAATGTTCAGCACGTAGAAGCTACGACGTGAAAAATGCAACGTTTGCCTTTCTCCAACTTTCCCCCTTAACTCATTCAGGGTGGGTAAACGCTCATGGTTTGTGATACGCTGTGCGGTTGGTGATACGTAGTTAAAAACACGCTAGCTCGCTATTATTTTACGCTTGCATCTGACAAAGTATAAGTATACCTTTTCTGCATCTACAACACTCTGAGAGAGATTGGCGCGCCTTCATGCAGCAGGTGAAGCTCGAAAATAAAGTTATACTTTGTCAGATACAAGTCTAAACAGCAAGCTAGTGTACTTTTACCTACGTATCAACACTGCACAGCGTATCACAAAAGCAACGGCGTTTACTCACTCTGTCATTCTACCCGAGCCACGACCACAGTCGTAACATTTTGTTCACTTCACGTGTCTTCTGTGGAGTTTCCTTAGCAACCCTCTGAAGTACAACATCTAAGTAAAAATGCCCCAAAATATAAAATTATTTGGCCAATACGTTGCTATATGTCACCACGTGATCCAGGCAGCTGGTGTCAAACGTGTCACGGTAGTGTCAGTGAAGAAAGTAACCAGGGCTCGTATGTAATAGTCGAGGTTAGGGCTTTTTGCCCTGGGTTAGAGTCTAACCTCGAACTAAACTAACTCTAGGATGATTTTTTTTTTTTTAAATCAAGAAGCGGGCCCAGTCCAGCAAGGCCAGTGTCTAAGCCGTTATAGCAGGAATTTTTTGTCTTCCTTTCTTCGCTTTTTTTCCCCCTTTTTTTTCTAATTTTGCTTTTAAGTTTATTTGGTACTAGTGTGGGTTAGGCCCGTAGCCGTGGGTTAAATGAACCTCGACTTTTACATACGGGCCCTGTACTATGAATTTGTAAGGATCATGCCACTTTGAGAACTCATTTAAAGATACATCCTGCAGGATTATTAGGTTCACAGAGCAACCTAGGCTTATAACCGTGACAAGAACATGATACCATTTAGACGTGTGCATATTATGAAGCATTTTCAGGCTGTAGTTGCTAAGACATGAGCCAAAACGTGAGATAAAACATGCGCCTGCCGTCTATTTCACTTTCAAATGAAGTGGCGCGTTTGTATGAAACAGACTATACCTACGGTCACGTGGACGTCATAGTGCAACTCGCACGTGGTCGCTGGCGACATTGCAAGTTTACAAAGCTCTAAAATACACTTTGGGAGGATCATTGACTCAACAGTGGCAACATCTGTGCAAACTTCAAACACGTTGACACAGTGAGAGTTGATCATCCTGCAAGGTGCCGCTTTAGTTAGTTAATTTTGCGATAAAAAAAAACCCAGAAAATTGTAGCAGAAAATGGCCGTTACAGCCTAATTTATTGTATTGACCTGTGTGCTGTCAAATCAATCACACGATAATTTCCCATTAGTTGTGGATCAGAAAGGTGTATATATCAAACATTTACTTCGTCATCCATCGTATTTCGTGATACCTGTACTATGACACTGTAAGGATGTCATTTCGAGAAGAGCTCATTTTATGAAATAATTTTGCGATGAAACAGAAGAGTGCAGCAGAAAATGGCCGTTACAACCTGATCTATTACTTGTATAATTTATCTACATGCTGTCAAGTCCACTACATCAGAATTTCCCATTAGTTGTGGTTGATAAAGGTGTATATATTGAAAATACTTACATCGTGCATCCATCGCATTTCGTGATTCTGAACCCCCTCCCACCCCCCACACACACACACACCCCTCAACTTGTCTCGTTATTAACATTCCCTCCCGTGTGACTAATTATGCAAAACGCTAACAACATACATTATGCACCTTTCTTGCATTTGAGGATGACACACATAGTGGGGACACGCTCGAGTGCATTAAAAAAAAAAAAATCATCATTACGCTTTAGGTCCGCTCTGCAACTGCGTCATAGTGACAAACGAAGATTTATCTCTAAAGACATCACAGAGTGACGCTAATATTTTTTTTAAGTATTGACGTGGATTTTTTTCTGCTGTGTAGCCGGAGGGATATCTGTATTCAGATCTCGTCTATTTTATTGTACGCCGATCTAGGTAGGGTAAAATTATATGCAGTGAAACAAATTGTGAAACAAACTGTACAGTCTCTCTCTCTCTGTGTGTGTGTGTGTGTGTGTGTGTGTGTGTGTGTGTGTGTGTGTGTGTGTGTGTGCGCGCGTGTGACACTGTGGACTCAGTGTAATCCAAAGGCCTGTTTGAATTCAAACAACAAATATTAAAAGTTTACCGTTTCTATGGTAACTCAGCTATGTCAGAAGCCGTGAGCTAGCTTGCATTTGATGCAGATGTGTGGTTTTACAATGTTTCACCTCACGTGGGCAGGTTTATGGACGCATTCAGAATCGATTTAACGACAAGGGTTACGTGAAATCTACGATGAGTCATAGTTCACAAGGGTCTCTATCAATTTCTTTTGTAATTTGGGGGCCAATGCAGTAACATTTTACTCCTCATCTGTAGCTCACCGGCACAAGTGAAGGTGGCGGAAGAGGGGGGGGGGGAGGCGGGGGAGGGATCGAAGGATTGAGGAGTCTCCACCTAAATACCTAAATTTGAAGAAATGAAATATGTCAAAGCACAAGCAAAAACGTGTGTGTGTGTGTGTGTGTGTGTGTGTGTGTGTGTGTGTGTGTGTGTGTGTGTGTGTGTGTGTGTACACGCGTGCATGCTGAAATTATCGACTTTGTTTCTGCGATCCAGCTTTCAGAACATTACCTTCGTTCCAGCTTACTTCGCTCCGCGTTTCCGGCGTGTACACGGCATTTTTCATGCAGCCATACTGAAAAACTAGGTGCAGGCGGCCGGAGCAGAAATGTCGCTAATTTACCTTACCTTGTCAAGCAATTACCTTGCCTAGGTCGCTGTAAATCGATGTCTTCGCTCAGGCGAGATTTTCACCTCCAGTATCAAACCATCTTGCACACAGATTCAGTCGCTTGCACTGACTGACGCTCACACCTTCCCACCAAAAAACACAGATGTTGCGAATTGCAGCCGACAGCCACGTACCGTGTCAATTTCGCTACTGGCGGCGGAGCAGACGACACGTTCCCGGCGGTACATAGGTAACGCCTCAGCTGTTACCGGCGTGTCGTAGGGTTCATCAGTGACAGCTACACATCCATTTTTCAGACTGATCAATCATGAATAGGCTGCACTGTTTGCCTGGGTTCCGATTCGAGTCTTACATGCAAAACTACACGAGACTCGACAGCAATATTAGCAGTTGCCGTCAACGTGTTGTCGTTTGACACAGACGGGAAACGTGGAGAGAATCGTACGTCACCTGGCTTGAGGTGCGTTCAGCCGCACGCATCTTACGGTTGAGCGCAGGACATGAGACCACCTACACACCTGTGGGACATGAATTTCACTTGTAATACTGGGGTGACTCTCTTGTCTTACTGAGCTCTTGATATAAAATATGCCGTGTGGCGTTCCAGTGTTAGAAAATTGACCTGTATATGAACGTCTGCATTCCTGCTTGTAGCAGTCGCTTACCACCAACACTAATGTAATCCAAAAAGAACTTGAGATCATAGTGAAACTAAAGGAATCTGTATAAATTTCTCGGTTTTTTTTTTTTTTTTTTTCTTTATAGCACCGAGGACCTGAAATCCTGTTTTGAAGTATTTTGTTAGTAGTCTAACATTCCCCGCTAGCCTTGGAGTCCCAAAGAGCACGAAATTCATCAGAACTAGAAATACTGTATTGCGCACGCTGAAAATTTATTTATGGTTTTACTAGTATAATAGTTTGCGCTGAACGCACCCTCCGTCTCAGTAAGCATGCGCCAGCCCCCGGTGATGCGCGCCGAGCCAGATGAGGCTCAAACAGGGATCGACCACCTGTGTACGCTTCTCCCTGGCCGCAGGATCACGCTGAATAATGCTGCCCAGAGTTATCGACCATCATTTGGCAGTAATGAAACGTCCCGATCCCTCCCCTCCCACTGTAGGCGAATTTGTCACTTACTTTTTTTCTTTTTTTTTTTCCCCCAGAAAGCCCACGACATAAAAAGGTTAAATGCAAGTGTTTGCCAAAATTTCAGTTTGAAGTTTGCTGACCCGAGGTCAAAATATAATCATTTCTTTCTTTCTTTGGGTCCTTTGTTTTCATTTTGGGAGAGTGGTTGGTTGGGCCGCTGCTGAAGCACTAATAATCATGATGACTAATCAACTGACGTTTTCTGAAAGTGAATAAACCGCCCTTTTAGTTGGTATGGGTTCATTTTTAATATCTGCATATTCACGTTCACGATGTTACAGCAAACTTCCGGTCAAAATGTAGTCGATTTTTCCTTCTGTGGGCCCTATTAGTATGTGCTTTTGGTGGTTTGGGGTGTTCACGCTGCTGAACCGCTACTGATCAAGATATTGCTGATTGGCTTAGGTTTTCTGGAAGAATGGGTGGGTGTTTGGGCGTTTTAGCATCCTGGCTTTTCCTTCACGTATGGGTGATATCTGAGACGGGACAACGAGACCATTTGTGAAAGAAACTTGATGACTTTTTCAGTACAGTTCAGTTCACTTCAACATACGCGCTCCATTCCATCTCTCACTAATCTCCACACTGTCGTCTTGGAGAACTCAAAGTTGGTTTGGTTCACACGGGCCAACTCTGTACCATCGGGTTTCACTACGCGTACCCTCTGCACTGAACCGAAATCGGCAAGCCGAGACCTGCGCCGAGGCAAGTGATACAGTGTACATAAGAAGGAAAAACAAAAATACTTGGTGACAAGGAAAGCAGTCTGTTCTGAACAACATTGTGCTCAACGTGGTATTTCACAGTCTGCACAGAAGCGGTGAGTTCTGTCGCATTCACCAGCACAGTACCAAAGACATTACATTACCAAGATGCGCCACTCACTATATAACGAGTGACGTCCGCCAAGTGGGTTGCGTCCCTTTGGTCTGTCAGGGATACCGCGGGTAATAATATGTCTTTGCAATAGCGCCGTACGTGTGTTGTCGCTCACTGTGACGCGATTACAGCCGATATAATCGGTGTAAATTTGTTCACTAGGGTTCTGGGGGTGGGGTGGGGTGCATTTTCAGGTTTTAGTTCATGTGCTTTCTCTATCATTGTCTTTTGTCTCTTGGATGTTACTGATCTGTGACTGATCAACATCGTTTTGTGTTGTTGTGACCACTGATGTGGCGGTGAAATTTTGGTTTTGTATCAAGGTTGTTTCCGTCTTACCCTGTATGACAGGTCATAAAAATTATTTCACCAAGTGTGTCCCACATCTGACGAATAATGCATGTATTCTTTGTTTTTGTTTTGATATTCCCTGTCTACATGAGTATACTTGAACATGTGCCCAAATTCACACACAGGGATTCACAAACATTACGTGCAGTACGAACACTGACATGGGGAGAGTGACAGAAAGACAAAGAAGGTGAGGGATACATAAAACAGTAAAACTGAAACAAGAGTGGATACAATCTACTTTAATGATGTCATGAAATCTCCGACAGAACCATGTCAAGTGTCAAAACAGCAGAAAACCTCATCTGCTTTTATGGCAACATTATTTTCAACCTTCTCTCAAGTACCCAGTACATAAAACAGTAAAACTGAAAAAAGAATGGATACAGACTTTAGGGAAGTCATGAAATCTCTGACTGAACCGTTTCAAAACAGCAGAAAACCTCTGCTTTTATGACAACATTATTTTCAACCTTGACTCAAGTACCCATCAAAGGCGCTGTATTTCATGTACGAAGATCCAGCCGTCTGCAGTTTTGTACCCATCGACTGCACCTGAAGTACAATATATACGCCCGTTAATGTTGATATTCCCTCATAGATCAATCTCACGTTTCCGATTGTTGTCGTTACAGTAGTTCGGGTTACCCATCAGTGATCGGGGAAGTCACGTCCTGGGTTAGGGATCCAACTATTTGGTGGCTACATCTTTTGCGTGGTGGCTAAGCACAGGAAAACGTCGGGCTAATTTAAGAACAAGGAGGAATGGCCCCATCCCATAAAGTTGTTTCTCCAAATTTCGTGCTATTTTGTCCATTTTGTTGTTACTGTTGCCGTTGGTTGTTGGTTCTTTTTTGGGGCTCTCTCTCTCTCTCTCTCTCTCTCTCTCTCTCGCTCTCTCTCTTAGTCTGTAAAACCTACCAAAGAGACTGGGTCCGCTACGCTATAGGAGATCTAGAATCTTAGGAGAGAGAGAGAGAGAGAGAGAGAGAGAGAGAGAGAGATGACGTCAATTCCGTGAACTAAACATTTTGACGTCAGCCTCACGCAGGTCGTCTGACAGACGATACTTGTTCATGTCTTGAGATTTCTCTGTTAGTGGTGTGACTTCCCCGACTGAATTAATTTTTACACAAAATCTGCAAGTTGTGCAGGGCTGGTAAATGTCGGAGACAGTGACGATATTTACAGATTATGCCTGTGAACTAAACAGCCTCACGCAGGTCGTCTGACAGGCGATGCTTGTTCATGTCTTGCCGTGATTTCCCCTGTTGCTTTTGTGACTTCCCTGACTGAATTAATTTTTACATCAAATCTGGTAGATCTGGGGGGCTGGTGAAACGTGGAATACTGTACTGTACCTAAGAAATCACAAGACTGGAACTCTTTGGACCGGTGCTTCTCGCAGAAACTAGAAGAAAAAAATGTTCAGCTAAAATCTCTGTTTTTCTTAATATTCAAGACATAACAGCAAAATAGTTCCTGTCATATGTGCAGTGTCGCGCTTGACAAAAAAAAGCCGAGATGATGAGTAATTTGAAGGTGTCATTTCATAGACATTTGGTCTTATATGCAATCAATGATGAATCCCTATTTCGGAGTTTTTTTTTACACAAAATCTGTCGGAACTACAGAGCTGTGCTACGAATACATTCAGTATAATTTGATGAACTTCCAAAGTCTAGAAAATTAACGCATTTGAACAACTTATTCGTCAAAATACGATTCCGATTTCTTTAAATGGGCGATAACTCTTCTGAAAATGCAGCAAGAGAAAAATTGTCAAAAGTAGGCCTGTAGAAGGTGTCTTCCCATTTAATCTCAAAGTAAAAAGCCATTGCCATTCAATAAGGTGGTTTAGGAGATAGCTACGATTTCATCCGCACGCACGCACACACACACACACACACACACACACACACACACACACACACACACACACACACACACACACACACACACACACACGCGCGCGCGCGCGCGCGCGTCTCACAACTCCCGCCAAAAAGAACGCAGCAGCATCGTGTGCAAGTAAGGTGTCTATGACGCAGATTTAGTTACGTCACTGTGTGCGTGAAAGTATGTATTGTCTGGAGAAACGTCACTGTGTTTTTTTGTTTTTTTTTGGTTTGTTTTTTGTTTGTATTTTTATCACTGAAACTTGCTGCTGCGCATAGCGAAATCTTCCCCATCCCATAAAGTTGTTTCTCGATAGAGAAACGATTTTAAAATGGCAGCGTACCTAAGCTGTACGAAGATGCTTTCTAGCTGAGCTTGATTGAAGTTAGAATGGGATCCCCTATGGCGCACGGCGAACCTCACCTGGCAGTGTTAGCGTTGGACTTTTTCCACTGAGAAACGCACGCACTGTAGCTTCTAGGGCTAAAGTGTACAATTTCATGGAGCGTTATTCAACGTCTATTGTGTCCTATCATTATATAACTATTGGTTCAGCCACCACAGAGATATTAATGTGTTGATTTTTTCCTATGGTTGGATCCGTGACCCTCGATTACAGGAGAGGGACATCATGACTGTGTTTACAGTAACTTGTGGTGGGTTCTTGGAAACACTTCCTGGTCTTCTTTCTTTTCCATTCTCTACAACACGACGTCCTGAATCGACTAGGTTTGGAGATAAAAGTTCTTTCAGTTAACTGAAAACATTTACTGAATTGCGGGTGTTCCAGAATACTAGAGAATTGCGCAGTTGGTTAGCATTCGCGTAAAAGGAATATTCTTTTCACTGAACGTCATGGTAAGTATGTATTGCCTCACTAACAACACTTCGAATGGGCAAGACAATTAAGCTGTCTATGGATAGACAATGATTTTGGAGGGAAAAAATGTTTTCAGTGAGTTCATTGTCTAAACAAGCTTTGCTGATATCAGATACGATATTAAAGCTGTTTTCCCCACAGCAATGTTTGCGGTTTTTTTCGTGTATTATTTTCCTGCCTGATCTGAAGTAGTTATTGCACATATTATTCATGTTGTCCAATGACACCTAATACGCCTTTTATTTGAAAATATATGTTCCGTCTGAAGTTGTTGTTTTTTTTATGGTGGGCCCTGTTAATTCTTTTCAGGTACTCTGTGGTCATAATTCTGGGAATCTTCGCAGCTTTAAAAGAAAATTAACTTATAAATACCTAACAATATGCTCCCATCTAAATATGTGTCGTGCCTACATTGTGAAAGAGCATTATTCATGAAATAGGCAGTAACTTTGCCTAAACTTTGATATGGACTTGAGCAGCTAGCTAATTCATAAAACAGGCAGCCAGATGAAATGAGGATACTGGTCAGAATTCACACACTTGTTTGAACGCAAGACCAAGATAAAACAAAGTGGACAGAGATTTGGGTCTGGATGGGTTGGGGGTTACGTTAGGTGGTGGTGCTATAAGATTTCTCTCTTTTCACTTTTGAGTTTGCCCAGTTCGTGAATTAGATAGTTTAGTCTGAATCATGAAATAGGTAGCCTATATCATGAAACAGACAACTTTTCGTGTACGTGATGCCTAACTCGCGTTATTGGCAAAGTCACTGCCAAATGCCTCTATCTAGACTTTAGATTCAAGATTACTTCATAACTTCATTGATCCTTCATGGGAAAATTAAATTTCTGCTCAAAACTTAACAATAACAGTACAATGCGACATTAACATCACACACACACACACACACACACACACACACACACACACACACACACACACACACACACACACACAGAGAGAGAGAGAGAGAGAGAGAGAGAGAGAGAGAGAGAGAGCGCACAGCACAGCACAGGGCAAACATCACAGTTGTAAGCGTATACTGTATAAAATAGGTAAAATCGCACGTAATTATCAGTTTCCAAGAAAAATGAACTACTTCACATAAAAAAGCGCATGCCTGATGATTAAAGGTACAACACAACCAAGGGTACCCGCCACCTCTCCAAAAAATAAATTGCTATTAAAGGCACGAATGAGTCTGGGCAAAGAATTTGGATTTTATTGGAGGTATTCTGAGCCTGCCACTACCCATCTTTCTTTGTCGAGTGTCTTTATAATTATTTCATGAATTAAGTCTTCACAATGCAGGCCCGACACACTAGTCTATCAGCCTGCCCTCACAAAATCAGTTACTGGTATCACTCAGGCGGACAAATTCTAGCATTTTTTTTTTTGTATGTCGTCTGGTTCCCTAGACTTGAGAAACCCTTGAAACCAAGGGTTATCGCTTAGCTTTCCACATGCTTTCACGTGTTCTTTCATGCAATGGTCTTTAGCTTTGCGGTCGTTATTCAAAGGAAGTTTCCAAGTCTTTTACAAAACATCAGTACTCAACATAATAAAACATATTCATCAAGCTATGCTATGCTATGCTATGCAAGTACCGTAGTTTTAACAGAAAAGCAACGGCAAGGCCGAATTCAACCACATCCTCATTCCAAAGCGGCCAGAATCACGGTGGCAAGAAGAATCACGCCGTATAACCGGTTGTGTGGAGGAATGCGCCGCGGCGTTGGTTGTATTAGTTAAAAGCACGTTGGTGGTAAGTGTCTTCATGAAATTTGCTCTGGCATCTTTCTGCGACAATATTTTCTTTTAAAAATTGTTTGTGTCATAGTGTGAGATGTCGATCGAACTCATGGCTGGCTTGTGTCCATATTCTGAAGGGTTAGCGTCCTCACCGGGTTAGTTTTGTTCCATTCTCATCGCTCATTCAGTGTAAATTTTCACTTCGCGACATTACTGTAAATAATTAGGCGAATGAAAAAGCCTATCGGAGCGACCTGAGTGGTCTATCGCTTCTTCCTAATGTATGGACACAGTTTTAGGGCTGTAACTTGCCTAATTTCGATATCAGTTCCGAAGTTATTATCCATGAAGAGCCGAGTGACGGACCCAAAACAACAACGCCAAATCGACCTTCTCGGCATAGCACTTGTGCGATGATTGTGGCAAAACATGCACAAGAAAAAAAAAAAAAAAAAAAAAGGTCTCGTTGAACACATGCGACAAAAGCATGGCTTCGGTCAAGGCCCTTGCTACAAATGTCATGTGTGCGACAAACAATTCTTGAAGGTTAGCGAGTAACAAGCTCAATTTCGTGCTCACGCAGGGGTGAAACCGTACACCTGTGGCAAATGCAAGAAATCTTTCTCAAACAAAAGGAACTTAAAAGAGACACGACTGTCGCGGTGAGGGAGTTGTTTAATATGTATGCCTGTATCGAATGCGGGAGAATGTGCAAGTCCCTCAGGCCATACCGTGTTTGTGGTCTGGTTTTTGACTGGTATGTGTACATATGTGTTACCAGTGTGTCACTGTATATGTTATGTGTAAATGTGTTATGTCGTGGGGATGAGGGTGCATGACAGACCATGTTTGTGTGCATATGCTGTGTGTCCTATGTCAGTATGTGTTTGCGTGTGTGTGGGGGGGGGGAGGGGTGACTAGACATGTTCTGTGTTATGTATAAATGTGTGTTGTCCTTGGTAGTGGTGGTGGTGGTGATGATGTGTGGGACAGCTCGCACTAAAACT
The DNA here is from genome assembly GCA_018292915.2 of Batillaria attramentaria. Classification (NCBI taxonomy): domain Eukaryota; kingdom Metazoa; phylum Mollusca; class Gastropoda; family Batillariidae; genus Batillaria; species Batillaria attramentaria. The sequence continues at coordinate 656,105 of JACVVK020000128.1, read as the reverse complement.
AGATTCATGTTCGAAAGCGTCATCTATCAGAGCTGAAACGTGCTCTATAGTTAAATGAATAATAGCTGATGAACCAACAGTCAACAGTGTTAGTTTGAATCGTGTGGTTTTGTTCAGTTACGTTGTGAAATCAACATTTAAGACGGTACAATTATATGACTGAAATCTCAGTAAACTCAGCGTCTGTTCCCAAAGACCCCGCCCCCCCCCCCCCCCCCCCCAAAAAAAAGGAAGCTTTAGTTAGAAGGACATCTTATACTATAAATACAAGCAAATTTTTTGAGAAAAAAAAATGCTCTCAGAAATGTGCCAGAGCAAATTTCATGGAGACACCTACCATCAACGTGCTTTTCCCGCGGCATTGAAACTAACACAGACAAGGTCGCGGCGCGTTTCTTCGCACAACCGCTTATACGGCCTGAGAATGAGAAGGAAGCACAGACTGCTAGGTTTTCCAAAAAAAAAAAATCATGTTAGGTGTCAAAAAAGATTCGAAAATCACAGTGAACATTTGCCCGCCGACCTCGAACCAGGCTTTCATTGCTGAATTCGTTAAGTCGCTAAGACAAACGGCATCAACTGTTTGTAACTGTCGTCTTTGCACTTTTTTCCTACAGGGTGCGGGTGCTGGAAAAAAAAGAGGTTTGAGGTCTGTCAATCTCATATCACTCGATTGTTTCATACCATGAACCTGATGCAGTGTGTGTGTGTGTGTGTGTGTGTGTGTGTGTGTGTGTGTGTGTGTGTGTGTGTGTGTGTGTGTGTGTGTGTGTGTGTGTTATTTCGGTTTCCTTTAGGTTTTCTTTGTCCTTTGCTGAAATACTTGAATATACTCCTGACTAAAGATCTCGTGAAGAAAGTCTCAATAAATTTAAGCCAAAAAAAAAAAAAAACAAACTTCCCCTACACACAACAGACGTAATTACTCCCACTACAGACTTACTCCAATACCAAAGTTACTCCCTTATTCGAAGAGAGTAAAGCGCGATTTACCCCCCCCCCTTCCCCTTGGGCTTATTTTTCAAATGCATAATAAGGTAGGGGTGTGTGTGTGTTTGGGGGGGGGGGGGGTTGTTGTTGTTGTTGTTAGTGTTGTTGTTGATGATGCATGATGATGATGATGATGTTTTGTTGTTGTTGTTGTTTAATCTCGGCAGCCTCCAGCCTTCAGCCCATCACTTCAACCCCCACAATCCCAGTACTGTGTGCGTTACCTTCATCACAGATTCAACTTCAGCTGTCAAGTGACATGTGTGCCCTTCTCAATTCTTTTGCAGATTAGATCTCCTTCTCCTTATCTGACTTGGGCATTACATCTGCAGAGAAGTATTACAGTTGCTTATTTCTTAGGAAGTGAGACAGAGAGAGATTAGGGTCGGGGGTTCGTTAATGGATTCTTTTAAACGGCCATTCTTCTATAAACTATACTTTTTGAATATCTGTAATATCACTGTAGTTCTAACGGCGTAGCTAAATGGATTCACTCAAAGCTTTTGTAAACCATGCAAACAGTAAACAAGCAACAGTGATGTTGCCAGGATTTTTTTTCTTCGGCGATTTAGCCGAAACAGCCATGAAAGTTTTGGCTTTTTACAGAAAGTTTCGGCTCTCTCTTCCGAAGCAGTTTCACAAGTTTTTTGACTAGATTCCCTACTGTTACGTGCTCCCTCCACCTCCATGAATTAAAGATGTTCTGTAGATACATATACATATCCTCATCGAAAGTTGCGTTTTCTTGGAAATTAGTCCAGCCAGCACAGGAATCTCGCAGAAACGGACATAATCGAGCCGATTCACTCATGAAAACTTCGGCTCGGCCAGCCGACATGACAGACAGATTATCGGCTTTTTCAAAAAAAAATAAAATCGGCTTTTAGCCGAGATTTGACCCCAAACGACATCCCTGCGCAACAGTCGCAAAGGGAAGATTATTGAGAGATTGGTAGGGCGCGTATGGGCTTTTCCGAGCGCACAGCTAACATCTTAAACTGTACTGAACACAAAGCTCGCGATTACTAAGAGTACAATGTGCTAAACACACACAATAGTAATAAACCCTCCTGAACCGAGCGACTGTATTACCTGCAACAGATCCGCCTTCCAAATATGTTTTAACGACCATTCCGGTAGGGTACCAAGATTCCACTGCGCAGCCTTTCGACACAAATACCTTTTGTCTCCTCTGTGAATGGATGTTCTCAAGTTTCAGAGAGCCAATGGGTTAGCAGACAACCGTTAGATCCTGGCTGTTTTGGGACAAAGCTGAAAATTGTTACGCGCTGGTACTCGTCAACAAACTATTGCTAGAATGTGTTCACCGAAATTTCCGTTCAGGTTGACCATGTTTTGGGTGGGTGTTTGGGGGTTTAACGTCCTTTCCCACCACATAGGGTGATATCAAAGACGGGGCAGCGAGGAAAAAGCCAGCACAAATATTTGGCCCCAGCCGGGATCGAACTCACGACCCGAGCATTAGAAGTCCAACGCTCTACCATTCGACCACCCCGGCTCCCCGGACCATGTTTTTTTTTTCAAATTCAGTAAAGTAATATGAAAGGAAAAGACACGTGGCCATGCGCAGACGAAGTGGTTGTTGTTGTTGTTGTTGTTGTTACTCCCACCTTCGTCAACGTGACTTTTCTCTCGTCCGTGCCTAATGTAATGCTCTTATTACCAGTTTACACACTTTCTTGTCTGTTATATTCTTTCTTTCTACCGCGCAAATCCCTGTAGTCACCATTATAAACTATAGGGTTAGGTTTTGGCATCCTCACACACACACAGTTATCATATAAACGCTGGCGCCCATCTCACGCACAGAGAGAGAGAGAGAGAGAGAGAGATGTAGTAGTACTGTAGTACTGTGTAGAATGGACAAGATAGAAAATAGAACGTTGTGCCTTATCTTTCATCCTAAAAAAAAATGACATAGTGCCGGGCTTACATGATTAGTTCGAGTGGTTTACCACGAAAGAAACCACGAGATGTTTCAATTTTTTTTTTTTTTTTTGCCGTAGCTACCGAGCCTTGCGTAATCATTGTTCAAGGAGATATTGCCAAGGAAAAGGTTAGTTAAAGAAATCTGTGTACAGGTATTTGACAATCATCATCATTATCATCGTCATCATCATCTCATTGGGGGAAGCCGGGGTGGCCGAATGGTAGAGCGTTGGACTCTCTATGCTTCTTGAGCTCGAATCCCGCCGGCTGGGGCCAAATATTTGTGCTGGCCTTTTTTCTCGTTGCCCCGTCTTTGATATCACCCTTATGTGGTGGAAAAGGACGTTAAACTCCCAAACACCCACCCACCCTCATCTCATTGGTAGGTCACTGATTAATGTTATTAACCCTTTATACACTGACGCTATCGTCAGCCGCTAGCTGCCTGCTTGGAGACACCAAGCCGCCTTCTTTTGAACGCATAAACCGCGTGAAAAACGCACAAACCGGTGACCAACGCAAACATGAACCGTGTCTAAGGGAAATCACTCCAAGAGAGCCTAGTAACGACTATCAACGGGGGAATAGAACGAGGGTGGGTGGGTGCTTGGGAGTTTAACGTCCTTTTCCATCACGTAAGGGTGATATCAAACACGGGGCAACGAGAAAAAGTCCAGAACAATACTTGGCTCCAGCCGGGATTCGAACTCACGACCCGAAAATTGAGTTTGCATGATGATAGACGTTGATAAGAACATTACAGATATACATGTAGTCAGTGGCCTTGTGTCAAGGTCAAGGCCGTACAAGCTATTTTTGTGAAACCTTAACATTGGCATTTTATCAGAAACAACAAACAGCAGAGGCGCCAAACCTGGCGTGCTGATAGACAGTGATAAGGCCTATGCACACATACCACCTTAAATGACCTTGACTCAAGGTCAAGGTCATTAAAACAGTCTGTTGGGAAAATTTACATTTGCATTTTTTCAGAATCCAGAAGAATCAGAAGCATCAAACTATATGTGCGATGATTGACATCAGCAGCACCTTTACAGACATACCTGTGTCCAGTGACTTTTAGTCAAGGTCAAGGTCATGCAAGCGTGTTTTTTGGGAAACTTTAACCTTGGCATTTTCTCCAAAACAACAAACAGTAGAGGCACCAAACGAGGCACGATGATAGACAGCAATGAGACCTACCTTTCTGAATGACCTTGACTGAAGGTCAAGGTCATTAAAACTGTCTGTTGTGACAAAAGGTCATGGTCATACAAACTGTTCCGGGGAAAATTGTAATATTGTCATGAACTCAGAGCGCCAGAGAAAACTTTACTCGGCATGATAATGGATAGTGATAAGAGCTTTACAAACATACTCTTGTGAATGACCTTGACCTGTGTCACAAGGGAGCCATGGAGGCTTTTGCCTCTCTAGTTTCATACTCCTGTTTAAATATTCTGACTTCTACATGTCTTGGCATCATGGCTTTGATAAGCACAACCAAAAGCAAAAAAGAAAAAAAATCAGTAACTCCATTCAATTTTATTGACACCCACATTATGTCACTTACATTGGCACAGAAGCATTTCCTCGTGCAAATTTTACCGTAAGCCGAGACAGCCGAATGGTAGAACGTTAGACTGTCATGCTCGGGTCGTGAGTTCGAATCCCGGCTGGGGCCAAATATTTGTGCTGGTCTTTTTCTCGTTGCCCCGTCTTTGATATCACACGTATGTGGTGGAAAAAGATGTTAATCTCCCAAACACCCAACCACTCTCAAGCGGGTGATATCACGCATGGGTGTTATCAAAGATGGGGCAACGATAAAAAGGCCAGCACAAATGTTTGTCCCCAGCCGGGATTCGAACCCACGACCCAAGCACTGTAAATCCAACGTTCTACCATGATTCGGCTATCCCGGCTCCCTGGGTTGAAGCAAATGCTCGACCAGTGATTATTAATGAGTGAGTGCATCATCTGATGATTACGACTATTTTGTAGAATATTGTTTGCCGATTACGTTCAGTCCGTGCTCTTTCAAGTTCAAGGAATTTAACAGGACTGTATCTGGATCAAGCCGGACAGAGAAGCGTGTAAGCAAGTGTGCTTCGTATATTTACAGCCTGGGCGTCTTAAACGCCTAGTATAGTGTAAGGGCGAGGTCATGAGCACGGTTGCAATGTTCAAAGACAGCATCACTTTACCCGCGAACGGTAAGGCGGGGTTTCACCCATCCTACTGTACTGGTCAGCTCTCACGTACTTTCTTCATGATTATGAAAACGTTGTATATGCATCGAAATTCACAGGTTGACGTGATCGTGAACACTACCAATAAAGAGTTTGACTTGAAAAGAGGAGATGTTTCTTCTTCCATACTTTGGGCGGCTGGTCCTTCCATGCAAAGTGAAGCTCTCAGTGCCTGCTGGACAAACGAAAGCTCCTTTGTCGTCACGGGAGGCCATAGCCTGTCTTGCAAGAAGGTCTACCACGTTGCGCTCGATGACTGGAGCGACTCTGCCCTGGAGGTGATTTTCTCTGCCTCACAATAAGTCCCTCAAGCAAACCAATAGCGACTTTTACAATCAGCGCTGTTTGACACGTGTTCGACTGTACAATTTTATGCTGGGGGGATTTTTCTGGCAGTTTACAGTTGTCTGTTTGCTCACAATATCTAATAACTTTTGGATGAGTGAGTGAGTTTTTAATGCTGGTAGGTTTTAGAGAACTTTTGGGAAAGACATGTAGGCAACTCGCTGCAAGCGCCTGTGCAAGACCCGGCCAAATGTCGCTTTGACTGAATTCGCATTGACGGCCCTGTCTAAAGCAGAAAGCCATACTGGATTCTTTCATGCAGTTAATGCAATTGTGGGCAGACCAAAGTCTCCCTTTTATTCATGATTGATTCTTACTCCAAACAATATTCCAAAACTGATTCGCGCGAATTAGTCTTTGGTGCTTGCGCGGCGTAAAGCCTTAAATTCGGTATGACATTTTGATGTCTTCATATTTGCGGTTGTCCTTCGTACTCATTTCTCCGAAAATGTTCAAAAAGTCAACAACAGTCATGCTAAATGAGTGGCTACAATAAGGCTACAGTGTGTGTGTGTGTGTGTGTGTGTGTGTGTGTGTGTGTGTGTGTGTGTGTGTGTCGGGGGTGGGGGGGTGGGGGGGTCCTACTATATTCATTCATTGTATTCATTGGTGTGTGCACGAAACTGACTATCCCTAGATTGTCTGTCGGCAGTATTCCTATCGTTTCCAAGTGACCTTCCAATAGTTATTAGGTCTGTTTGAGCCTTGGATGCACTTGTGCAATTTAGTGTGAAATTGTAACGCAAATAGTAAATTCGTCTGGTTTTCAGGATTTGGAAGATGTGGTCTACGAGTGTCTGAAAGAAGCAAATAGCCACGGGTGCACTTCTATTTCGTTTCCTCTGCTTGGTACTGGCGGGCTCCAATATCCTTTGGAAGACGCGGCTCGCAGCATGTTCAGCGCCATTGACATATTTCGGATACGTCAGAGAGGAAATCCGATGAAGATAAGAATTGTCATCTCCCTCAAGGACCGCGTCGATACGGTATAGTAACAATAACGTATATATCAAGAACTAGAAAAAAAATGTTGAATAGTAAAAGCTGAAAATAACCGAGCGCGCGCGCGTGTGTGTGTGTGTGTGTGTGTGTGGGGGGGGGGGGATTTAAATGTTCTCTTATTTTGTTTTTGTTGCTTGTTTTGCTCTTCCGATTTTCGTTAATGTGTCCTATGCGCAGTAAGCAACGACATGTTTGAAAGTTTTGCATAGGCGCCTGTAACCTCTTCTGAAAGAGAACCTCTCTCTCTCTCTCTCTCTCTCTCTCTCTCGCACGCACACACACACACACACACACACACACACACACACACACACACACACACACACACACACACACCCTAGCCCATGTAATAATTGTGCTTCGTGAGGACCAATATACGAATTACCTATATGCACAATCCAAATTGTTAGTGTTTCAATCTTTTCGTGTCAGGTTCGCAGGCTGTATAAAGAGGAGTTTCCCGATCTTTTACGGAGTGGAGGTCACGAAGGATTCGGTATGGCGAGCGTAGATAATGACAGATAAAAATAAAAAAAAATCACACATTGTTAATGCTTTTCTTAGGTTTCTCGTCAATAGATTATTATGGAAAGTGTTCCAATCAATAATTGTACACTTTTTTAAAAACTTGAAGCATGGTAGAATGCCGTATTTGGTGACCGGTCAAGTTTTTGATCCAGCCCCATGCTCGTCATTCTACATCCCCTATTAAGGGTGAGAAAATCACGCATGGCGCCTTCTTACAATTGTGTTCCTGCATACATGTATGGTACTGTTTGATTTCCATCAGGAATCGATGTTCTCTTTAAATGAGATTTCTTAGAATAATTGTAATTAGTCTAAAGTTTTCTTTGGAGCACGCCGACTGGCAATTGAAAACTACAACCGACCCTAAACTTGTTGTTTTTGTTTTGTTTGGGGTTTTTGTTGTTGTTGTTGTTGTTTGTTTGTTTGAGTGTTTCCATTTTTTAATTGAAAAAAACATCACAGTAAAATACTTTACGTAGCCTGATGCGAAGCACAGAAAAATCTGCGACTGTTTACTGTGCGCAGTTTATTGTTTTCAATTAGTCTGATCCCCCTAGGGCTCCCGACGTAATTTTATACTTAGACCTGCAAAGAACTTTATGGGAGAGGGGCGCAAATGTATTGCAACCAGGAAGTGCCACATGTCGAAGAGCTAAAGTTTCTTCTCTGTTACCGTAGTCAGGAATAACTGTCAAGTGTTCATTACTACATTACGACTAGGTTTCCGCTTTGGTAGCAGTAATCCGAAGGTCAGACAGCAAGTTGGTGCACCAGTCTGGTACCATTAATATAAAACAAGAAGCATCATGAGACAATAAAAGACGTGTTGTTACCCGCCTAAGGGTCTAAGTTCTTAATTTTTGTGTTTTAAATCACAACTCAACAGTTTTTTTGTTTTTTTTTCGTAGTCTTGTCAACTGTCATTCCAAATTTCAGAGTCTGGCCACCGAGGATTCCACAAAAGCGCTTTTACGCTAACACGTCTTGCAAGGTCTGACGAAACGTTTCATCAGGTCAAGTCGACATGTGATGGAAACAGCATACATATCATCTCGGTAATGCCATTTAGTTCGTTGCTGTTGGTGGTGGTGGTGGGGCCGAGGGGGGGGGGGTGTTGTTTGTTGTAGGTTATCGGTTGTTGTTGTTGTTGTTGTTTTTTCGCCTCTTTACATTTTTATTTCAGTTTGATAAAAACAACGACAGTAGTGTTATATATTGCATACACAAAGTACCGTGGGGCTACACTACATTATTTTGTTGAGTGTGTATATAAATAACATGAAAACGTGTCAGACCCTTTCATTGTTTGTACTTTGTGATGTTGATACAAGCAGTAGGTAAACTCATTTTAAGATGTCTAAAAGTCTGTAAGTCTGAAACCGAGACAGCAGTTCGATCTATTGTGTAGAAGCTGCGGATGATATACCTAAAACTAGAACATTTGCATAAATACTGCTTAAATTTTTCTGATTGAAAATTGCGTGAAATTTGTCTGAAGCACTGTGCAGTAATGGGGGGGTCTCGGTAATTCTGATACATAAATTTCTTTGGGGAATCTTCTGCGTCTCAATATTGGCGCTGCTCACAAAATTAGTCATAGCCTCGTTTCTTTAAGGTTTTCTTTCGTAGGCCTTTAGAGGTACCCCATAAAAATCGAACAGGGAGCCCTTTTTCTAGGGTACGTTATGACATAATATCGGATTTTAAAAGAGCAGCAATGGTATTTTTTAAGCGATGAAGTGAATCTGGGTTACAAGGTGACAAATAAATTCCCTTGCCTGCTTTAGTGTTACCTAGAACATGCATGATGTTATATTGAGAGCCCCCCCCCCCCCCCCCCCCCCTTCCCATGACTCCCTTGCAGTGCTCTATTTTTCAAGTTTCCAAACAACACACAAAAGCTGACCAAATGATGAGTGCATTCGGTCAGTAACTCCAATAATTTGTAAGAACTCACTACTTCGGCTGTTTTATGTGCAAAATCAACTTTTCTATGTACGGTGGTAATCTGCAGTTGTCGACTGGCGGTAATTCGTGGGCTTGTTGCACTCCTGTAATTAACAATGAACAGAAGGGTCTTAAGAGGCATGGCAAAGAGTTTCATAAAATACACTCGCTTGTATCAGTTTTTGGTCATTCGGATTCAGTGCATGCTGCCATGGATTTGTGTTTCGAATCTAGCGTCGGCTTGGTCGTTTGTAGCACCAATCTCTTCTTGACGCTGTAACATGAGCACCGTGCTCTCGACAGCAAAAATAAACATTTTTGGCTCACTTGTGTAACAAAGTGAGTCTATGTAATAACCCTCCGTCGTCTCTCTGTGTGTGTGTGTGTTTGTGTGTGTGTGTGTGTGTGTGTGTGTGTGTGTGTGTGTGTGTGTGTGTGTCTGTGTGTCCGCAGTAAACCATAACATTGGCCTTTTCTCAGAATCTACAAACGGCAGAGACACCAAAATTAATCTGCTGATAGAAAGCCATAAAACCTTTCAAAATATACCATAATTATTGACCTTGACCCAAGGTCAAGGTCACTAAAGCTGTCTGTTTGGAAAGTTTACATTGGCATTTTCTCAGAATCTAGAAAAGCCAGATACATCAAACTTTGCATGATGATGGACATTGACAATACCTTTACCGGCCTGTCTATATTTAGTGACTTTGAGTCAAGGTCAAGTTGAGTCATTGTCAAGTTGCCATGCAAGTTGTTTTGCGGAAAGCCTGATGAAACCTTAACATTGGCATTTTCTCAGAAACAATGAACAGCAGATGCACCAAACTTGACACGCTGGTAGTCAGCCGTAAAACCTTTCAAAAAATACCATAGTGATTGACCTTGACCCAAGGTCAAGGTCACTAAAGCTGTCTGTTTGGAAATTTTACATTGGCATTTTCTCAGAGTCTAAAAAAGCCAGAGACATCAAACTCTACATGGTGATGGACATTGACAACATCTTTACTGACATACCTGTACTTAGTGACTTTTAGTCAAGGTCAAGGCCATGCAAGCTGTTTTGCGGAAAACCTTCCAAAACCTTAACATTGGCATTTTCTCAGAAACAATGAACATCAGAGACACCAAACTCGGCACGCTGATAGACAACCATAAGACCTTTCAAATCATACCATAACGATTGACCTTGACGCAAGGTCAAGGTCACTAAAGCTGTCTGTTAGGAAATTTTACATTGGCAATTTTTAAGAATCTAGGAAAGCCAGAGACATCAAACTTTGCATAATGATAGACGTTGACAACACCTTCACTGACATACCTGTATTCAGTGACTTTGAATCAAGGTCAAGGCCACACAAGCAGTTTTGCGGAAAACCTTCGAAAACCTTAACATTTGCAATCTCTCAGAAACAATAAACAGCAGTAGCACCAAACCTGGCTTACTGATAAACGGTAGTAAGACCTTTCAAGAAATACCATTTTGAATAACCTTGACTGAAGGTCAAGGTCATCAATAGCTGTCGCATTGGAAATTAAAATTGCCGTTTTCTCATAATGTAGGGGAACCAGAGGCATCAAACTTTGCATGATGATAGACATTGACAAAAACTGTACTGGCATGCTTGTATTTAATTTCCTTGAGTCAAGGTCAAGGCCATTCAACATGTTTAGCGGAGACTTTAACGTTAGCATTTTCTTGGAAACAACAAACAGCAGATGCACCAAACAAGGCACAATGATAGACAGCAATGAGACCTATGCACACATACCCATTCGAATGACCTTGGCTCAAGGTCAAGGTCATTACAGCTGTCTGTTGTGAAATTTTACATTACCACTTGTACAGAAACTACATTTGAATGACCTTGACCTAAGGTCAAGGTCATACAGAAGCTGTCCTGGAAAAACTGTTATTTCGCCATTTGCCGTTTTCTTAGGAACTATGAACACACTACTTCAGGATAGCTAGTGATAGGAGCTTTACAAACATACTCTTTTGAATGACCTTGACCCATCTCACAAGTGAGCCAAGGAAGCTTTGCTCCTCTAGTTGTTTGTTTTGTTTGCTGTTGTTGTTCCTTTGTGTGTGTGCGTTTTTATGTTGTTTCCATAGTAATGGAAACAACATCATAGGACGGGCTAAAATTTCCACGTTCATATGCAAGCATCTGTGGTACAAACGCACGTCACTGCCGATCTCCCGCAGAGACGATTTTGCAAGTGTAACTCTGACAATGACGTAAGAAGCGTGCGTCTCCGATGCTGACGTGTATGGTGCGCCGAACGCACTTCTCCTCCTCAGTGAGTGCCGTCTGTATGTGTGTGTGTGTGTGTGTGTGTGTGTGTGTGTGTGTGTGTGTGTGTGTGTCCAGGCCTGTTTCTCCGAAATCAACCGAATGGCTTCAAATTTGAGGTATCCAAATATATCAAAATGTTAGATTAGAGCGACCGAGCGTGTGATGACTGCTTAAGTGATTTGGGAGTTATCGCCCTTTTGAGACAAGTTGGTTGTCTTTCGTTTACAGGCGTAATATTTATTTAAATCACTCAATTTTTTTGGCAGTAGATAGCTTGAATACGGACTCTGAACAGAGTCACTACTAGAAAATGGTCGCTCTTATAGTTTTCATGTAAACCGAACCTGAGTTGACATTGCATGTGAACCCAGTTCAGATGTCTGTATCTCCGAAACTACTCAACCGATCGATTTCAAATTTACGGTTTCTAAATGAATCAAGATCCTTGAATAGAAGGCCCGATCCAGGTACGATTGCACACATGATTTGCGAGTTATCGCCCTTTTCAGAAACGTTGGCTTTCTGGCGTTTAAAGGCGTAATATTTATCTAAATCACTCCATTTTTTGGAAATAGATAGCATGAATACGGACTCTAAACTGAGTCAATTTTGGAGGTAGTCGCTGTTATACTTTTGACGTAAGCCGTACCTCATGAAAGTGCTGGAGAACCCATTTTAGATCTCAAAATCGCTCCTACTATACATAGATAATGAGTCTGGGGTGCCATAAAAAATATACAAAAAAATTAGAAAAATTCACTGCAGCCGTTATCGTCAGCTGACTAGAAAATTTGTACTCACAGCACATTTCCTCTACTAGGCTAGTCTAATTAGGCTTTTTATATAGCGGAAGGTAGAACAAATTTGATCCTAACTTTTTATTACAGATATCAGTAGAGCACAGGCCCCTAATGCCGTGGTGGTCTCCGTGAATTTTTTCTCCGTCCGCGTCACCGTTAAAAACGACCGTTTATCTTGCCATTTTCACTATATGAGCCCTATAAATGGGCTTTTGAGGGTGTGCACAAAGTATGCGTGTTTGCGGGTACAGAAATGCGCACAACTCCACTCTAAATACAATTACTGTTAGACAAGACATGCATTGTTGACATACTGAAATTTTACCCCAATCAGAATGATGCTTCCTGGAAAATTGCGGCCATCAGTTTGGCCGTTGATTCAAAGGACCCTATAAAACGGCAGTATTTGATGCTTGTGCACTTATCAGGTCACTGCAGGTGACATGTATCGCGGAAAACATTTACGAACATTGAACAATTTAGTCAGGAAACGCTTCTTTGGTGTTGTGAAGTTCCCTTGTCACCGCATGTGCAGGTACGTATGAAATATGATATCCAAGTGAGCACTTTTTCGGTAGCGATATTTTGGGGGTGTACTTACTAAAGTCGTTGCTGCGTTGTGAGTAGTGAACGGTTTTCCTCAAAGAGCAGTGCACACTCAAGAATAGTATCCCAGTTGTGTCATATCAAAAGTTCATTGAAATCGCTTTTGTACTTTTGTCACAAACAGCCAACGAAAGTGCAACCTGTTTAATAATGGCTGAATATGCGTAATGATGGGAGTAGGGACACTTGATTGGTTGCTGTGATAAGGTGTATCCGCGAAAACAAGTATAATATGATGCAAATATTCGGGCACATGCTCGGTGTTTCAGAATTATCTTCCAGAACTTGTATGAGAGATTATTGCTTATAGATGGCCGTTAATTGAAGCTAACAGTTCCCTATATGGGCTGAAGCGGTGCTCACCAAAAGAGCCTGCCATAATTGCTACACTTGATGCAATTTCCTTTTATACATTTGTCTTGGATGAAAAGACAATGACTAGTCGTATGAAGAAAGATCCGTGAACCTAAACAAGCACGTCTTCTTTACAGCGGTCATTATTTTTACCCATTTTTTCCATTTCCTTCATTACATGCTGCGTGGGGGGTAGGTTTATATTTTGCTGCTAGCAACCACCAGTTTTAACTTGCCATTGTTTTACTTATTGGAAAAAGTAGAGTGATTCCAGGAGAAGGAAAACGTGCATCCCACATCAAATTTCATGAACTCTTCACTGCTTGAAATAGGTGACTTAAATTACCTTTTTCTAATTAAACAGAGCATAAATTGCTACGGGGGTAGGTTACCAAGTAGCCAGATATGACGGCCACAGTGTACACAGCGTTGTTTGTTATTGACCAACTTTTAGAGGAGACGCTTGGCACTTACGTGTTACTAGCCCATCCACTATGTCCCTTTGGCTGTGAGGGGTAATGACGGGAATCCATATTGTGGTTGGGTTCAAAAATTGACTATACACAGCAAAGATTACAAATGACGCCGCTGCAGCAGGTATTGTGCACACACTTCAAGTTTGACTACTGGATCTGTTAGGCCAGACACCCTGCGGTGGTCCAACGAAATGACAACAGATTTGCCTGTAGCAGCTCTCAGTTATCAAATCTTCCTTTTTCCATATAGACGCCAATTCTCTTACTGATGGGGACCGGGCTGACATATTACGCTGCTGCAGCTGCTACGCTTGACAGATCATTTGCAGACGCACATCATGCTTTAGAGAAATGGTCCAGGATCCCTAAAATACTATTACAAGTACACTTTTTTGCCTCAAATTCTAACGCACTCAGAAAATGTCGGACATTTTCATTAATTCCTGTTTTGAGGTACAGGTACAGAAATTAGACAAACTTAATATGAAACTTCCAGAAAAATAATATTACACAAATGCAAATAAAAAACAACAGACACAAAAGCAAATCTGTGAAATCTCTTTTATTTTCAACGTGTTTTTCCTTGGGAACAAACGCCGTTATTTTGCCCTTTTTTTGGACATTCACAAATTTACAAATGAAACTTAATGGCATACATTACTGGCAAAATGTGATGGAGAGTATGTAGAACACAACATCAAGTCTACAGTAGTAAGTGGCTGAATTCATTTCAAGTCTTATGAGGTATGTTAATCACACGGCAAACATGTTTACAAGGTCAAGGTCATCGGTTTGTCTGTTTACTCCCAAACATTTTGTTTCATCGCTGTGTTAGAATAAGCAAAAGAACAAGCAGTCACGAGCACCAGGCAAAACAAACTTAGCACAAACGATGTTTGTATGAGAAGATTTCTTGTGGACAACTTTGGTGACCTTGACCTTGGGAGTAAAGGTCATAGAGACTGGGTGAAAATTTTGTAAATACAACTTTTGGCATAACATTTGCCTAATATGCATTGATAAGAATGCCTTTCTGGTGACCTCTAGTAAAGGTCAAGGTCACGCTTGAGTTATGAAGATTTTGCAGTCATATTTTTATTCTGAGGATGTTGTGAACTCACCAAACCACGGGGACAAAAGTTAGCAGCACCAAAGTGCTTATTCTGAGCGATGAATTAAAATGTTTTGGAGTAAACAGACAAACCAATGACCTTGACCTTGAAAACATGTTTGCCGTGTGATTAACATACCTCATAACACTTGAAATGAATTCAGCCACATACTACTATAGACTTGAGGTTGTGCTCTACATAATTTCCATTGCACTTTGCTAGTACTGAACTAGCAGCCATTATTAAACAGGTTGCACTTTCGTTGGCTGTTTGTGACAAAAGTACAAAAGCGATTTCAATGAACTTTTGATATGACACAACTGGGATACTATTCTTGAGTGTGCACTGCTCTTTGAGGAAAACCGTTCACTACTCATAACGCAGCAACGACTTTAGTAAGTACACCCCCAAAATATCGTTACCGAAAAAAGTGCTCATTTGGATATCATATTTCATACGTACCTGCACATGCGGTGACAAGGGAACTTCACAACACCAAAGAAGCGTTTCCTGACGAAATTGTTCAATGTTCGTAAATGTTTTCCGCGATACATGTCACCTGCAGTGACCTGATAAGTGCACAAGCATCAAATACTGCCGTTTTACAGGGTTCTTTGAATCAACGGCTAAACTGATGGCCGCAATTTTCCAGGAAGCATCATTCTGATTGGGGTAAAATTTCAGTATGTCAACAATGCATGTCTTGTCTAACAGTAATCGTATTTAGAGTGGAGTTGTGCGCATTTCTGTACCCGCAAACACGCATACTTTGTGCACACCCTCAAAAGCCCATTTATAGGGCTCATATAGTGAAAATGGCAAGATAACGGTCGTTTTTAACGGTGACGCGGACGGAGATAAAAATCACGGAGACCACCACAGCATTAGGGGCCTGTGTTCTACTGAAATCTGTAATAAAAAGTTAGGATCAAATTTGTTCTACCTTGTTCAGCAATTTTCCTAGCCTATACAACTGAGCCACACGCCTCACAAACATCAAAGAAGAAACGCACGCGCACTGACGTAAAATAAGTGCGTCATGTTTGATTGACGCGATGCTGGTTTTTCTTGGGGGTGTCTCGCCACTTTCTTTCCGAACTCCTCTATGTTTGAAGACGTGGTGTTGTATTTTACTTCTGCTATGTCACCATTTTCGTGCAATCGCAGAGAAGACACGGGATACAACAGAATACAACTCCAATACTTCATTAACAGAATATGCGCGGAGAACAAAATTGAAATTCATGAAAGAAGAAGAACCCAGAACGCTGTGCATGGCTGCTTACATACCGAACAGGTCAGATCTAGAACATTCCTCAACTTACTGGAAGGTTCGAAATCTTTCCAAGGTGACGTAATCTACTGACGTTACTGCACCAGCATGTTCTGGGATGGTCTAGAAATAATTTTGCATCGAAATGCAGTGGCTTTTCGCGATCTCTACAATACGTGGAAAGCGGGAATTTCTGTAGTGGGTTTCGTTTTTGCCACTGACTCACACTCAGAAGCATAAGTGTGTGTGTGTGTGTGTGTGTGTGTGTGTGTGTGTGTGTGTGTGTGTGTGTGTGTGTGCGCGCGCGCGTGCGCGCGTCTACTGAAGAGAGAGCGGGTCTCTTCTCCGATACCAGAACTGTCATTCTTTGCTAGTGGTCACAAACTGGGGTAGCTTCACTAGAACGTTGTTTACAGTACATATTTAGTCCAAACTTATTAAAAATTGACGTTTGTGTCTTGATGAAACAATAAAGTAACAGCATGAGCAAGGACGGTTTGAAAATGCTTGTACAAAAAGAGAAATTGCAAAAGAAACGGTAAAAATGGTGGTAAAAATGGCGTCCGAAAAGGGAACTTGACAACCTGCTATCCAAATCTGTCCCGTGTGAAGTCAGTTAACATAGCTGACTCGAAATTTTTATCTCTACATCATAACAAGACGTTAAATTATAAAAACAGGAACGGCTGAAGATACTTTTTTGTACTGCTGGTTTAGAAATTGAAGGGAATGTTAACGGTAACCGCGTTACATGGCGTGTCACACTCGATCGGTATCGAAGTTGGCTGTCGAAAGCCCATTGTAAACTCGTTTCTGTACCTCAAACCTCAAATGTGGCAAGTTTACATCACAATGCGGATGTTTGCTGCAGTTTCAACAGCACTTTTGCATTCCTGGTTTATTTAGATCGCATATTGTTCGCCGTGTCACAAGTGAAACGTTAGTTACCTTCAAAGTTTAGAGATCGTGTCCGAACACGAGTTTCGAAAACAGCAGCTCAGAACACCGTATTTTTGTGTACCCAAGGTCAGTCTCGCTGATTGATGACGTTTTACACATCAACAACGAAATTTCTGCGTTTCTTAGCCTGAAAACCGTTGCGTGTCACGCCTTTCTTTCACCGGTAACGATGTGACCGGCGCGAAAGACGATTGCATGTTGCCGGTATTTTGGAGTGTCATCGGCTCGGTGAAGCGACTTTTTGCAATCGTCGGTGTTTCAAGGTAAGAAGAAATGTTTTAACTTAGTTTTTCACTCAATATTTTGGTGATATTTTGTATGAAATCACGCGCTACAGCTTAATTAACGATGTGGCAGTGCCCATTCCTTCATGTCTCCTCCAGTCCTCCCATGAAACGTGTGTGACTTGAAAAGTGCATTTTAGCCTCTAGTGACCACAGGAAAGATAATGACATAACCTCCGTGAGAGGTTTTGTACTGGAGGTGTCTGTCAAGTAGCACACTTTTATTAATTCTGAACAAATTCCCCGGGATGGTCAATAATGGAACATTAGTAACTTTGTTTCACGGGACACCCATTTTCCACAGAAATCAATGCACGACCTGTGTCGCGGTAACGGTTGTTACCCAGTGCACCCTTTTTATAAGAAAAACGTTGATTGCCTTATCAGTAGTGCAGTTTTTTTGTTGTTGTTTTTTTTTTTTTTTTTTTTTTGTTGCTTTCTTTGCACTGCTATGTAGGTTTGCATCAAAACAACATCTTGAAAGAGAAAATAAGGTTGAAAATAGGTTCTTGGTTGCAGTGTTTCACGGGACAGGTTATTTGTGTGTCGCATGTAATCATGTTACTGTTTCTGGTTTACCTACCTACAAGTAGCAATGTGCATTTTTTAGTGTGTTGGCAGATTAGGAAGAAATTAAGTGTTTTGCACTGTTAGCAAATTTCTTTTTTTAGTTCTGAAATGTGGCATTTAACCTGACCTAGTAACTGTGTTACACAGGACGTGTATGGTACGGAATTACTGACGACACCTTGGACGGAATAATGGCATACACAAAAGTACACCATTCACGCTTAATGAAAGCTATTTCTTGCCCTGTAAAAAGTAAGTTAAGCTTATTTTCTGTGTTTATTAAATGCTTAAAACTTGCGTCTTTTTTCAGAACTCCCAAGGTGGATGACTTTGTGAAGGCAGTCTTCACTACTGGCCGCAGGCAGACTGAAACCCTCTACTACGCCAAGGTAAATGAGTTATATTTTAAAATGTTTTCATAAACAAATGCACGGCTGTTTTTATTCGTATCACAAATGTAGACCCCCCCCAAAAAAATTCTCAGTAGTGCTTTGTCTGCTTTTTTTTTTTTTACTTCTTTTCTTTGTCCTAAATACATTTATATTGATACGAATCTAGTGTATATTCCTGCTGTTGTATTCTGTGTGTTGTAGGTTCTTGAGGTTGTGGATGCAGAAGGCGAGAGTGAATGTTTGCTGCACTGTCTTAAGGAGAAAGATGGGGTCTACATTGGGGCTGATCAGGCGTGGCATCCAACCTCCATGATCCAGACAATAGTGGCACAACCATCACTGAAACCTGGCAGAAAACCCGCGTTTACCTTCAACTAGTGTAGGGGGGAGGATGTGTGGGCGAGCGCGTTCAGGAGAGTGACTGTGTCTCAAGCTAATGAGTGCACGTGTCACGTGTAACAATGTCACCTTTTAAGAAAAACATCTGCTGGTGACTGTACATTTGCCTCCAGGGACAAGAGTATTGGCGACAGTGATGCTGTTCTGATGTGCTATATGTTAGGGAAATTGGGCAGAAATATATTGTTTTTGTTGTGCACTGTGAAAATTTTCAGTATGCAGGTCACTCGCGTTACCGTGTCACACGAGTTGTGTTTTTATTTAAGTATTAGATATCAACCAAATTTTACCAAACTTGTTTTAGGTAGGTGATACAACACCCCTTACTTACACAAATAAAGATAAAGTAAATTCTGCATAACAGTTCTGTGTTTTAGCCAAGTACGTGTCACAGTGTAACGCGAGTTACCTTTGGCAAGTGGAAACGTTTGACAGCTCACTGTATGGAAACCAGTAAGGCTGCTGATTCAATTTAAAAAAAATAATAAAGAGCAATGACACAAGTGTCAAACCAGAAGAAAAGAGCTTCCTGTGTTGTGTTTTATTTTTTTTGTTCTGTTCCCTGTTTTTGTGACCACTAGCAAAGAAGTACAGAGTAAGCAATCGTCTGTCAGTCAGGCCTGCGGGAAGTAACTCTGTCAAGGGGGCACGCACTCTCTGGGGCACAGAGTCTTTCAGCGGAAAGTATCTCTGTGCACGGTGGGGAAATGGCGCTCACTGCGCTACCGTGACGGGCCTAAATTGTCTCGGTGCTCTCAAACACAAGGTCGCGCACTATGTCATCCTTGACCAGCTTTGAACCCAGAGGGATCCTCAATGGCGCAAGTGATGGCAGGCTGTCTTCAGAGTGAAAGTAGGCGTGTTTCTGAATCAGAGACACACATAACATTTCTCTGTCTGAATGGACAGATTTATATTACATTCAGTCCTAGAGCACGGGTGTGTATGCTTTTGTAATCGTCTCCTATTCCACCACAAGGCAGGTACGTGATCGTCTGCACCGTGCAATAATACTTGCCTGTAGAGTGCAACCCCCTTGCCGTTTACTCACATCCTGTTGGATCAGCGTACCACGTAAACAGTGCCATCAAAGCGCAACAACAATTGTCCGCTGGCAAAGATTTTGCCCAGACCAAAAGTGGTCGGATATTCAAGACTTTGTTTCAAATCGATTCATATATGACACAAAAGTCTTAGCTTTTCTTTAAAAAAAAAAAATAAAAAAAAAAATCGCCATTTTTGAAAATGGCGCTGGCTGTAAGCAGTCACGTTTTCACGACCCGCCGAAAAGGGACTGCACTCTGGAGTCTAGGGGGCACGACTTTGTTAAAAGAATACATTCACCCATGTAGAACCTCGCATACGTCAAAAAGTTAGTGACGTCATCCAGCCAGGCGAGCTACACGACGTGTTTGGGGTTTTGCGAGCGCATAGAGGCACGGAAAGGGTTTCCAGTACTTTCTTTATGTCAGCTTGATGTCAGATAGCTTGCTTTCTTGTGCGCGCGGGCAGCATACATGACACAACGACTACGACTTCTGCAGGTCACTGAATGGAAACAACATATTGGGCTGGTGGCCATCTTGTTCTTTCTTTTTGTGTGTTGTTTGTTTGTTTCGTGATATTTTACTTCCATTATACTTTAATACATTGGATTACTTGCGCGTTGTGATGTAAGCGTCCAATATGTGTTCTGTGTGTTTTCCAGGTGGAACGCGTAGAAAACGCGACACTGCGCCAGCAGTACGTGGCCAAAAAAGCACAACTTGACCAACAATATCCTGGCCATCGAAACGAGCGGATGCTTTGGCATGGGACCAGCTTCGATGCAACGAAATACATCAACCGTTACGGATTCAACAGGAGCCATTGTGGAAAAAAATGGTATACACAACTATTTAGCGTCAGCACTATTTCGAAAATGGTACATTTTTTTTATTACATTATTTTTTTTTCGAAAACAACAAATACTGCGGATCGTCTCGTTCTTAAAAGCTGGTGGTGAATCCAGAAAAAAATCTTTGGCACCGAAAAGAAACAAGTGGCTGCGACTTTCCGGGGGGTATCGAGAAGGGCTATGCACACTCTAGAAGGACCCACAGTCCGTTTACAATCAAACGCGCGGTTGTCCCGATTGAAACTGTCATAAGAAAAACAAATGTACCTGAGTCAGTGAACAACTAAATTTCACTATCATTTAGATAGACTTTGCTAATCAATTTATGGTATATTTGGAACGGTTATCCTACGAAAAATTGACAGCCGAAAGCCGACTGCACATAGCGGACGAACGGGTTTGTACGTCGGGAGATCACGACACGACAGGAAAAAAGTGCGCCTTTTTATGCTAGCAAGACAGTGTCCATTCACTCATGAACTCAATTTTTTTTTTTTTTTTTTTTGGTTTGTTTGTTTTGGCGATTCCGCTCAGGTTCATCCAAGCGTGTCATTGCCACATATGAATGCAATGACAACCTTACATTGCCATCGTTGAACTTTTGGGTCACGTGACTTTTGGGGAATTTGCATTTGCCCTACCGTTCTCTGGTCCATCGGCGTGACTTACTATGGAAAAATAATGAACTTGTGTTTTCTTGCGTACAGTACCAAAACCAAATTTGTCAAACCTTTTCCTGTGTGACTGTACTGACACTTTGATGATTCAAATACAAGCTGTGATTATTTTTAGTATTCCTTTTTTTTTCCAGGCACTAATTTCGGGGAGGGGGTGTACTTTGCGGTTAACTGCAGTTACGCAATGCAAAAAACCTTCAGTCCACCTAAACGTGACGGTCGTCGATACATGTATTGGTGCAAGGTGTTGGTGGGGTACTCTACCACTGGCAGTCACGACATGAAGGTCCTTCCAGCAAGATATGACCATATTCTGTATGATTCAGCCACAGACAAGACCATTTGCCCAACGATGTACATCATCTTCAACGACACTCAGGCCTATCCAGAGTATCTTATCACATTTAAAGACAGCTGAACAACCCGATATCAAAAGGCATTGTCTTTAAAGTTTACTGAAAGGGGCGAAGACGTACAGTCCTAAACTTGGTGACACTTGTTGACATTATGGCAGATTATTATTGTGTAGAGTGCAAAAACGCTGCGCAGCTTTGGAACTTAGTCGACCCTCACAGGCATATTATAAGATTACGTCCAGAAACATGTACATTTTAACAGAGGGCATAGAAACTTCTATATGACTTTCCATTGTAATTTGTACACGGCATCTAGATTGTAGCTCATTCCAATACATACCTGCGCATACGTTATATTTGACTTCAAACCAAGGTAGACATTTTAGCGCGAATATACAGACATCACAACCAAAGACAATCCCTCTGTTGTTGTTATGTCTGTAAGCGCTAAAATGTCCACCTTGGTTTGAAATCTAATGTCAGCGAATAGCCTCATGTCTGGTTTTGCTTGATGTGTTATATTTGATGTTTCTGCACATGCAAGCGCATACTAAACACGACTGAAAAGAATGCGCTTTTCGAACTCCTGTTAATGATCACCAGAGCGGGAAAATTATATATCCCCCCAGTTTGTCTTTTTATGTTCAATAGCCGCACGTGTGTGAACATTTTATGATTTTCCTTGACAACTTTCATTTCCCTGTCTTTCTATCAGAACCTTTTCCTAAGCGCCGTGAGCACTCACTCTGGGTGGAGCCGTTCGCTCTTTTGCGTCATCATAGTCACCATCATCATCATTATTAACATTTCCTTTCACCTGACCGGTGGTGTATTTTGATGTAAGGTACACGGATAAGAGCAGAGCAGCTGACGTTCGAATGACATGACACTTGTTTGAACCGTTTTTGGGTTAGTCCAACTAGCGAGGAATAATGCAGAGCATGACGCAAGTGCAGATTTCCAGTGAGGTATATTATATGTGAGTGCTTTGCGTTCACAAACGACGTCACAAGATCAGGCGTCAGGGATTTTCACGCCGAACAAAAAGCTCATCAAAGAACATCTTGAAGAAATCGGATGAACACGTAGATCTTCGGTGACTCATCATTGATCTGTTTTCTTTGCTGTAGTTTTAGTCGGGGTAAAGGATGAAAGAATCAAAACTTAGTGTGTGTGGGTTTATTGTTGTTGTTGCTGTTGTTGTTGATGATGATGTTGCTGAATGTTTTTTGTTCTTGTTGTTGTTTTCCTCGCATGTGTTTTGCAATGTTTGAAAAAGGAAACGATGCGTGCTAAAGGGGAAAGAACTGTGCTTGAAAGTGGATTCTACAGATTCCTGAGCTGGAAAAATGGAAACTAGGGGATGACATGGATGACGGGGGAACATAATTATATATCTCAATGTTTGCTACTCACACATCCAAGCCGCGAAGAATCCCGGCTGGGACCAAATATTTGTTCTGGCTTTCTCATCGTTGCCCCGTCTTTGATATCACCCTATGTGGTGGAAAAGGACGTAAAACCCCCAAACACCCACCCACCCACCCAAGCCGCGAAGAAATGTGGTTCTGGTAATTTTGTGATGATCCTTTTAATTTTTATTTAGTCTGCGCTGCAGGAATCTCCCAATCCACTTTACATATTCTTTGTTTTGATTTTTATAGTCTTGTGAATTTTCTTAAACTGTTTCGTGTGTAATATTTCCATTTTTATGGTTCTTTATATGGACTTTGAACACCGTATTGTGTAGTCCTTATTCGTTAAGATAGATAACAAATTTTGTATACTGCTAATGTCTTGTGTTTGTAAATTATCCTGTTAGTGATAGTGATCATTTGTGTAGAGTTTGTACTCTTTTCCTCTTTTAATGCCCATAATGCACCATAGAGCATGTCAAGATTTTGTTTTGAGAAAACTACTTATTGTGAGAGTTGGCGTCTGCGAGGGAGGGGTGCTTTCAATAAGAAAAGTTATGTTTTTGTTGTGTATCTTCATATTTCGGGGTTGAGCGCCTATTCCCCGCCATTTTGGATTTCCAAACGAGTGTTACAGTAAACTCAACAAGATGTGTATGTATAGCAGTTTGACTTTATCTTTAAACTAATTCTAACGCAGGAACAAAATGCAACATATTACTTAAACTGAGATGCTTGGATTGAGTTGCTGTTTGTGTTTTGACACTCCGTATTCAACCATTATCATCTAAACTTGGAATAATGATACAGTTGTGTATGTATGTTGTCTTAAACATACTTTCACCCAGAATAATGCGTTTGGAAAGGAGGATCTCGATTTAATCGGTCTTCATCCGATACCCTGATATTCAGAATCCCACGTACTAAACTTTCTTCTGTTGGCTCTCGAGCCTTCTCCTACGCTGGTCCAAAAGCCTGGAATTCTCTGCCTCTTTCGCTCCGCCAGTCAACCTCCCTCGAAACCTTCAAAACAAATCTAAAAACCTACCTGTTTTCATCTCAAAGCACAGTCTATCCTGCCTCCGTCTTTCTCCATCTCCTTATTAAGTACCAAACATGCAGTTGCCCTGGCCCTGAACCTTCTCTTATCTGTCCCTTTACCTGTTCTCTTAGCGCTTAGAACTGCCCTACAAGTAGATGACAGCGCTATATAAATAAATAAATTATTATTATTATTATTATTAATTATGTCAAACACTTCCGTGCTACGGCCATTTACTGTTTGGTCGCACTTTTCGATATTTTACAGAGCTCTCATGTTCATAGCTGAATTTTATTTATGCCATTTGAAATTTGATTTTTCATTTTTGTCCGCACGTGACTTGACATAAATACTTCCTGTTCTTTGTTTGCTTGTGGCGCTTTTTGTTTTAGCTGTATTTATACATGTACATACAATACTATTACTAAAGCAGTGAAGGAATTGTATCCACCATATTAATCATAATTTTTGTTTTTATTTACATATGATTCAGTTTTGTGTGGGGCTTTTGTGGGGTTTGGCTTGTTTGATTTTGGGTTTGTCCTGCTTTGGGTTTTGTTGTTGTTTTCTGCTCTTGTTGTTTTAAGGAAAGTCCGTACAAATGGATATCCCCCCTCCCCCTCCCCAAGTTGATAACTTGATGTTTCGGCATTCAAGGCTAGAGTACTATAGTTCGCGAAGATCATTCTCAATAAAAGCCTTGAAAGTTAATGCAAATATTGCATTGAATAAAATGAATCAGTTATTTATGACTTAATCCAGTATTGTATATCTACGTATAGTGTCAAGGTACGGATTTAGACCTGCTTTGGTTGGGTTTTTGATTGATCGATTTACTTATTCAGATTACTATGAGAGTGATGCCAGTAAAACACAAAATTTCCGTTTTGGAACTGTCATGTGACACTTGGTATTGTGCTGTGGGGCGAAAGACACAAATACACAGGGCCTCAAAATGCCTGTACATTCCCTGTTATCCTCAGGCATCATAGTCACCCTTAAAAATGCTTCAATCTAGAAACAATTACTACCATGAACAGACCATTCAAAGGCACGCACCTGACAGGGGTTTAAAAACTTGAATGTCTCCTTTCCGCTCAGGCCTCACTGGAGTAACGCACGTCTACTTTCTCTTTAAGCCAGAGAGCCAGTTCACACAAATCCGCTTGCATCATCTGTGTCCGACCTCTGTGGAAAAAGTCTCAGCTTCACTGGCAGCTTGCCTCTTTTTGTGACCGTCTGCCATGCGAGTTGACCCACTTAACAGAAAAATCACGAAAATCACGCTTTTTCGTGAGAACAAAAATCACTACAGACTAGCACACTTGCCAAACAGGGTACCCCAAATAAACACCAAACATAACCCCACGGTCAATTTGTGTCCTTACGCCTGTTGATGCTTGAAACGAATTGCTTTGTGCAACTCGGAGGTCACTTAACCACCTCGGCACTCCGTTACAAATCACAAATAACCGCCGCATATGATTTATATTGAAACTGGAAATATGTTCAAGTTTCCACCATTATTTTTACTCTCTGTTTCCACTGGCGTGTTTCAGGCAATAACAGAAAGAAAACACAAATATGATGTACAAACTTTTGAATTTAATGCGAGCAATTCAGCTTTTCCAAGATTGTCTCCTCCATCAAGAGAAAGCATTGCATAACTTGCTTCAAATGTCTTTCTGCACATAGAAATGGTACAACTACAAAACTGCCAAATTTCACAGGATTCGCTTCTTAGATGCACATGTTAAACATTTTTGCGTCAGAAGTGGTAAAAATGAAAGGTCAGGCCTCGAAAGACGAGAACAGTATTCAACACTGCATGCCCTAAACAATCATTAACATTGCAGTAATTGTGCAAGGAGCAAGGTACCTGAAGTGCACAACATTATAGGATGGTTTCAGACTTCAAAACTTCAACAATCTGGAAACATATTTTCACCCAGAATAATGCGTTTGGAAAGGGGGATCTCGATGTAATTATGTCAAACACTTCTGTGCTACGGCCATTTACTGTTTGGTCGCACTTTTCGATATTTTATAGAGCTCTCATGTTCATAGCTGAATTTTATTTGTGCCATTTGAAACTTGATTTTTCATTTTATTTTGTCCGCACGTGACTTGACATAAATACTTCCTGTTCTTTGTTTGCTTGTGACGCTTTTTGTTTTTGCTGTATTCGTACATGTACATACAATACTATTACTAAAGCGGTGAAGGAATTGTGTCCACCATAATAATCATAATTTTTTTTAATTTATTTTTTTGTATTTTAATTTTGTAAAATTTAATTGTAATTTTTTTTTAATTTACATATGATTCAGGTTTGTGTGGGGCTTTTGTGGGGTTTGGCTTGTTTGATTTTGGGTTTGTCCTGCTTTGGGTTTTGTTGTTGTTGTTGGTTTGAAATGAATCAGTTGTTTATGACTTTATCGTTACTACGGGGTTGCTAGTATAATTTTCCTGTTTTTTAAATTCATTTTCTAACGAGTACAGATCTGTGTATTGGAGCGCTTAAAATAAATGGTATGTGGCAAAGTTGTTTTGACGACGTAAAATGATTCTGTACCAGCATGTGCGCATTTCCCTTGTGACAAAGAGTTATTGCTGTCCGGTATGAACCCATGTGTGTGACGTTTTTGAATGTGAAAAGTATGTTAGCTCGTTTATCAAACAACCAAAGCATATTTACCTTTTCCATTTGCACCTTTATTTTCTACAATTGATACGGGGCAAAAAAGAAATCATGAAAGGCAGGACCGATGGATCGGTAAACACATGCATTCACTGCCTCTGTGTGAACACTGAGGAGAAACTTAACATGGGCTGCTCAGTCTTATCAGGACATGACCCACTCCAAACTCAGCCCGAATAATCCAACTCAAAACTGAGGTGCATGCAAATGCAGAGCACATGATTCTTCGCCAGGCTGAGTGTTGAAGGTATAATTATACATGTGACTACAATA
Source organism: Batillaria attramentaria (assembly GCA_018292915.2). NCBI lineage: Eukaryota > Metazoa > Mollusca > Gastropoda > Batillariidae > Batillaria > Batillaria attramentaria. The sequence goes on along the minus strand of JACVVK020000128.1, from coordinate 629,204 downwards.
TTTAGCTCCCTTGTGTTCTTTTCACAATGCCAAAAAAAAAGTCGATGACTGTACACTGTAAGTATGCATCAAACTCAATATTTTTTACACCACAAAAATAAAAACGATCCCTTTTAACAAAATATTACCTTGTCCGTCATTGTAAAAAAAACAAAAACATTTTAATAGCAAAACTTTTTAATGTATTGAATGCCAACCAAGTCATTCATTCTGTATTAAAAATTGTTTTTCTCTGATGGAGGTGATCCTTCAGAACATTCAGCACAACGTGTGTGTGTGTGTGTGTGTGTGAGACAACTTCTTGTGCAAATAAACTTCTAGACGTAAAAGGTATATCGTTCAGAGTACTTCCCAACGGTATATATAATTATATATACCAGATGGCGCTGACACACAAATGCCTAATAATCATAACTTAGTATAGTCAGCCTCATCTTTGCGTCCGTCATACATTTTGCTCGCATTAAGACCACCATCCAAGTAACATGACAGCACAGTACTGCTGGTCTTCAGGACGGAAGACCACTGCAATAAACGTCCATTTACTCCTATTCTGCACGAGTGGGTATTTTGCAGTTTAGGTTCGGGTTAGGTCCCTGAAAAGAACATAGTCCTTCATGGGTCTTGGAAGGGGGAGTTTCTCCACACGCTTATTTCGTTCGCGTGGTTTCCACACACCAACGTAATGAGAGATGGCCACGCGACAGAGAGACGTCAGCCTCCGTGGTGTGGTGGCAATCTGGTGGATATACTCCAGAACAGCCAGCTCCTCGATCTCGTTGAGATCCTCAAGCTCCGCCTGGCGGCTGCCAAAACTGTTTACAGATGCTGCGTTGTCGCCCGGTGTGTGAACCTGCCCGCTGAAGTCTTCATCCGACTCGAATGGCTTCTGTGCGGTTGCTGATCGAAGCTGAGCACGGTTTCGATTAATTCTATCATCTGTGTTCAGCCTGTAGAGATCTGGTCCCGAGCATGCCCCAGACTCATAGAGCATCCGTGCAAGCTCCAGTGACCTTTTCTTCAGAGCGGCAAACATTGGGAATGCTACTACGCGTCCGGCCGTGTCCGAGATAGCCGGCTGGTGCGAGCTGACGCCGAGTTTGATGCATTCCTGCAGCAGTTTCTTGGGACAGAATTCGTTCTTGACACCCATCCACAGCATGGTCATTCCTTCTCTTGTAACGGACAACGGGTCGGCTCCCCTGGCAACCAGGTAACGAATGGCGTCCCACAGGCCGGCCCGACTCACCACGTGCAGTGCAGTCTTCCCGTGGAAATTGGCCTCTTTCTGGCAAACATCGCGGCCCCAAAGCAATGCAGTGTCAATAATCTTAGCTTTGATGACACCATCCGGGATGAATACGTTGTCTGCTATTCTGACGCTCCAGTTCCTGCTTGCAATCAGCCTGTGTAGTGGGCTGCAGCCTGTAGGGTCGGGTCGGTTGATGTCACCATGGAACTCGACAAGTAGTTTCACGGTGTCCCAGGCTTCCTTTCTGCCATAGTTCAATGCCTCGTCAATGGCTATGTCAAGAACGCGAAGGTCGTCCGCATCTGCCAAAAACTGATTTGCTCCAAGCTGCACTAATTCTGTAACAGCCTCAAAGTCAGAATCCTTCACTTCTTTCAGCAACATCGTATCACCATCGGAACCTTGTTTGTCCATGTCTGCCCCGTGCAGTTCACAGTGAGCCACAATATCCCACTGACGGTACTCGACAGCGGAGACCAGAGCTTCGTCCCGCTGGGCGATTCCAGTGTTGTCCTTCTCCTCCACCAGCCGCTTGACCGCCTGCCACACGCCCTGGCTGAGTGCCTGGTCAAACATGACCTCTCGCTCCTCCACCGACAGTCTGCCTTCCATGACGCTGATACCGTGCGCTACAACACTCCCCTCTTTCTTATCCAGTGCCGCCTGCATCACCAGCCGTCTCTCTGTGTCGTCCAGACTCAGTTCCATCACCCGGGCCACGAGGATCCACTGGTTTGCCTCCATCAGCTCTGGCAGAGCGGCCCGGCTTAACTCCACACTCACGCCATACTCCAACAGCAGCCTCGCTACGCCCCACTGATTCTGTTTGAGTGCCTGGAGGAAGACTGAGTCCCTTTTGGACGCATCCATCCCAAACCTCACCAGATGCATCACCACGTGCCAGGCATTGTCTGCTATGGCGTGCTCTATAGCCTTGTCGACCAAGTGAATGCAGTCTCCAGTGGGTCTTTCTGCAAATCTTCTGAGTTTGCTCATCCGTCCATACCACTGTTTGGATGAAAGTGGATGTTCGAAGTTAATTCCTCCGCAACAAGAATACCAGATGTCTAGTTCCTCGAGCTCAGAACATCTTTTCTTGTGCTCAGCTTCTGCTTTTGCAACTCTTTCCTGCCTTTCTCTGTACTCAGCTTCAAGTTTCGTCACATCCTCACCGCGGTTTCTAAGTCTGTCAATTGCCTCTTTGTTGGGCGGTCTCTCACGGCTTGGGTTCGCCGCCATAAGTTCCTCACATACCAACCTCATGTCCACTGCCTGGTCATAGAGCTGGCGGACCGTGTCCAAACCTGCGCGTTTGGCCACCTGGCGGTACACCTTCCTCAGCTGGTCCCCAGTCAGCCCGTGTTCAGCCAGCACCACGACGACGTCCCACTGTCTTTCGTTGAGGGCTTCGCCCAGTGCCCAGCCACGCTGGTCATCGTAGAGACTGTGGTCAGCCAGCAGCTTGGTAGATTTCCAGTCTCGCTGTATCACAACCTCCTTGAAAACTGCTCTTCGCACTAGCTCTTGCACACGCGGCAACCTTGCAAGTGCCAACGTTTGAAATTTCTGACTGATGTTCTGAACAGCAAACACAGCAGTGACAATGGATGCAATATCAATATGCATTGTATCTGCAACACATCCATTGTAATATTCTGTAAAAAGTCTGGCAACTATTTCAGGTAGAAAGCCGTCTCCGCAGACACTGAACAGTGTGTTTGAGTACGTTTCCGTCACCATCTTGGAATAATTTCTTCTGTACGTTTTATCATTGTGTTTATATTGAAACCTTGACTTCAGCCGGTTCAGTAAGAATGTTGTGATTTCTATATTGGCTGAAGCTGTGACTTCATACAAAGCATCATCGTCTGTTTGGTGCAGGCTGGCGAAGGTGTCGGAATCTAACCGAAGTGATTGTACAAACCAGCGCACACACCATTCCGCTACATCTTCGAAACTGCGATTTTTCAGACTGCTTCTAAAGGTGAACTGCATAAGGCGACTGGATTGTTTTATTCCGCGAGCTGACAGCTCCATAAGAAGCAGAACCACGTGTCTTCCCGCAAACTTCAGCAGGTGGATCAAATCTTCAGTGGGACATCTCAGGCAGGCTGTTTCCATGACCCGCCTCTCATCATCAGGATGCAGAACTGAGAAACGCAGAATTTTAGCGATACAACTCCACAGCCCTTCCTTTATGAGTTCCTCGAGTACTGACTCAAGTAGCGTGGCTGGACAATGACGGAAAATGTCCTGTCTTAAATTTAGATCTGTAGCATGCCAAAGAGATTCTGTCAGTGCCCATCTGCGAAGCTGGTCGCTGAACGAACCTTCCCTCAACACTCTACCTACATATCCCCACTCCTCATTTCTAACGGCTTCCAACAACGCAGATTCTCCTCGTTCTGCAACACTCCTGTGGTCAGTTTCTTCTGGATCATATTCTTTCCATGTTTCCAGGTGATCTGCCCAGTGCACCCTTTTCGTCATCGTGCAGTCCACAGGACAAACAGAATATCTACCTGGACACTCAGCGATGTGGCTTTGCTCACAGGCTATTTTGAAGTTATAGGCTAGCCCGTCCGGTGAAAGTGCTCTCTATTCAAAACACCGTCTGTGTGTACAATCTGAAACAAATCATGAAGAGCAAAACGTCAAACGCGTCAACGCTGAGCACTCCAAAGCGTCATTCTAAAACGTCATTCAAAAAATTGTAGTGAAACGATTTAGACACCATATAATCTTTTCATACTTCATGTACAGGCTCATCACAACTTGCCGTTTTCTATTTTATATATAGATATATAGTGAATATGTAGACATGTAAAAATCTGACCCACCCACCAAACCACCAACCCACCAAACGTTAACATTCACTGTAAACACATTAAAACCCGCTTCATTCTAGTAATTCATAAGTCGGAAGGGACAGCAAATTTACTACGATTTAACTGAACTACGATTTAAGAGAAAATCAGATATCTCGTCACTCGCCAAACACATTTTATCTCAGTATTATCAGAAATTACCATCAGGCCGACGGCTTAGAGCCTTTACTGCCAAGAAACTCAAAACAATGAATAGCTTTCTACCAATGTCTATTAGGCTGATGAATAAGCAGATGTAGGGTTGTGTGTGTGTGTGTGTGTGTGTGTGTGTGTGTGTGTGTGTGTGTGTGTGGGAGGATTGTGTTGTAGGCTTGTTGATGCTGATGGTGATACAGTCAAACCTGTGTAAGGCGGTCACCCAAGGGACTGGGTCAAACTGACCACCTTAGACAGGTGACCGGGTTTATCCAGGGTGGCATGTCAACAGCTAGCATGTCAGGGGATCCTCTGGGGTGACCAGTTTATACAGTGGCATAGCTTATACAGGTGACTGCCTTGGCAGGTTCGACTGTATCTTAAATTCTAATTAGACGTGTTGTTTGTTGCCGGGTGTCAGCTGGCGTTGACTGTGATAGAGTTATGTGCACCTCTGCTGTTGTGCTGCTGCTGTGATGTGAAATGATGTGGGGTGTAGTGTTGTAATTTATTTGTAGTGCTGCAACATTGTGATAGATATTTTAGGTATGAGTGTGCGAGCATGTAAATAGGTGGAATGAGTGTGCATGGCCGTATGAGTGAGTGTTTGGCATGTTTTATGTTTTATTAGAGACCACAAAGCAATGTTCCTCTTTTGGAAATTTAATAAATGTCTTATGTCTTAACACACTGTGAATTAGCCTATTTTCGGATAATCCGCCGTAGTGAACTACGAATTATCCGAAAGTTCCTTGGCTAAGATGTTTAAAAAAAATCGATTGATGGGCGTTTTCTGGATCCAACAGCGTTGCCAGGCTTATGGGATATTTGGGGGGAAAAGTTTATATTTCCCGATACAGCGTGTGGAGCTATATGTAATATTTAGCTGGTATTCTCGATGAAGCTGTGGTATACCGACAAGTATACGAGCTTGATGGGGTGTAAATGCTTTATCATCCTTTTTTTAGGCCAGTTTATGGTATATTTTATCCAACTAACAAGATGACCACCAGCCCAATATGTTGTTTCCATTTAATCATCTGCTGTCGTGTATCCGGGAGGAAACACACACACACACACACACACACACACACACACACACACACACACACACACACACACACACTCTCTCTCTCTCTCTCTCTCTCTGAATGGAAACAACTGACCAGGCTTGTCAGACCAATCTTGTTTTTGGAAGAGAGACGTCAAGTTGTTTTCTTTGAAATCTATGACGTTTTTCCTCACTGGGATGACGCATAATACATTTGACGTAATCACTTTGATACAATTCTTGCAATGCGGAAAGCAGCTCCATGAAAATTGAGGTGTTGCTGCTGTGTGGAAAGATCGAATTAATACCGGCTCAATATGTTTAACAGACAAGTCTGCACGGCGAACGTTTTCCAACTAAGTGTTATGTCTGCTGCGCGCGCGTGCACACACACACACACACACACACACACACACACACACACACACACACACACACACACACACACACACACACACACACAGACTCGCGCGAGCGTTTGTGCATGTGCTCCATTGAGACCTATGTGGTGTTCTCTCACTCTATTATGCTATTGAGTGAGAGTCAGTGGCAGAAACAAAGCCAACTACATTAATGAAACTCCCGCTTTCCCCGTCTACAAATAGAGAACTTCGGAAAAGTGGCGACACATCAGTCCCCAAGAAATGCCAGCATCACGTCAATCAAACATGACGTCGGGAAAATGCATCAGTGCGTCTTTTCTTCGATGTTTGTGAGGCGTGTGGCTTGTGGAGGAAATGTGCTTTGAGTACATTTTTTTTTGTTTTTGTTTTTTGTGTGGCACCCCAGACACATTATCTAGATATATCAGGAGCGATTCTGAGATCTAAAATGGGTTCACCAGCACTTTCATGAGGTACGGCTTATGTCAAAAGTATAACAGCGACAACCTCAAAACTTCACTCTGTTTAGAGTCCGTATTCATGCTATCCATTTTCAAAACATGGAGAGATTAGATACATATTACACCTTAAAACGCCAGAAAGCCAACTTTTCTGAAAAGGGCGATAACTCGCAAATCATGCGTGCAATCGTACCTGGATCGGGCCCTCTATTTAAAGATCTTGATTCATTAAGAAACCCCAAATTTGAAATCGATCGGTTAAGTATTTTCGGAGATACAGGCATCTGAACTGGGTTCATATGCAATGTCAACTGAGATACGGTTTACATGAAAAATATAAGAGCGACCATTTCCTAATAGTGAGTCTGTTCAGAGTCCGTATTCAAGCTATCTACTTCCAAAAAATTGAGGGATTTAAATAAATATTACGCCTGTAAACACGAGACAACCAACTTGTCTCAAAAGGGCGATAACTCCCAAATCACTAAGGAAATCGACAAACGCTCGGTTGCTCTAATCTATCATTTTGATATATTCGGATAACCCAAATTTGAAGCCATTCGGTTGAGAATTTTAGGAGAAACGGACCTGGACATAAATCACACACACACACACACACACACACACACACACACACACACACACACACACACACACAACATAACGATCAGACGTAGTCCGGGCAACCCATGAGTGATCGGGGACGCCACATCCTGGGCCCCTCGATTACTGAGAGGGGAAGCCCGAGGCGCGTTCAGTTGAGCTAGATATCTAGATCAACTGAACGCGCCTCAGACGATGACAGACAAGTAGCAGACGACATGATGACGGCGGTTTACGTTTACGATCTAGCAGACGAATCGGCGCGCGCAAGCCGGAAAAAGAATACAAGTACATCCGTTGTCTGCAACCAATCAGCGCGCGGCTGACCGGCCTGTGAACGGGGGAGGCTATTATGGAGGGAACTCGTACAGGTCTATTTTTAGACGGACGTCACCTGAGGTCATGAGATTCCGGAAACGCCCGATAGCGCGTTCAAACCCTAACCCTAACCTTAACCCTAAAACTAACCCTAATCGTCTAAAAATAGACCTGTACGAGTTCCCTCCATAATAGCCTCCCCCCCCCCCCCCCCCTGTGAACACCCACCTGGGTAATTGTAAAGAATAGTATACGAAAATAATTGCACGCGCTTTGACGGGTGTTTTCGGTTCTGCTCGATGCAAAGAGACGTAAGACACACTTACCTACTCACTTCGACCACTCCTTCCCCACAAACATGCCCAAATATCCCTGAATGACTGGCGGCGACCACGGCCCGAGCAGTCATCTGCACGCCATTTTGGTTGGTGATCACGCGCGTGAAAACGGCCGAGGTCGCCAGTTATTCAGGGTGTTGTACATGCTTGTGGGATTTGCTAGCAGACGACAATGCGCAGAAGAGGATACGCAGTCATCCCGCTGTAATTCAGTTATCCGACCGGCTACGAATTAAGCCGATCAGTTTTGCAAGTACATGTAACAACTCACAAACGGCGAGTTCCTCCCTGAAAGCTGAGATGGCACAAACATGAAATATAACACGTGAACTGAGTCAGTATCGAAACTTACACCGGGCCCCTTAGGCCGTGGGCCAGAGGCCTCTAAAAGGCCTAGTTTTTGAGTTTTTTCACATTTGTGCAGATTACTAAATTTTAAGTGCCCCTCAGTAAATGTAAATTTCATGCTGATTTCAAATCTGAAGAGATCTCAAACGTAAGTATGCGCACTACTTCAGAAAATGAGGGACTTAGCAGTTATTCCCCATCAAGCTGTGGGATACCGACGAGTATTTTGATCCAAGACGCAAATCAACCCTGAGCTTTAGCGAAGGGTTGATTGCGTCTTGGATCAAAATACGAGTCGGTATCCCACAGCTTGATGGGGTGTAAATGCTTTATCATCCTTTTTTTGGCCAATTTATGGTATATTTTGAACGTTTATCCTAGTAAAAACTGACAGTCGACAGCGGCTGCACATAGCAGACGAACGAGTTTGTGCGTCGGCAGAGCACTACGCCGACAGAATAAAGTGCGCCTTTTTATGCTGTCAAGACGGTGTCAATTCACTCATGAACTCAAATCTAAACAAAACCACAAGTTTTAAACTTCCACTAAAGACGCAAACAAACATGCTGACGCTTTCAAGGAAATGTAAATTTGGGAGGTGAATGCGAAACCGATCAAAACTGAACAGCTCTGTTCACGCTTTGTACGATTAGGGCGCGTTCAAGCGGGGTTCTTCCTGTTGCGATTTTCACGAAATCTGAATCTTTGTGAGTGTTTATTCTAATATTTGTAGTACATATACACCGATTAAAGTGACCTTCCCCCCCAGCAGCTACATTTTATAACTGCATGCATGACTCAAACGATTCAAGAAGCTTCTGTTCAATCGGAGATGTATCTAGATCACGAATCTGCTGCCATTCTCTGCGCCGATAGCACACGGCCAAATCAGTAAACAACATACATGCCGGCGAGACGCCAGCCTCGATTGAACTTTTTGAGAACGAATTTTGATAAGTGTTGGTTAAAACTGTCCGAAATTTGAGTAAGGATCGCTTGCTAGGTACAGGCTACTGTTGTTTTGTACTTGTACAACGAGTTTATGAAGTTGGAAACACCGATATGCCGAGTCAAAATGTTTCATCGTCGATGGTGTTGACATCGGGAGCGAGTTCTCCCTGAGGAGTAGTAATACATGTACTTGCTCATCGATGACGACGGGTTTTTTGCCAAAAAGGTTGTATCTCTGCTCTTTCTTTCTGAAAAAAAGAACCTTTTTGCAGATAACCATGCCTGATTGTCATGTGATGTCGTGCTCTGTGTCACATGATTTCTCAAGTACTAGTACAATACGGACACTTATTACACAGGAGAGATCAAAGAAAAAGATGCCGCCATGGATGATAAAACTCTGTAATGACCCTTCATAAGAAGTATCAATACTGTGATGTTTTGTGGCTGCAAATGATGCACTATTCTATTCAAAACCATCTGTCTTGTCCCTTTTGCCTATGACAATATAAACTATACATGATTAGTAAACAAATTTGGCAGCTGTGGTTACGTGCAGGAAGGAAAAATATATGAGAGATAATGAGAAGATAAAAACAACTTTATTAATCCCCTCAGGGAAATTTATTGTGTACAGCTCTTGATCACATAATACACAGTACAACTATTATCACACAAGAACAAAATCTCCATGTAGAAATCAGCTATGCACCCACGCGCGCGTCCACCCATCACTATTATATATATACATCTATGTACCCACACACTTAGCCATAGTCATACACTTTACTCATGCATACTGCCACGCCATACACCACAAAGTGAAATAACCTGCACATATAATACATATTACATAGTGGAACTACTAGGATTATAATTACATTATTAAAAACCAATAGATCTACAATTCAGGGGATACTACTACAGTGGACTCCACTTATAAGGACATCCGATATAAGAACCATCGCTTATAGGGACACCCCAAAGCAGGTCCCTGCCAAAGTTGTTCTTTGTGATCACTTATTAAAACTCGCATAGAAGAACCCTCTGATATAGGGTTCATCGCTTATATGGACAGCACTTGCTAGGTCCCCACGTCAAACTTTCCTCGGATATAAGAACCGCAAGTAGGAATGATCATTTCTGGGAAGTCTGCGATTATTCTATTTTTGGAACCCTCGCTTGTAAAGACACCATCTGCTTGTTCCCAACACGACCTCCCCTCGGATATAAGAACCGAAAGTAGAAGTTATGCTAGGTTCATTTTCGTTTCGTTTCATTTCCCGGAATTTCCAAGAAACATTTCTTCTACAGGATGGCGGAGCGTTAGGCCTCGGTCACAACCGGCCGCACGATTTTTTTATGCTTGCGATCTCCACGAAATGTCTGCGGCCTGCGGCTTCTACGATCTGAAAAAAAAAAAAAAAAAGGTTGCAAATCGTGCGTACGATATATGTGCGATGGCGTACGTTCCCCGCAAGTCTCGCACGGGTAACGTCTTGCGATTTCAGTTGGTCAAAAATCGTACGACGGCCGTACGGATCGTACGTTGTCCTCGCAGTTATCGTACGGAGGTCGTACGCCTTCGTACGACGTTCGTGTGATGTTGACGATGTTTGCACGGGCTATACGGGTGTCGTGCGTGCGCCGTACGGCTATCGTAAGTGCTCTGTACACGTGGTGTGCGTCGGTCGTTCGACGGCCATGGCCGACGCGCCTTTTTCATGCATATACTGATATAGGGACCAGCCTACATATTGTTTATGGAAAGAAGACATCAGAGGATTTGGAGAGTTTGAGATTAACAGAGAGTTTGACAAACCTATGGACACGTACACAACTTGACAGACACTGACACAGCACTGCAATACTTCTACATTGCACACCAACATCCCCCGGGCCCGCACCTGGTCTTGCGTCAGCCTTGCGGAGCACTCACGGAGCACGTGCGTGCATCGTGGGAACATCGTACTACCGACTTGCGGTCTGTGATCACGTGCGGCCATCGTGCGGTCCTCGTGGGAAGCACGCAAGACAACCGTGCGTCACTTGTGCGTTCATCGTGCGGCCGCCGTGCGGCCATCGTGACCTATTTTTCTCGCCCGGAGAGGTCAAAGTCGTACGATGCACTTGCGGCAATCGTGTGTTGGTCATACAGTGGCCGTGCGGCCAACACAAGTGTGTAAAAAATCGCAGATGATCGTAGAGTTTGTTGATCATGTCGAAAACCGGCCGCAGCGCTCTACGGCCTCCTTGCGACCTGGAAATTTCGCAGGACGCCCGTGCGCCGTTCGCAAGATTTGCCACGATTTTTGGCCGTAGACCCGCCGTAGGAGCCCGTACGGCCGGTTGTGACCGTAGCTTGAAAAACCGTTATTTTCCCCTGCGAACGCCGTAGACTGGGAACACATTTGAATGTCTGGCCATCTTGTTTTTTGTTGTTGTTGAAAACTTGGCCAATAAATTTTCCTTGTATCCTTGTATCCTTGCATTCTTTAAAGTCATTTTGTCAAAATGTGATCGTAACTCTCTCTCTCTCTCTCTCTCTCTCTCTGTCTCTCTCTCTCTCTGTCTCTCTCTCTCATTTTCATTAAGACAGCTATTGTTACATAACTTCTACAGTTTTTTGCATTAAATTTATGTTTCACGTACGCAAAAGAAGTAAACTATATTGCATCGAGATCAAGCCAACCAGCAAGTTCCACTTCATTGACGCAAAGGCTTAAACAAGCAAGTGATTGCCGTGGACACACACACACACACACACACACACACACACACACACACACACACACACACAGACCATTAAAGGTCGATATACGACTCTTTTTAGCTTGTCCACAATATTTTCTTCTTTCCTCGGTTATAAGAACACACACTAGCACAACTGACCTCATCAGGGGCGCCGGAAGATGTTCGGGGGAGGGGGGGCAGAATCTCGGAGGGGGGGAACGTTGCCCGAAGAAAGTGAAAAGCGGGGGGGGGGGGGGGGGGGGGGGGGGGGGGGGGGGGGTGGGGGGATCAAATGCTGCGTAGACAAAAAACCTTTACGAACCAGGGAGCCACTGACAGGAAGGACATTGCCCGAAAAAAGTGAAAAGCGGGGGGGGGGGGGGGGGGGGGGCGGGGGGGGGGGGCGGGGGACAGAGGAGCGGACAGCACTAAGAGGGGTAGGGGGAGAGGTAAGGGGGGGGGGCAAGACCATGGCTTTGCCCCCCCCCCCTCTTGCCATAGTCACCTGATTTTCCAGGGGGGGGGGCAAAAAGACACTCTTGCCCCCCCTGCTTGGGTACAGGGGGGGCAGCTGCCCCCCCGGTTCCGGCGCCCCTGCTCATAAACACAATATAAAAAGAACTAAAACTGTTAGAATACTTTGAGAACACAACCATAACAGGGGTTATTTCACTTTGGCAGCACATTGTACAGCAGCAACAGGTAGTGGACGGCACGCTCTGAAAACAGACTAAGACCTACAGATCTGATCAAAGCTAAGTTCTAATCATGTCATTACACGCTTTAGCAGCTTCAGGCAAGAAAGATCTCCTATGCCTTTCAGTTTGGCTTGCAGGAGTAAAATTACTCTCCCACTGAATGTACTTCTCTGGCCCTCGATGAGGCAGAACAGGGGGTGTCACTGTCAGACATTGGACATGACAGAGATTTATTTTTCTGTTTTTTTCTCTCAAGTCTCTTGAAATAAATTATAACTTCAAGCCTCTCCTGGGGTTTCCCCACCACTGACTCAGCTTTCTTTACAACTTTGTCCACTCTACCCCTGTCCTGTTTTGAGATCTGACCACCCCAATAGACACAGCCCAAGAAGAGGACACTGCCTACAAAAAGTACAATACATGTGTGTAAAACATGTTCAGAGACAGAGTTCTCTCACTAGCATCAAAAGAGCGTAATTTCCTCAAGGAGTACAGTCTAGATTGAAATTTCTTTATCACATGATCAGTGTTAGCATTCCAGTTCAGTCTGCTGTCAATAATCACCCCCAAGTATAATTACTATAAATGTATAAAGGTCAACCCTCTTAACTACCTCCCCCTTAGTATCTACAGGATCAGCAGACTTGGCTTTTTTCCTAAAATCAATGACCATTTCTCTAGTCTTACCAATGTAAAAAATGACAAAACTTGACAAAGTTTATAGTAAAGTTGGGCAACAAACATCATATATTGGGAATGAGGAGATTGAGACGCGCGCAGCAGTATGCAATAAAGCTGAAAAACACTCCTGAGTACAGTGCCATTAGTATTTAAAAAGATAAAGTTGAACAGCATAACAAAACAGTAATGCTCATACTTACTTACAAGGCAGAAAACTGCATGGTCTGTTTTCACGGTCTCTTGGTGTAGCACCTGAATGCTCTGTCTCATCATCTGGCTGGTCTGTGAGAATTTAAACTGGTGTTGTCACACCCTCAGATATTGTGGTTTTAATTGTTAATAACTCAGATTTCACTGTCAAAATTTACACTGGCGTTGCCTTAGCCCCCAATGCTGTGGCTTTACCGGTAATTTCTAGAGCTGTGAACCGGTTCAAAAATCCAAACCGGTTTTTTACCGGTTTTTTTTTTAAACTTCAAACCGGTTTTTTTCCGGTTCAGTCATCACCAAAAGGTGTGTGAGATCTGCAAGAATATTGGCGTTTTATGCGATGCATGTTCATATTATATGTGTGTGTGTTCAAGTGCATCAGCGATCAGGCTGTAGTAAACTGATTGCTAGTCGTCAAACATAAATCCTGGCTAAACAAACAAGCAAATCGTTTCGAAACGCGTGGCTCTCCTTTCAGTTTCTGTGTTCTTCAGTAATTGCGTCATAACAACTTATCAAATATCAATCATAATTATCTCGCTGCAGCCCCACCCTGGAAGACTAAATTTGACAGAGTGCAAAATTACAGAGTTGACCCTTTCTTAGTTTCTTAGTCCCTTTCACACCCATAACCCAACCAGCAGTTTCACATCAATGCCGAAAAAAATGTCAACAACATTACCCCCCCCCCTCCTCCCCCTACCCCAGCTTAGGTTACAGAGTACTAGGATACAGACGAGACTACAAGATCTGCAGATACGTTACAAGAATTCCAGCGGCCGCCAAGAAGAAATTAGAGGAAAAAAGATGACTTAAGTAACTTTAGTACGTGTACTATGACCAAAACACCGGTTCGCGGCAACTCGAACCGGTTCGGCGAACCGGTTCAAATGCGAGTGGGAACCGGTAAACCGGTTAACCACGGCAGCTCTAGTAATTTCTGTCACCTCAGATATCACTGTTGTGCTCTGATGTCACTGTCACAGTCTGAAGCACCATCACACACCTGGCTCTCACCTTCATCTTCACTGTTAGCTACATGTAAGATGTCTTGTGCAGTGGCAAGCATCTTTCTCTTTACAGTCCCACTGACATCAGCAAATTTGTCCAGCCAAACTTTATTAGATGTACCACACATTCACACCAATAAATTGAACAAGTCCACAAGAACCATCTCCACAGCATGCTCCGTTGTGAGATCCTTGCTGTCAGCAGGCCATACTGCTGATGATGTCACTGACATGACCTGCTTCCTCAGATACATGCTTCCATGGTAAAGTTGCCTCTTGATGGCCTCATCTGAAAATATTGTACCAGCAACAGGTATATAACTTAGGCAGGATGCTTGGAACAGTTGAAATACTCCCCGATCCCCTCCCCAAACAACTAAGTTAGGACTGATCTAGGATGTAGTGGAACTTTCAAATTTATAAAAATGAATTAAACGCTATTCATCGTGCTACGTTGAAGTTGACCGTGACGAAGAAGTCTAGACCTATATTATGAGGTCCGGCAACGTAATCATCAAGATCACTGAAAAATGCTCATATTATCATTGTGATTCCATACTATTTTCACGAACTTGTCAATCAATTTAATGAATCAAACCTAATCCGAAGCACCACGTATAAAACTATTAAAAGTTGCAGAAACTTACCGTGAACCGCCTGTAATCGATTGTAGCATTTCTTGTGAAACCCTGCCTCGTCAGCGTTGAGGTCACTAAAGGCTTCAAAAGAATGACGAGCGACGTCTCCTTGAGTGCAGACGATCAAAGACCACCTTCCGCGACATTCCGAGACTCTTTGCATCGTTTTCTCGCTGAAAGAAACAACATACAACTGTTCCGCTACTTTTGGTCGCCTAAGGGAATCGCAGTGTGCGCAGCCGTGTTTTCCAAGCGTAGTCTCGAGCATTTTTCTGATTGGTCGAAAACTTCATTCACTCATTCAAGGGAATGAATCGGCGCCTCATCAGTAAAAATCGATTACCTCCCTTACGAGCTATCTTTCACCCGCGATTAAAAACCAGTGCGCAAAATTTCAGCTGAGATCTCCCTGTTTCTATTAAAAATTTTTGTTATGGTGTATTATTGATGATAAAAACGAGAAAATGTCATCTGCATTGCAAAAATATTTTATGACACGAAAACCGAGGGCGGCCCACGGCCTACTTCACGGGGCAACGGATATGCCCGATTACTGAGATCATGTCTGTTTTTAAACTTGGCTACAAAATACACACGCCCTTGGTAACCTCGGCGGAAGGTTCAGATCGTATATTTCTGGCATCATGCCAAAGTCGATGTGTGCTATGAATATTACGACAATTAACGAGATTTGTTGTAAAAATCCATTTTATTAGTCAAGTATTGATAGGTCGCGGTATGTAAGTAATAACTGTTTGTACTATCTACAAAACTTTGCAGCACCTTCCACAAAAATCTTCTTAGATTGTAGCATACAAATTCGAAACGGACTTAAAAAAGGTAGGTGGTCCGGATGGGTATGTGGCGGATACAAGCATCAGTGTGCACGCAAGCGGTCAGCCGTCCCTCTCATGTTGGGACCGCTTGGCTCCAGCCACAGACGAAGATATCTATGCGTCGGTGGCTCCAGTTGGCCTCACTACGTGGTCACGGAAACTATGTAGTTCCAGCTGGCTCTCATGGTTACGGAACCGAACAAGCTGCGTGCTAGTAAGTGCCTATCTTCCTCCTCCAAACCAACCCTTGACTACCTTTTTTTGCATAATGTGTAAGCAGGAGTTACACTGAGAAAATCTGTTGGAAAGAAAGCAAAAACAATCCCTGGATTATCGTGCCTTAAAAAAAACGTCCTGCTTTTTTTTTCCGAGCAGCTACATCAGTAGTCATGGTATAGGGGAGCCAGGGAAGCCGAATGGTAGAGCGCTCGGGTCGTGAGTTCGAGTTGGCTTGGGCGAAACTGATCAGTGCTGGTCTTTTTCAGTCTTGTTGCCCCGTCCCGGCTTTGATATCACCCTGGCATACGTGGTGGACGTTAAACTCCAAAACACCCACGCACCCGGAACACACACACACACACACACACACACACACTGCACACATTAACATCAACAGATACTGCACACAGTAAGATCAACAGATTCTATAATGGGTATCATGTCTGGCTACTTCTAGTCAAGTTTCAAGTTGATTTCTATTTAGATGGCACGTGAGAGCAGTTTGTGGAATATCAGTATACATGATGTCTCATGGACATGTTTCACCGTTGCCCCGTCCGGCTTTGATATCACTGACCCGTATCTGGTGGAAAAGGACGTTAAACCCCCAAACAACCAGCCAACCAACTCATGGAGATGCTGCTTACTGTAGTTTACGAGGGTGAAGGCATATCTGAAACGGTAAAACTACAGTCACCTGACTGCAATTTCTAAAGACCTGCTTGGCGCTGAAAGCTACGGGCATTCAATAATTTTAAAACTTCATCAGTGACTTCTGCCGCACCGGCACATTCAAGACTCAAGATTAAGATTTTTATTTCCTTTTTCCCCTTTTGGGGTATGGAGGAATACAATAAAAAGAACACTGCACAAACTGAAGACAAGAAAAAATGACAAACCAACCGGAAAGAAAAAAAAAAGTTACTGAGTCAAGTTTCACAGACGCACTAAAAGATACTGAGTCAAGTTTCACACACACACACACACACACACACACACACACACACACACACACACACACACACACACACACACACACACACACACACTTCTACCACTCCACTGAGCCAACAAGAACCCATATGCACGAACATTAACTCCTCTAGGAAGAAACGTTCACCCGGAAGTGAAACCTTCTGACTTTCGTTAGAGCGCGGATCGACTGTACTCCCGTGGCTCCGACGGCTTTGTCAGTTTCACCTTTATCCAAGGTAGCGAGCAATGCAGCAGCTTTGCAGGTATCTTTGTGAAAATATTGTTGATGAAGTGTTTACTATTGAAGGCAAGCGAATGAAATAGCCCTCTTCCAGTTCCACAGGGGGTTTCCGTAACGACAAATCCTGCATTTGTGCATGCATGTCTATTGTCCGTTGAAGTTGAACCATTATATCTGCAAACAGTACCCAGTAAAAGTGAGTGATAACCGTGGTTTCTTTTGTTTAAATTGTGTATGAGCTTCTGGGAGCTACCCGTAAAGCGCGCAGTACACGTAATATTGAAATTCGTCATCAGCATCTACCATCAGTGACCACAAGCTTCCAAAAAGGCTCTGCCTTACTTATGGACCACTTTTCTCCAGAAATTTTACACAAAAATAAGGAGTAACAGTATAACGGTTTGTGAAGTGCAGTTTTATTTAACTTATCACTGGTAATGCCTTGTTTCAGCAGCAGCATCACTGTACACCCTACAGAAACTACATGCTAACACCATCTTTGACACAGGGGAGCAGAAATGGCTGATTCCAGCTCACGTGCTGTAGCTTCCAGCAGCAAAGATACCAACTCTCAGGCACAACCCAGACGCAGACAGCAACCTAGAAGGGCCAGCACCTCCAACCCTGTGTCAAAATTGCCAGAGGAAGAGTTCCGCTACCAGTGTGAATGGGGAGCGTGCAAAGAGGTGTTGAATACCATAAGAAGCTTTATCGTCCACGTCACTTTCCACATCAAGGATTACATGGCGGAAACATTTGCTCCAGAGACTGTAAAAAATGGTACGCTAAAACTGTAATAATCAGGCAGGGGAATTTTCAGTCTTTTGCAGGGATGTCACTGGTGCCCGGACACAGGACTATGAGTATGACCGATAGACTTGGCCAAATGTCCGATGAAAAAACTGTCCAGCAGGACAGATGTCCGATTGTTTATTTCAAGAGGAGGTCATATGTCCGATTGCTTTTCTGTTGGTCGCGGACAAACTAGTGACATTTTTCCGAGTGAGGACTGCCGCCTTGTGCTCGATTGCGCAGAGAATATTTTTAGTTGCATGCACGCAAAGCGAGTGACGTGTGGTATGTGGTATTCCCTAAAAGAGGCCCTCTGATTGGCAAAGAGTTTAACCCTGACCTGTGTTTATGTGGTTCCTATTTTACAATGCTTTATTGTCGCGCGCCAGAATGTCCTATTGTTTCATTCCAATTCAGGACAAATGTCCTGTTCATCTGCCACCTTCCAGGACATTTGTCCTATAGGTTTCAAGCTCCAGTGACATCCCTGCTTTTGGCAATATTCAGCCAAATTTCCTACCCTTTCAACCAAAGCAAATTTATGTAAGTTTCAGCCAAAGAAAAGGAAGGTGGGAAAATGCAGCGGACACAGTAATGTATATATGGGGCATCCTAACCTCATTTTTTAAGACACACGTCAGTACCATGACATTGACAGTATTTTACTTTCAGGTGCCAGGAGAGGCTACTAAAAGCCTTTAAAAATGCTGAAATTTGTTTTCTTGAGTAGGGTTTATCCCCGTGGTCCCCCAGCAGGATGCTGCCTCAGCACCCCAGCCTTGGTTTCAGTCTTTATTTCCCTTAGCAATTCCCCAGTCTGAATAATAATACTAATAGTACTAGAACTGAAAAAAATGGCAACTCAGCAACACTGAACAGTCACCCAGTGCTGAGACACATAGCTTGCTTTGCTGGTGATGTCACCACTGCAGGGATCGATTTTCTCGCGCGCCGTGCGACTATGTCTCATATTTTGATAAAATGTCGCATAGAAATTTCGCAAAATGCGTCATATGTCACACGAACATGACATCACAAGCGCACTTGACAACGCGAAGCAGAGATGCGCTGTCTGTGTCAGTCATAGAGTCTGTTACACTAATCTAATATTAGTGATGAGGCTTACTTATCCCGCTCAGCCGCGCGCGCTGCCAGGAACTCTCACTCGAAAGAGTTGCAAAAAATATTGGTGCGTTATCAGTTTTCTCAGTTCTGTGATCGAGAGGTCCTTTTCCGTTCAGAACCTGAACGTCACTGCACTTAGGAACAGGCTCTCGGCACAGACATGTGACACTGACAGAGTGATGCGGGTGAACTTGATTGTCTCATAGAAAATGAAAATGTCTCGTAAAAATGACGGGTCAAGGAGACAATGTCTCATTGGCATATTTGAGTAAATCCATCCCTGCCACTGTCTGTACCATCTTGTTTAACTACTGTGCATATATAATTAATTTTGCTGGTTCTCTCCTGTATATAATTTTTGTTGAGCTGTTGCACATAATAATTGATACCATGTTTGGAAAGATGACATATCCGGTAGATCTGTACATTTTTGTTTCATTGCGAGAGGTCAGGTTCGAGTCCCACTCGGGGCAAAGAATTTTTCTTTCTCGTGTGTGGCACCTTACATTCGGGCCGGGTTCTCTCTGAATACTCCGGCTCCCTCTCCCTCTGCTTTGGAAATGTTCAGCTCACAAAATTCAAAAGTAAATGCAATTTCTAATCTAAAGTAAGATTCTGGGACTTAAATTGCTGAGCTGGCCCTTTGCACCACATGTTTGTAATGTGTGCATGTCCAGTGTGTGAGATTGAAAGAATGTATGTGATTCACGCGAGCGTGCGTGTTTGGTTCAGTTTGCGGCGCTTTGCGCCAAATATTTGGGACAAAGGGCATATATATTAATGCGATTATTATTTTTATTATCATTATCTTCTTCCCGTGTTGTGTTTGAAGGAGGTGTATGCTTCTCCTGTGGCTGGCGCGAGTGTGGCGCACAGATTCTTGGAGCCTGCGTGGACTTCAACCGCCATGTTTTTTTTCATGTGTTCCACGTCCGCCTCAAGTGCGAAGGAACACATCTCAGCCAGCAGCTGGGATTGGGGCAATGCATGTTGGGAACGCAGAGTCGCAACTGGATTCCAGAGCTCCCAGAAAATCTGGAATGCTCGTGGTTTGAATGTGGGGTGAGTGTAAGAATAATAATAATATAAATAATTGTTGATTTGTCTGGCGCCCAACCTCCTGCTGGAGCTCTGGGCACTTTACAGTAACAGAATAGCATTACATACATATATCACATACACATTACATACACAGTCATACATGTAATACATTCGCACAGTGATGATGAAACGCTCAAACTTGTCAGTCTATGGCTTGCAGTGTAACTGTTGTATGTCTGGTGCAGGGATGTCACTGGAGCTTGAAACCTATAGGACAAATGTCCTGGAAGGTGGAAGATGAATAGGACATTTGTCCTGAATTGGAACGAAACAATGGGACATTCTGGCGCGCAACAATAAAGCATTGTAAAACAGGAACCACATAAACACAAGCTCCCCGAGTAGCGCAAGGCAGCAGCCCTCACTCAGAGTCAGAAAAATGTCACTGGTTTGTCCGCGATCAACAGAAACGCAATCGGACATATGACCTCCTCTTGAAATAAACAATTGGACATCTGTCCTGCTGGACAGTTTTTTCATCGGACATTTGGCCAAGTCT
Organism: Batillaria attramentaria; assembly: GCA_018292915.2. Lineage (NCBI taxonomy): Eukaryota > Metazoa > Mollusca > Gastropoda > Batillariidae > Batillaria > Batillaria attramentaria. The sequence goes on along the minus strand of JACVVK020000128.1, from coordinate 608,718 downwards.
ATCGGTCATAGTCCTGTGTCCGGCCACCAGTGACATCCCTGCTGTGTGTAATGTCCCCCCCCCCCCCCCCCCCAAAAAAAAAAAAAAAAAGAGGAGGAGGAAAAGAAAAACCCAAACAATGATCAAAACAACCACAAAATCTCTGAGATTCTTTTACTACGCCAAACTATGCTCTGACCTAAATCAAATTTTCTGATTCATTATTTATTTATTAACTTCTTTTCAGGTTATATTTGACAACCCATACCTCTTCTACAATCATGTTTGCCACCATGCTGAAATATATCCTGAGGGAAAAGCGGTGTCTTGCAAATGTCTTTGGACAGGTAGGTCCTGTGTAACAGTGAATATAACAAGTGCAATGTTAGGGTTTTGCCAGTGCTAAAAGTTCTGGCAATTTTTTTTTTAAATTTAATTTTCTTCTTTTTTTTTATACTCTTTATTTTTCCCTTTCGTAGGAAATAAGGGATACTCCCCCCAAGGTGAGCGTGTCACTATAGTCTGTAATACAGTTTCACCTTTTTTTTCTTTTTTTTTTCCCATGCTTGAATGTGTGATAGTTGTTCATTCCATGGCCCCTCAAGGTTGAAATGGAATCTTTAGCGCGCACGCTTGATATCGTACATGTATGTAAACACGAGGGATAAACTGGCGCGGTAGACGAGTCTGCATCTGATTTTGGAAAGGGAAAATCTCACCTAATTCTTGCCCACCAGGGGTTCAAACCAGATTGCTCAGGATCTGAAGCTGGATACCTTAACCACTTGACCAAAGGTCCTGTTGGTGTCCAGTTTTTCACGGTTTTCACCACTCTCTGTATATGCTGAAGGGGGTTTGTGGACAGGGGTGATGCAACACCCCTTCCACATGTCCTCACAGTCTGCAGGAAGAGTCTCCTCGAGCGATTGAGTTCGAACGCTGGCTTGGAGCCATAAATCTTTACTGGATTTTTGTTGTTGTTGCCCCATCTTTGATATCCAGTTTAGGACTCAGCCCAGCAAGAAATCACATGCTCTCTGGTTTGAGTTGGGTTTTTCGGACTTAGTTCTGAGCTGATGTCACGTTCATGTTGTGGAAAAGGATGAGGCCCCATTGCTACCATTTTTAGGCTCAGAGATCATTCTGAGCTGTTTCAGCTGTGTCTAACACCACTAAGAGACATGAACAAGTACATGTATGCACAGACAGGCTTGTATTCAGGTGATTGGAGACAAAACGCAGTAGCCCGTGGCAGTGTCGCTGACTGCAATCGAAAAACATGGCAGATGTGGTATACGGACGCTTGAGTTTCCTCATTAGCACAGCCATCGAACATCAGTCAGTGCGTTGCCTTTGGAGCCATACTTATCTCCAAGACAGGTAATTTTGGGTGCACAGGCCTGGTCACAAGTGCAAGTGTTCCGAAACAGAATTCTCCCTATATAAAGCCTTGTGATGATTGCAGTGGTTTCTTTAAGCCTGCAACCAACCAACCGGTTTTTCCTGGCTACCGGGCTGCTCATCGGGGGTTTCTCTCCGGGTAATCCGGCTTTCCTCCCCCAGCAAAATTGTAAAAAATAGAGGATAGGTATTGGGTGGCGCTGCACCGCGGCGACGCGCTTCCCCCCCCCCCCCCCCCCCCCCCCCCCCCCGGGAAGCAGCCCGAATTTCCCGAAAGGGATAATAAAGAAGTAAAAAACAACAACAACAACAACAAAAAACCCCAACCAACCAATCTGTCAGGTGATACCTCTGTTGGATGGTCACTTGTGTAAGAAGAACTGTATAAATTGCATTACATTCCTTGCACTGCCGTGTGTCGTTTGCAGGATGTGATTCAGTTGTTCGCAGCAAGCACAGGCTGAAGGAACACCTACGTAGCCACACACAGGAAAAGATCATCGCCTGCCCAACATGCGGGGGTCTGTTCTGCAGCCGGACGAAACTGGCGGACCACATCCGACGTCAGGCGCAGAGTGATCGTAAGTTTTGGTGTGGCATGTGTCTTTGCCTTCTTTTAGTTTTGTCAGTGTGCCTTGCTGGAAAACAAAAGGCTTTTGTTATCGTTGACTGTGGCTAATGCTGTGAGGATGCAGCACATTGTTCTCTTTATTGTGGTCCCCGCTGGTGCGTACCTTGTCATAAGCCGTTTACAGCCGCACATTTCTTAATCTTGTGCGCCGAGATTCGTGTCAGACATTACTGTGCAGATTCTTTGAAGGTGTTGTTTCAGGATGTTCCCCCTGACAGCATCTTTAGCTTCTTGAAAGAGTCAAATCTGTTGTATAAAATTTAGACACCTCAAGTAATATGGACCATACTCGACCTCTATACATGTTCGATGTACAATGAAGTGAAACGTGGTTTTTTATGTAAACCGGATAGATTTTTTATTTACACTTTGTTGTATTGTCTTCCTTTTTATTTTAATCCGGCAAAGGAGGACCTTGATTAGCTGCGAAATAGCCTTTGTTGCTTGTGCGTCATTAAGCCCTAACTAACTAACCCTATTGCGGTTATTAGTTAAGGTGTAGTCCCCACACCTCTGGTGTGTCTGCAATATTTTAAGGTGGCACATTGTGTGAAAAAAAATAGTGATTTTTTTTATTTATTTTTTTTGTCGACGACTGTTTGCAATGTGCTTGAGCGCAACATGCTATCTGACCTTACCTGAACTTTCGACCATGGTGCAAAATCCGGCAAAGTTAGGTTAAAAAAAAATCTCCTTACTTTTCACGCAGGCACCAATTCTCTGTCCCTAGGTTTTCAGCCAGACCAGTAAAACTGTGAGGCAACCTGAAGATAATGTCAGATGTCTAGAAAAAGTAAAACAAATTGATGAAACTTTGCCGATTTGCCAGTCTGGCTTTTAATCGCTTTGTTGAGGCGGCCATTTTGAACTGCACATCGTTAGGGGCCAGCTTGTAGACCTTGCTGTCTACGTCTTTTTGTAATCGGGATTTTCAGAAATTAGCATGGAGGTGCAGCATCTCCTGCATGTCTTGGGTCTATAGTGCCCCATACACCAGTTTGCATCATTTGTCCCTTTGTTACATTTCTGGTTTTTTTCACGTAGTGCACGTACACTTAGCTGTGAGTTAGTCTCTGGTGCATGCGCGGCTTTAAGCCCGAAAAACTCACTCACTCACCCTGTAGACCGTGTTGTCAAAAATGGACACAACGCTGAGCAAAGGTCTGCTGCCAACATTCATACTTTATGTCTTTATTATTATTATGCAGAAACAAAGCAACACTGTGAATCACAAATATAAATGATTCCAACAGAGAATATTATATGTTATGGCAGTCATTATGTTGATTACCACAGATTGCAAATGAAAAGAACTGCAGCAGCTATTATCAGTGACCATGAGTTATGCAACATGACAAAAGAGGTTTATCGTGAAATGTCTATTATGGTTTAGCATTTATCCAACCAAAATGTTTGAATATATATATGGCTCTGAAACCAAGATAGCGCGCGCGCACACACACACACACACACAGAGTCCTCCCTCCACACCCGATCGCCTATTTCATGCATGATTTGTATAACACATACAGTCAGCTTTGCTTACGAAAATGGTGCAGTAGCAACAGCAACTTGATCATTCATAGCACACTCTGTGAACATGCCCGACACTGAGGCACATACTGGTACATTCGGATTCCCACCAGATAGCCCATTGCCAAATTGATTTCATCTGAAGATGGCAGTGGATATGATAAAATATCCCATGCACCCTGGACCTGTGACGAAACAGATAGAGTCAATACTAATACAGCTGTACTTACTTCAAACATTGTTGGCAGTGAGCTAAGCCTGAAACTTACTGTAAATGGTTACACAGTGCTTTTCATACTGCACATGAATGTATATATATTAAAAAAAAACCCTCTCTTACATTAACACACACATTTCATAAACAAAATGAAGTAAGGTTAACAAAAGGGAAAATGATTAAGGAAGGTATTTAAAAAAATAAAATAAAATAACGGGCAAAAACACAGCACCACCCCCCCCCCCCCACCCACCCCAAAAAAAAAAATAAATAAATAAATTAAAAGTCAAAAAAGAAAAAAAGAATCAATCCTCTTCTGATTCTTCCCCCCCCCCCCCCCCCCAAATAAAAAGAAAAAAAAAGAAGAATAAATAGAAATAAGTTTAGCAGATCCTTCTCAGTCAAACACTTTGATAGGTTTGACACGACAGAGAATGAGACATTATGCATGCACCACCATATGTTTTTCGGTGCGAGACAGTGGCATGAGCAGCGGCTTTGACTCTTTGACGACGGAGCACAATTTCTGACACACGATTTCCTATAGGAAATCGTGTGTCAGAAATTGTGCTCCGTCGTCAAAGAGTTAATCACACATAATGAATCAGTAGTGTTACAGTGTACCAAACTTCTGGTGTGAGAGGCAGGGTTGCACATTTTCCACAGCTTCTATAGGACAAAGTGTCCTGGAAACAGCAAAGTGATAGGACACAGTGTCCTGGCCACTTAGTGGCAATAAAAATTTTAATAGGACAAATGTCCGCTTGAGGTGGGAAAAATAGGACATTTGAAATTTTTATAGGTCAATGTCCTGGGACCGACTTAAATGTGCAACCCTGGAGAGCAGAGGGTTGATCCCCAGCTGCACCACACCCTGATGAAATGCATACAGTAGCATCTTGTCTCTGTAGCTCCGTAGCTAGTCGGGGAGCCGCGGTGGTCGAATGGTAGAGCGTTGGACTTCCAATGCTCGGATCGTGAGTTCGAACCCCGGCTGGGGCCAAATATTGTGCTGGCTTTTTTCATCGTTGCCCCGTCTTTGATATCACCCTTATGTGGTGGAAAAGGACGTTAAACTTCCAAACACCCACCCACCCACCCCCGTAGCTAGTCACACAGGGTGAATCTCCAGACAATACAGCTTGTCTTACGTAGCAAAAAGTTCCAATACAGTCGTAGGGAGAGCACACTGCCCATCCTGCTTACCATGTGTGACATACCCTGAAGTTCTCAAAACACATTTAAAGTCCCTGTAGTACTAGTAGCTGTCAGCAAATACCATAGGTGAAAGAACACAGCAGGCTCAGCAGTCGCACTGATTTTGTGCTTGGCAAACATGCCAACACACACACCGTAGTCAGGGCTCGAAACATCAAGTGTTAAATCTAGCTTCTTGCGGTCCAAGCATTCTTCTTTTTGGGTCAAGTGTGCATCGATTGTGCGTCTTTTTCAATCCATTCCTCCCCCCGACAGCCAAATCTTTTCACATTGAACAGACTGGACTAACCACACATACACTCCTGTGTTGTAATTCAAATCTGAGTTCTGCTGACGACTTGTAGAACTTGGTGCAGTTGGAAAATGTCTACTGTTCCATAATGAAGATGCATCTTTCCTTCTGCTCCAGCGACATAATTTCCACAAACGGGTGTCCCTCTTACACCCTGCCTTTAACTCTTAAGAAACCTGCACAAAAATCGCAGTTTTACTTGAAATCTTCAGCGGTCTTGACCTAGCGGCGAAGATCCACACCTTGCGTAATAGTGGCTTGAAGTGTCTCCTACTGGTGTGCAGTGGCTTGTTCTTTTCAACAAGTCTTATCACACAGCGGGCAGGGGTGGTCGGTCTCAGTCTTTTAAGAGTTAAACAGCCATTTGACTCCAGATAGTTCCTCTCAATGAGCAGCTTGAAGAACATGAGCATCGTTTGCGGCAGCTCTTGTTTCAGTCCCCTTTTCCTTTCTTTCGCAGTGCTGGGGGGTCGAACTTGTACCATGTGTTGAGGGGCGGGAGCACATAGTCCGCTATACAGGTGGGCAGATGCAGGTAGAGGTAGGGTAGAGACCGAGCAAGTAGGCCCTTGTAGTAAAACGCCTGGGGTGTTTTCTCTAGCAGCGCGTCCTCCATCTTGCTGACAATACCGGAGAAGTCAGGGTTCAGCATGGACACGTAGTCTGGTAGAGACAAACAACGGTGAAACTTGAGAAGGGTCAGTGAGGGTTAAGTAGTCAAACTTTACAAACTGGTGGTCACTTATTAGCAAACTTAACTTAAAAAGCTCTAGTGAATTGACTTTTTTTTAAATTTCATTTCGCGTGAGTCGAGTTCTGTGGCTGTAAAGGCTCTGAGTCTGATATCTTGTGGTCTGCCAATGAAGGAAATGATAATACGGTAGTATATGTAACAACAATACTGTTCTCATCATTGTAATGATTTCACTGAACATGAAGGAAGTGAAACAAGATAGAAAGTCAATTCACTGATGCTTTTTAAGTTCACAACTAACCTTCGAAACTGAGATTTAACGTGGAGTCAAGTAGGTTCTTTGTAGATACAGGTAGACATATCAAACTGATAGACAATACACCTGTGTCAGGCAGCGTTGTGGCGAACCTTCTCTTCCAGGCATTGACGAGATATTTGGCTTCCTTTTTACCTGTTTACCAGCAGGGCACTGGGGGAAAAAGTCTTGTCTCTGCTGTTTAAATTTGCTCCCTCTAGCAAAGTTTTCCCCCTTAAGATCTTTTTTTTTTTTTTAAGGAACTCATCACGGTGACATTGTTCATACCCTTTGTGGTGTTTTCTGGGTAGAAGCAATCTCGGCCGTAGCTTTCTCTGACTTCTTTGCTCGCTGCTTCCCACCACCTGTCTCCTGTTGTCTGCTTGTCGTAATTCATTATGCCTGCAACACAGAAACAACATGCGGCATGAGATGAATGTACTTTTGAGCCATTGAGCCCCTGTGCAAGTGAAAGGATCGCTGAACGGTCTGTAACACGGCAAAACTTAGAAACTGAGCTTGTTGCGAAAAATTGCTGCCTACCAGTTCTGTATCCACTTGGGATGATGGTGGAAACGCCAATACCCCAGTGCTTCAGTTCTGCCCTCAGCGTCTCTGTGAACGCCGCTACAGCTGCTTTGGATGCACAGTACGCGGCATAGAATGGAGCAGGAGCCAGACCTGTGAATGAAAGAAATGTAAAATAAGGGATACCTGGTACTTGTGTTTGAACAGAAAACAGGTTTCAAGATGGTCATGGACGCAAGTTTGTCATCCAGGTTGCTTCATGCACACCTGCGTGTCCTAGGTGTATACTGCCCTGTAGACCATTTTGTACCATTTGTCCAACGTTATATTTTTTATTTTTCACATATTGCAGGCACACTTAGTTGCGAATTAGTCTTTGTTGCTTGCGTATAAAGTCACTCGCGCGGTGCGCAATGCCACAAGTGTAATCCTCACCAAGTCTTCATCCAAGGGAGTTAACCTGCCTCTGGGAAGCCGACCCGTTCAATTTCAGTTATAGTTTACTTGTGTGGACTTTCATTTGCATGTGTGTGGGCAAGCTTTGGCCATAGATGGCATCATTTTTTTGTGCTTTGATGCAAGGGGGCAATTATTTTTTAATCAGTTATATATATATTTTTCCGTGACTTGAGGTGTGAATGAACATGATTGTTTGAGTGGATATGTGTTGAGTTGACAACACGGCAAATTCCTTGGAATATTACGTTCCTTGGTCTGTTCTCCTGTAATCCAACTTGTACTTAGCTGAATTAAGAAGGGGGGTCGACATACCTACATTGCTGGCCACATTAACCAGTCGACCACGACTGGCTCTCAGTAGAGGCAGGAAGGCGCGGGTGACGTAGATCTGACCCATGAAGTTCACGTCCACAATGCGCTTGATGTCGGACTCTGTCATCAACTCCATGCTGGCAATGTAACAGATTCCGGCATTGTTCACTACTCCCCAAAGTTCTGAAAAGAGGGAGAAAAATAAAATAAGATCAAGGGTACTGTAAAAAGAGAGGCACACGAACACATGACAGCAAAGTATTGGTAGGACAGCTTTTTTTTTTCTTCTTCTTTTTTGACCAGTGTACTTTATTTTCCCTTTTGCATAATGTTCTGGGGATGTGCGCGTCATTGCGTTTAGGTCCTGACGTTGTGTGCGTCATAAAGAACAAAAGCGTGCAGCGTACCTTTGTCACCAAGTTCCCTTTTCACAATGTCTGCTGCTTGTCTCACTTTTTCCGGGTTGCTCACGTCTAGAGGAACCGAGCGGAGGCGGTCAGAGCATTTTGACTTGAGGGTGGCCTCCCCTTCTCCGCCAGGAAAGAGGCAGCCCGCGAAGACATCCATCCCTTTACTGTCCAGTTGTATGGCCAGCTGCTGCCCAATACCGCGATCACACCCTGCCAAAAAAGAAAAAAAAAAAAACCTTTTTTAAAGGCATTGATAAAATTATTGTGACTGTAATCCGTTGAGCACTGGACTCGAGATTACAAGGTTCGTGGATCAAATTCTTACAGGGTCAAAATTGGACAGGTCTTTGATCCAGTTCCCTCTCCTTCGATCTTGCGGCTTGTGCGGCTTTAAAAAAAAAACTCACTCCCTCCCCTTTGATCTTGCACGAATTGGCCTTTGTTGCTTGCGTGGCGTTAAGTCCTGAATAACTAATTAGAAATCATTTTGAGGTGAGGAGAAGATGTACAGCTTCAAATTCTCCCTCTCTCCTGACTAAAACAAACAGAACAATACCCCCCCCCCCCCCCCCCCAAAAAAAAAAAAAAAAAAAAAAAATTGAACTGCATCGATTGAATTTGTGAGAATCTGTAGTCGTCTATGCAGAAAAACAGCAACAAAACAAAGAAAATCACCGGTAATGAAGACCGCTTTGCCTTGTGCTGGCATGCGAGGAGACGGAAGCGCGTGATACAGACAGAACGCTGCTATGGCAACCAGCACCATGGCAACGGGCAGACAGCAGGTCATGTAGGTCAGAAGGCCCACAGCACATAGTTTGAAGAAGTTGAGCAGGCATTGCATGGAGATTCGGACAGTGCCGCGGAGAACTCCCAACGTCACAAACCCGGCATACACACCCACCACACACGAGACTGGGTTGAAATCCATTCCTGTGTTTGTCATCTGTGGACAAAAAAGGATATTGTAATCTGTGCCTTTTTAATATCAAATTGTTAAGTAATTATTTACTAGTGAACAAATTAGTTGGGCGCAGTGTGTGCTGTATCATTCACTTCGCCAGCTATGATTCACACTTCACTTAAATGAATTCAAGATAATGGGCTCACAACTCTCACTCTCTCTCTCTCTCTCTCTCTCTCTCTCCTCACACACACACACACACACACACACACAGTGCAAGATTTACAGGACGGTATGTGAGATGGGCTTCGATAGTGTCTGACAACTTTATCCTGAAGGTACATGTGTCGACATCAGTTATTGTCCTCTCTCTCTCTCTGTGTAGTACAATGCTCGGGTTGTTAGTTCGATTCTCCACTTGGGCCAAACATTTGTACTGGCCGTTTTTTTGTTGCCCCGTCTTTGATATGGCCTGTAATTGGTGGAAAAGGAGGTTAATCCTGTGAACACCCATCCACCCATGCATACACATTGCCCGCATTCTCTTTGACAGGGCAGTAAGAATGCGACGGCTAACACCTTTACCCTAAGTGTTGTCAGTGTGTGTGCGCGCGCGCGCGTGTGTGTGCGCGTGTGTGTGTGTGTGTTAAAATGCACCAGGATACAACCAGCATACCGACACACAGCCTGACGCCCAGACACACCGTTCATGTAATGACCTAAAGTCACCGGTCTCCGCAGCTCTGTCGTAAGTGGACGTGTCGCATCACACATTCCAACACCACCACACGCGTCTACCGCCTTCTGGTCGTGCGTCTTTTTTTTCTCCCCCGCTTCACTGTGACAGCGTGTGTTAAACTCGGCCTTGTCAGTCTTGCTCTGTACTGTCAGTTGTATGCTAAATCTAGATTTTAGGTTCACACAACGTACTGCTCTCACTATTTCCTGTCACGAGACATTTTGAGTTGCAAATCCCCCATACAGTATCATCGCTGCTGAACCTGTCAAAACTGTGAAGCCATTATGTTATCCGAGGGTGACTGGGTGCGCTACACTGACACCCTCTCGACACACCGCACATCCTCTGTGTTCTGTCAACACACCCGAATTGAGTCAATTGACTACAGTTCGTCGCGGCGAAAAGATGCAGTGTTGGAGGTGTTGCCGACATTCCTCACTCAGTTGTACGTACATGTTATACCACTGTCCGCAAGTTACTACCTGCTCTAGCCACTGGTGAGTCAGATGGCAGGGAACCTGGTCGCTGGTACTGCGGTGAAATGAGTTGACTGCGGCGGGTTTCGCTAGCCATAAGACAGTTGAGTTGAAGGGGCTGGTGTCGTACCACTGTATCACTACGTGAGGGGGGCGGTCGACTTGAATAACACCGTCACGTATACGAGGGTTAGCTGGGGTCAAAGTGAAACCGCGCGGACAGCTGACTTGCGGACTGTGTGTGTGTTAGTGTTAGTGTGTGTGAGAGAGAGAGAGAGACAGTTTTTAGCAGCACATTGTGGCTCATGGTGTCTGCACTACTTGAAGAAAAACAAGACTATAACATTGAACAAATGCTGCAAACTGGTCTGCGGGGCAGTATAAACCTAGGGCATGCAGGAGACGCTGCACCTTTATGCTAATTTATCGAACTCCCTATTACAAAGAGGCGTAAAAAAAAGAGGTGCCGGGGAGGGGGGGGGGGGATTATGCATTGTTAAAAACGGTTGCATTACATGTGTCTGGGAAAGGCCTTAAGTAGGGCACTAAACAGAGGAAGCTTTGTTTACATTCATCAGGTGCACGTTGATACAGTGTAGTGACTAACAAGGTCGCTGGCTTTTCCCGCTCAGGTGTATGGTAAGAAGTTTAAGTTCAAGGTTTAACACCTCTTTGTCGTTAGTGATCAGGTGTTTTCCCAGTCAGGTGAGCTCTGAAACAAAAACAAACCAAAAAAAATACGAATTACAAATCAGTAAATGCTCAAGCCTGTTCACATCCCGGTGTAGTGAATCGATAGTAAGGTTCACGGATTTTCCTACGCAAGTATACATCCTGTTTTTCCCCCCGTCAGTGATTGCTACAGTTAACGTTTAACTACTACTGAGAAGCTGAAGGCTGCTTTACACGATGCATCCACATCACCTGTTACGTTCCCCGTTCTGTATCTGTATCCTCACAGTTTGAACCGGCAGGCGCCCTGGTTTATTTTCAGGATTAATAACGATCGTTATCACGGTGACCAGCGCCGGTAATCTTGTGCGCGTATTGATTTTCGTCTGATAGGCCGGACGATGACGTAAACTGAAATCTGTTAATTCAGTTCGGACGCGATCACATGACACACGCTCGAAAATCTGTACTTGTTGCTAAGCAATAGGACGCCACCTGCGTTTTCTGCACGCGGCTGTGTGTGTGTGTGTGTGTGTGTGTGTGTGTGTGTGTGTGTGTGTGTGTGTGAGAGAGAGAGTATTTCAGTTCCAAGGATGAGGTATAGATTCACAGTCTCTCTATCTGTCCTTGCCACACTAACAAACATAAACAAAATGCATCATCATCACCACACACACATACATATGAACTGACCCGCACTTGCAAGCTTTACAGTACATTTCACGTAGGGGGGGGGGGGGGGGCTGAAAGTTCTATAGAATCATGTGGAAGTTACGCAGAGACACCTACCCCCTCCCCAACACACACACACACACACACACACACACACACACTTCCCGATTGCTGCACCATAACATTGCCGTATAGTTGAAGTTGTTGGTCGTGTGTGTGTGTGTGTGTGTGTGTGTGTGTGTGTGTGTGTGTGTGTGTGTGTGTGTGTGTGTGTGTGTGCCTGCCTCTAGTCTAATTGGGACGAGTCTGACTGCATTCTAAGTGAGCGAGTGACACTGAGAGCCTTACGGTAAACACTCATTATCATTCCGGGTCTTTCGGACGCTCGTACTGACCATGCCGTGACTTCCCCACGCTGACGCTGAACGCCTGTCCCTGTAGTGTACGTGAGGACGTGTGGTCCGGGTTAGCGCTAATCCGTCAGCCGCATGTTACCCACTGTGGCTCGTCAAGTGTTCTCGGCAGGCCTGCAATGAAAAGAACTTGGTTGGTTTTTGGAATGCCATGGGTAATCTAGCGGCTTAAACCAGCTCAGGACAAGGTGGAAAAGACCAGGCGGAACTGAAATGTGATCAGATCACACACACACACGCACACACACACACACTGTGTGTGATTAGTTCAAACACACACACTCACACTCTGATCAGATCACGCTGCACACTGTGATCAGATTACAACTGAGTACACACACACACACACACACACACACACACACACACACAGAGTCCCATGTACAGCAACAATGAATCCGTAGTTAAAAGAAACTACACACTAATAAGGAACATTTAAAAAGCGTGAAGAACACACCAGAGCCGGAAGGTGTAGTAGATATCGTGAAAAACAAGCCGGCCTACACGTACATGACAAATGAAATCTCATGGCTGGTTTATCAGCGACAGGCTGGCTCCTGATATCAGTGATGTAACACTGCCACAGCCCGGCTACATTATATTTATACACTCCGTCTTCCGGTGTCAGTGACCATGGTCTGTCTCCTACTGTACATCACATCACACACACAGTACGCCCCAAGTCAGTGGAGACAGCGTTGGTTTAGTCACAAATACACTGTCAGAATCAGGAAGTAGCAGGCCCTGCGTCTTAATTTAACGATTCTCCTTGTACATTGAATTGTGTTCTAGTTTATATCGGAGGTGCACTTCCCCGCTACGACCGCCCTTGTCTCTCTCCTACCTCACCGCCTACGCCGCTGCACCTGCTGTTTTCGTAACGGTAATAGGGCAGAGAACGATATCGCAATTGATTAGAATTTGCCCTTGTGTGTGTGTGTGTGTGTGTGTGTGTGTGTGTGTGTGTGTGCCGGTGTCAGCGCGCGTGCCAACAAACACAAACCACATGAAGCTTTTTACCGGCCGAAGTAAATGATCACTGACACGCCGATTATTGAGAACCGGTTGATACGCTTCACCCTGAAAGTCGCTGTGGTGGAGTTGGGCAAATCGCTCGCCGACCAACGTGGTCTTTAGCTAACTACAGCTGTACTATGCAGACCACACGCGCGCGTTTTGCCAGTTTGACCTCGCCATGAATGAATGTAGACTGAATAGACTATTTCCCGTTTTGTCAGTTTACCAGACACGAAACCCACTGACACTGTACTTCGTTCACACACATACAAGTGTGTTGCGTATACAACACATGCTACAGAGGCCATAGGCCTAGTACTCACAGTTTGAGAACCTACGGGTCCAGCTGTACTCGGGCTACAGGCAGCTTTGAAGATTGAGTCGCGTTCTATGACTGTGTGCGGCGTTCGCTAGGTCACGGTTGGTGTGCGCGCAGTCTGTAGGCTACCGGCCGCGCCGCTGTGTGGTAGTCTACTGCCGGCTGCCTTTGTGCCAACGTCTCGCGATTGCACCCCGATAAACCAAGTCTCCTTCACCACCCCCTTCTCTTTCCCCCTCCCCCTCGCTTTCTTTCTCTCTCTCTCTCTGTGCCGCCCTACTTGCCTTTTTGTCTGGAGAGACTTGGGGGGGGGGGGAGGGGCTGGATTGGAGGTCTTGTCAGTGATCACATGGTCGATTGACCTTGTGAAGTATTGCCTACGTCAGTCTCACCGAAAGGCGCGGGGGGGGGGGGGGGTGTCAGTGGAGGCAATGAATGGCACTGTGACTATAGTGTGAGTGCCCGCCCAACTGTTCACTCGAATTGATTAGACGCTTGACTGTGTATTGTCAATTTACACACGTATGTATGCGGCCTACAGTACTTACGTGTATCAGTACATACTGACAAAATGACATAGTAAAACTGATATTTCTGGTATGACCATAGTAGCAAAAACTGACTTCTACTCAGGGGGACTGATGAGTTGGCCGTTCCAGAACTGCGGACTCGGTGATGTGCAAGTGTATCATTTTTCAGTACAACTGTAACGCAAGACACTGAGAAGCGTCGAACTACCCCGACTGACTTGTGTGGTTGCCTTACTGACGTGATGACTTTGCCAAACCCAGTCAGTCGCTGGTCCGAGTAGGTCAGCAGAGATTGATCGCAACATAACTCAGTTTTTCAAGTGTATCTCTGTGCGGTACAGTGCCGCACGCGCGGCGTTTCAGTCAGTGTGACTGTGTGTGTGTGTGTGTGTGTGTGTGAGAGAGAGAGAGAGAGAGAGAGAGAGGACACTATCATAGTGATATTTCGTGTGGTTGCCGCCTCCCTCCCGCCCGCTGTGTTACATCTGCTCTGACAGTTCCCGTGGACCGTAACTTGGCGGCACTAGCACAGCACGTTGGCCTGCAGGCTCTTCTATTGTGTGGTCTTTGCAGTGATTGATGGCTGTATCACTCACTGACTTCCTCGGGGGGACCTTTGATTGGTTTGGCCGGGGGGCAGAGGTCTGCCATAACACACACACACACACACACACAGAGTGTCGCACGCAGCTTTAACCTGTATGTTCAGCGAAGCTGGCAGACTCGGAAACTGACGTAAACAAGGCATTGCAGTCAGTTGTTTCACAGATGAATAAAAAAGATGTTATGAAACTGGTAACTGTCAGTGTCCCACAAGCAAAACGTGTGTGGAACAAATAATATATATCCGTTGTCAGTGTCAGTGCGATCACCTGGAACTAAGAGCTTCAGTATGCTTGTTCAGTTCCCCTCACTGATATGCAGCACAGTTTGGGTGTCAGTATTACAGGATGAAGTTGCCGAATGATCAGTACCCGCATCGAGTCGTATGACCGCTCAGTAAACTTGACATGAATTTGACAGAATTACATTTGAGCAAAGATGACACAGGCTCACACACACACTGAGGCTGAAACATTTTTATTCATTGAAGCCGGATCACCGGCGTCAAGCAGTAAACAGTATTACGGTGAAAAGAGCACAACAAGTAAAACTTATACAGGCTGTATTATATAAACTTATATTCAGGCTGTAAATTTGCAAATAAAAGCGAAATAAAAGGGACAGAAACCACTTAACTTTCACAAAGGACGGCACAGGTCAACGTTTCGGCTGTCGCCTTCCTCAGGACACAAACCGGCAAATGGGACATACATGTAACTTCAACAAGCAAAAGGTAACTCTGCGGACGTACTGACATACATGGCGGGGGAGGGGGGGGGGGGCGCTGGGCGAGAAAAGGACCAGAAAACAGGTAAACTTGCAGTTTTGTCTTGATGGTTGCGTATCATGCGTTCGTCATCATCACCAGCACTGAGCCAGGGTCAATCTGTGAATGATCTTGAAAATTTCACTAATGTCCCTTTAACATTTCCCGACGTGTCAGTGCGTATGTTTTCTTAACCCAGTCATCATTTCACCAGCATCGAAATGCAGTGTATTACCCTTTCCCCCCGACTCCGCCGCCGTTGCACTGTGGTGCACTGAAAAGCTAGTTATAAATGATGTTGCCTCAGATAACAAACTTCAACATCCGGCAATGAAGGGCATGCGGTAATCTGGCTCCCACCCACATCTTCTGCAAATGCCACGTCAGTGATGCTCGTGGGCGGTTCGCTGACAAGGAAGCCATCGTGTGGATACTTTTTTTTCTTTTTTTTTGCTGTAGGGTTTCAGCCGGATCTCGCTAACTCGAAAGCAAGTCTGTAAATTGTATCGATCTTTGGTTTTTAATGATGTTTCTTTGGAATTTGGATTGTGGCGTCTTTCTAACGCCCCTCCCCCCCCCCCCCTTCACCCTTTCCTCTTTCCTTTGCCCTTCCCCCGCCCACAGTTGTCACGATATTCTTTCTCAGTCTCTCTCTGCTTTGTTGTTTGTGTGGCGTTAAGCCCTAAATATTCTCTCTCTCTCTCTCTCTCTCTCTCTCACACACACACACACACACACTGCCACACACACACACACACACACTGCCACACACACACACACCGCCACACACACACACACACGCACGCACACACACACACCACACACACACACACCACACACACACACACACACACACACACACACACTACACTATCACTCTCACCTCCTCCTGTTCAATTTCCTGATCAGTAGTGAGTAAGTCCTGGAGCCTTTTGAATTAAACACGGTTTTTCTTCGTCTGAAGTCTGCTAGCTTGTTCTCTTGAGCATCGGCTGGAATTCAGTGCTGTGGAGGGGGGACTGTAGGGCTACATGTAGGGTAAGGAAATGGCACAAGGGTCTGGGTGATTACAAAAAAAAAAAGGGGGGGGGGGGGGATTTTTCACAGACCTGGATGACTAGAGAAGTCAGTAATAATAAATCTGTAGAACAAAGTGAGGACCTTTGCTGCTAGAAACTGGCAGGGCGAGCTGGTACTATGCGCTACACACGTTACTAAATTTGTAACTTATTCTCCGCGTATTATTATTAACGTGTCCGTCACACTGTGTGTTTCAGTGCTTCGTTACGAGTGTTCGCACTGCAATCGCAGGTTCCCAACAGAGAGGATGCTGAGAGAACACATGCGACGTCATGGTGAGTGATCAGACCTGTTTCTTGTAGGGTTCGTGTCAGCATTAGTATAGCACAGTACTGGCATATAGTGTGAGCAGCTGGTATGTTTATGGATTTTGGTGAAGATTTTCCCTAATTTTTGCAAGTTGTAGCAGAAAGTATTTGAACTTTTGTTTTCTTTTTATCTTTCTTTCGGGGAGCCTGGGGTGGCCGAATGGTTAGAGCGATTGGACTTCCAATGCTCGGGTCGTGAGTTCGTATCCCGGCTGGGGCCAGATATTTGTGCTGGCCTTTTCATCGTGGCCCCGTCTTTGCTATCACCCGTATGTGGTGGAAAAGGACGTTAAACCCCCAAACACCCACCCACACATATCTTCTTCTTTTTTGGGGGGGGGGGGTGGGGGGGGGACAGCAGCGACTTAAGGACCCACAGTACCACTAGGGTGCTGCTGGAGTGACCTCTGCCTTTTAATTTAAGTTTGGCACTGTCTTTAAAGCTCTGTCACTGTCTCCTATTGTTCTTCCTATTATACGTACCTTCCCCCTCAAAATGTCAATTATTGTGGAGCATGACAGTTGGACATCAATGGAAGAAGAAGTAGACATTGCAAAAACATGGAGTTGACCGTGTTGTGGCCACCACAAAGAAAAGGAGAGCCGGGGTGGTCGAATGGTAGAGCGTTGGACTTCTAATGCTTGGGTTGTGAGTTCGATCCCGGCTGGGACCAAATAGTTGTGCTGGCTTTTTCATCGTTGCCCCGTCTTTGATATCACCCTATGTGGTGGAAAAGGACGTTAAACCCCCAAACAGCCACCCCCACCACACAGAAAGCAGTACTCGTTATGTTTGAGCCATCATATCATAACCATGTGAGGTTTTTCTTGTGTATGTGTGAAGTCTTGACCAAAGGATACTGAATAATTTCGCAGTTAAGATGATCATTTCACATTTGTGTATGAACTGTGTTTCAAGATTTTATGGAAATGTATTTTCTGTGTGATGCAGTGAACCACTACAAGTGCCCTTTGTGTGAGATGACCTGCCCGACCCCATCCGCACTCCGACAACACGGCCGCTATCGCCACTCGGAGGAAAAACCATTTAAGTGTGGCCATTGTGAATTCAGGTTAGTGTGTAGTGTTTTTCCCCGTTCTTGGATGTGCAGGTAATGACGGTGAGTGTGTTGAACCGAATCTGTGTAATCTGTGATTTTAAGAAATCCCTGAAATTTTTTAGTCAGTTCATGTAATCATGCAGGGGTTTCAGGAAATCCCTAAAACCTTCCAGGGATTTCAGGAAATCCTTGATTTAAGGAGGCAGGGATCTCAGAAGATCACTGACCCATGTTTTTTATCTCGTTCAACTCATCTTTCAGTCTTTTAGGACAGACACTGTGAAGAAAATAAACACATGCAGGGACATCTTGAACAAGTCACCTCTTTGAAAATAATAGATATTTTGTAATCACACATTAATAACATTGTCAACAAACTGCAATTTAAGTGTGTTGTGTTATCGTTTTTTCCCCCCTAACTCATACAAACGACCAGTGTGGAGAGGGATGTAAGGGAAAGAATGACTCGCTAAAAGGAGAGATATTATTGCGCTGTACTGACCAGAGTCCGTCTCGTTCCAGCGCCAAGTCATCGGGAGACCTGCGTAAACACCTGGACAGTCACAACATGGACGATCAGTTCAGCTGCCACATCGCTGAGTGTAACTTCAGTGCCCGCTCCTATTGTAGTCTCGCTCTACACTTCAGAAAACAGCACCAGGTCAGTACTGAGTATTGTTGTACTTGCGGCCACAAATCTTCATTTTGATTTCTGGAGTCCCTGATCGCACATCAGTCTTTGTGTGTTTGTTACTCAAACTGTGAAGGACATTGTCAGGCATGATAGACTGAGAACGTGGCTGACTTTGGCCAGAAGCGTTGGAAGTTCAATGCTCGGGTCGTGAGTTCGAATCTTGGCTTGTGCTGGCCTTTTTCTTGTTGCCCCATCTTTGATATCACCCATATGTGGTGGAAAAGGATGTTAACCACCACCCCCCCACCCCCACCCCACCCCTTACCCTACCCTACCTTACCTTACCCTACCTCACTTTACCTTACCTTACTGTAACCTTACCCTACTTTACTTTACCCTACCGTACCTGACCCATCCTTACTTTACCTTACCCTACCTTACTTATCGTAACTTACCCTACCTTACTGCACCTTATCTAACTTTAACTTACCCTACCGTAACTTACCGTAACTTACCCTGCCTTACCTTACCCTACCTTACCTTACCCAACTTTACTGTACCTTACCTTACCCTGCCTTACTTTACATTACCCTACCTGACTTTACCTTACCCTACTTTATCGTACCTTGCACTACCTTACTTTGCCTTGTCTTCCTTTACCTTATCTTACTTTACCTTACCCTACTTTATCTTACCCTACCTTATCTTAGCGTAACTTACCCAACCTTACTTTACCATATCTTACTTCACCTTACCCTACCTTACTTTACCTTACAGTACCCTACCTTACTTTACCTTACCCTACCTTAATTTATCGTAACTTACCCTACCATACTTTACCTTACCCTACCATACATTATCGTAACTTACCCTACTTTATTGTAACTTACCCTACCTTACTTTACCCTAGCTTAGCTTACCTTACCTTACCATACTTTACCTTACCCTACCTTTATCGTAATTTACCCTACCTTACTTTACCTTACCTTACTTTACCTTACATTCCCTTTTTTCCTTCTTATTTAGGTAGAGGAGGAGGAGGCACCTCGCTACAAGTGCCACGTGTGTGACAAGACGTTTGTGCGTGGTTACCCCCTGACCTTCCACCTCAAGAAGAAACACATGTTTCAGTGGCCGCCTGGTCACTCTAGGTTCCGGTAAGTCTGTTTCTAGAATGGCCGAGCTGCCTGGGTGTTGGAAATGTTCAGCCTACAAAAAGTAAAATATGAATTCCGAAACCCAAATAGCTGAGCTGACCATTCGCACATTGTGTGTGTAATGTGTCCGTGTCCAGCGTGTGAAAGAATGCGCACCTGTTGTGTTCAAACTGGTGGCAATTTGAGCCAAGTCATTTGGAAAAGCGCCTATATAATTATTATTAATATTATCATGAATAATATCGCAATTTGTTCTTTACTGTTCATGTGACTGTGTGTTGTTCACGTGAGTATAGATATCTCTTGGCTTCAGATTGTGGCATGGTAAAAGTGAGTCAGTTCTGTGTGCACCGTTCGCATCACAGGTTTCATTAGAATCTAGCAACATTTATCCCAGTTCCCAGGTATTAATGAACCCACCAAGGATGATTTACAATGGAGGTTTTTTTTTTTTTGTTTCACAGGTACAAGTTACATTCAGATGGCTACTTCCGTCTTCAGACAGTTCGTTATGAGAGCATCGATGTCACAGAACCTGCAGTCGAGGACGACAACAATGAAACCTCGGGTTCAGCCTCCTCAGCCAGCAACGACAACAGCAAAACGTCGGCTCGCCCGGCAGATGCCGTGACAAAGGAAGAGCCGCTCAATTTATCGTTACGTGCGTCCGCTTCACAGTCACAGTCGTCGGAAGCGCAGGAAGAACCTTTGAACCTCAGCGTCAAATCTAGGGATAATTGGAACAAAGCTTCGAGCAGCAAGTCCGGTCGTAAACGGCCACGCAAGGAGGCTGTACCAAAGCGAAAAGTTAGACGACACGTCGAACCTGTCTTTGAGCTGGATGTGAATGAACAGTGTGCGGTGATTGAAGAAAGCACGGGTCATGTTGTGTGGCGGGGCACGGAGCATCAGCCAGATAATGCAGACGGATACTCACACGGTCTTGCGGTCGCCAAAGATGAGGAGGGTAGTGTTGCAAGTTACGTTCACCCTGCGTATCGCTCAGAAACAGCGGCGAAGCAGCCGGTACCAGGGGATCGCGGTTGGGGAGTACGGAGAAGCGGATGATGCGAACCTTCACATGTTGGGGGACGTGGCTTTAAAGGACTTGACCGCCACCACACCTTTGGAAGCACTTTGACCCTTGTTGACCGCTCTCTTCCTACTGTGTTAGACCAAATAATAATGAATGTGTTTAACCCTAGTAGTGCTGAGCCTGGAACATTCCGCACTGCCTCTTTGGCTTTTTCAGCATAAGATCACACATTTATTTAGCAAGGCCAGAGTTAAGAGTACTGGCTGCATGAAACAGAGCGTGCAGGTCAGAAAATTGTGTTTGTGAGACATGCCCTTATGTACGTGTGTAGGCATATGTGTGTGTGTAAGAGAGAGAGAGAGAGAGTGTATAATTTGTGTTATAGTTCGTTTTGAGTTGCAGTCGCCAAGTTTTATTTTTTATTTTTTTTGGTGATATTCATTCTCAATTTGTTCGCTAATATTGCATTGAAATAAATAAGTAAAATCTAACGAAGCTAACTTGTATTCAGCCACTGACATGCAGGGCTGCCACTCTTCCTCCTGTGGCCGGATTTCTGGCTTTTTGAAGCAGCTGTGAAGAGCTTTCCTGCTTTTTAAAGCGTTTTCCGGCCAAAAAATCGCGAGTCTATCAGATTTTGAGGGTCAATTTTCAGGCTTTTTGTCTCTCAGAAAGCGGCAGCCCTGGACATGAGTTTGGTAAGCCTGGCAAGTTCAGCATACATGAATATATGTCAGTAAAACTGCATGAGAAAGTCGAAAGGATTAAAAGAATGACGCCAACGTCAAAATATTGTTTGACAATTAATTTCATGGTCTTGTCAGGTTTCCAACAAAAATGTAGTGAAGACATCGATTTTCACTTACGCTGAGCACAAATGAAAAGACGGAGAACCCTGAGAATGGAACTTAATAGGTCATAACGTTTTCTTTTTGAAAGGTATGCAAAAGTGGCTCCATGAAAGGTTATTATCAGAAATCATTGGCGACCGCATCTCCATACACACTATATTGATTTATGGTTATCTTGTACACTGAACTCAGACAGAGAATCTCTCATTGGTTTCATTTCCCTTTGCTTCAATTTTGACCACTTGGAATGAGCAAGCGTGGGTAATCCCCATCATGTCAAGGATGCTTGGCTGGTATTGTGTGCCTTCTGGGGCCGTCACATACTTGTATAAATGCACCATGGCTGTCTGCGGAGCCTAGTCGTTGTATCATTACCCCCAGCGAACACTTCTAACCCTAAGCCTAACCCTGTGAAGGGCAGACTGTACCGACCGTGTCACTGACAGCTGTAGCGCATGGCACTCCAAGGGAGACAAGTGAAATGAGTATTGGAAGGCAGGGGTTACTTTGCTTGTGGTATGTGAAAGTCTCTACATGATTATGTTCGCAATAAGTTCTGAGGGGAAAAACTGCCACTTGTTCCTTTTGGCTACATCAACCATTTTTGTGACTTTGCTGCTAATAGTGGGGAAATATATGACTTTCTAAGTTTCTTCAGTCGGCTAACACTTCCATACCTGTATTAAACGCCAGTTGACAATGTCGCTAAAAGATGGCCGCCAATCAGTGCTGTCTGGGTGGTATTCATATCGCAAGCAAACAACGACGTCTGCTTGGTATGCGGTAGGTTTCTGTGTACGTAGAACAACATGTACACCAACCAGAGTCACCAGAATGGTAGCAGATGTTATCTTGTGTCCCAAGTCACGGATTCTGATGCTTTTGATGAAAATTTCTCCAGAGTATTATTGTATGCCTGGCAAATATGTTGAGACTTTAAACTTGAAGGCACGTGAGAAATGGTGCCACCAATGATGTAATGGTGAAATGCCAAAAAGAAGAAGAAGAAGAAAAAAACACGCAGTGATGGTGAATAGTGCGAAGTCTGCTAACATACAGTGTTGTGTATTTGTGGCTTTGTGTGATTTCTCTTCTTTTCTTTTTGTTTGTTTGTTTTTAGTGTTGTTTATATTGACTGAATTTGCCCAAGGTAAAAATAAAGATGCACATTGGGTCGTTGACGACCTTCCTCAAGTTTGTTTTGTCAGTACCTGCCACAGCATGTGTGTGTGTGTGTGTGTGTGTGTGTGTGTGTGTCTGTGTTTTAGCCAGAACTGCATTTCGCTAACACACTGCTGAGAAGGGGGTAAGTGCGGCAGTTGTTGGTGACTGCTGCTTTCAAGTTTCAATACACTGAAGACACAAATTTAAAGGTGTTTTTTTGTAAGTTTTATTGAACATGATATTGGTCACAAAAATGGGACAACAATGGATAGGTGCATACATACACACCGACAGGTTGTGAATTGTGCAAACAAGCACAAAAAGCAAAACCAGAGGAAAAAAACAGCAAATGCATGATTTTCTCATTCTAACATCCCTATCATTGTGCGCTCCTGAATTTGACAAAACTTACAATTTTTTTAGACAAATTTTTAAAGTAATGGTCTCATTTAAAAATGTTTTTGACTTTAGCGTTTTACTTCTTTTTGAAAAACTGTGTCTGTTGGATGTAAGACACTGAAGGGAGGAAATAGAAAAGTGTCAATCATCCTGAATAGTGTGTATGCACCTTTCCCTTGAGGGCAGGGCAGGGGGTAGTGGAGGGTGTTTTAGGTGTTCGGTCTAAGTCAGGAAATTCAAAAAAAAAAACAAAAAAAAAGTCAGGAAATTCACAACTACACTGATGTAGGCGGAACGAAGAGTCACGTGATAATAAAAAGTGTCGATCAAAATACACCTGCATATATAATTTTTTTTTTTAATGCCTTATCACTGCAGCTGTACCAATGAACTTCATGCACGCTTGTTGGGGGTGAGTCATGTTACAACAGTGTGTCTCAGTGCAGGCCCAAAAGCAGTGCTTCTGTTTGTAAGTGTATGCAAAATTTAAATTGATAATTTGGACACTTTTCCTGACTAGTGTGTTGAAGAGTATTTCTTTTATATGGAAACAAAGTCCCTGGTGTATTAACCCTTTTCTCTCTGGCAGTGTTTATTCCGGATTTTGAAAGTTTAACTTTACAACTGGAAGGAAACCCCAAGTAGATGTCTTCACTGCATGTGCTGTCAAATAAAATATTTGCTGCATGGCACTGGCAGTATATATGTGACTGTGCACAAATCCACTTCGAATTTAATAGTATTTGACTGTTCAGTATATAATGCAACAAAAAGCATATTCCAATTTGTCGTACAAAAATAAGCATGGGACAATTAGCATATTGTCAGGGGACACAATTCAGGGTAGGCCAAAAGCTGTGGACAACGAAAGCAAAGTGCAACTGCGAGCGTCTTCATGTAAAAAGTGCAGCGAGACCGAAGCTCTACAATTACTAGAATACAGCAGCACCTTGCTAGATGACACGCTGAAGCAAACGCTCACAGGAATAGCAAAACTACTCTTAAAAAGTGACATGGCGGCAGTCTCAATAGCATGGCACGTTATGTGTGGACAAGACTTCATAGATACGCAAGCGTGACAGGACACTGAAAAAAAAATTCATGTAAAAGACTAACTTTACGTAACCACAGTTTAGCGGGATTCATTTCACACACAAGTAATTGGCAATTACATTTAAAATTCACGTTCCAAAAGGCAAAATAAAATAAACAATTTTTTTAAACTTCTCAGTGTAAAGAAATGTGTGATACCAATGAACCGACCATGACACTACTTACAATGCACATAGTTTGTTGCACAAGCGGTACAGCACCTGACTACAATGTACACATACTATCACAAGAAAGTGAAACTGACTGCTATGAAAATTGATCTGGAAGTAACAATATTCTCCTCTGACAGACAAGAGTTTTGTGCAGACATGCAGTAAAGCGTGCGCAGCTGCTGAAGCCACATACATCATTTTCTATACTGAACAATAAAAGAAATGCTTGTCAGAAACACAGCCTTTTATCCAATCCTAAACTATCATAGGTTACTAATCAAAACCCCAGTCGATCAGTTCAGGATCCTAACGTCAAACCTCGGTCCACTGACTTCGTTAGTGCTGGTACATGTATGCTTACCTGTTGCCCTGACAACAATACATGAGACAAATTAATGTTTTGCCGTGCAAAAGGAAAGTCCCTTATGATGCTGACGGCACTTTCAACCACTGAAGGGTGAAAATGAATTTTGCGTTCTTTTGTTGTATATTTTGCCTGCAAGCATAGCATAAAAGTAGATAGTCTGTGCCTCAGTTAGTTTACCTAATTCTGTTGTATAATTATATTATTTGTATATTGTACGTAGGGGAATTAGGTTGACTTTTACAGGATGGACACGCGGTTAACAATTAATGCAATAACTTGATTATGTCACTATGTCACTAGTTCTACATGACATCATGTCTGTTAACTTGGCGCCATTGGTTAATGCACCGGCAGGTCGGTCTCTCTCTCTCACACACACACACACACACACACACACACACACACACACACACACACACACACACACACACACACACACACAAACAGTTGCTAAAATGACTACGGATGGATAGTGCATTTTTTCCTATCAAATTCATCTCTCTTTCTAACACATGATGTAGATGTCGGTCTTTCCGTGACTTACTTTGCTCAGTACGAGCCTCCACGCCTATCCCCCCCCCCTGTCCCACACACACACCTGTACCAAAGTCTCCAAGCAAAGATGTATACAATATAATAGAATGGCACTGCTACTTTACCACCACAAGACAGATAGCTAACACAGGACAACTACTAAAATCTAAATCAAACTAACACAATCTAAATCAAACCATGCACTTACTTATATACATACATGTACCGGTTGAAAATCCATAGGTCCCAAACCGGCAAACATCATGATTTCAGCCATTTAACAGTTAGGATTTTTTAAAAATTGTTTTTGTTTAACATATTCGAAAAGGTTTAATTCCGCACAATCAAATATGCAAGTAAACATGTTTCTCCTCTCCTTAAAATCAGATGCATTTTTGCAATGCAGCCTTTATACATTTGACTGGTTGCTGAATACAGCCCCAAATCTCACAGCCATATTTATAGAATATTTTTTTGGAAGATACAATACTTTATATGTCTAAAATAAACTTCACAACTTTTGTCTTATAATTATATCACATATCTGCCCAAACTGTATCAGCCTTTTCAACAGTCCGTTCAACATTCAACTAATAACCACGAACAACAGGAATGCTATGCAACATTAGAGGTTACTCTCTAATCAACGATTAACATAAATCTATGACATTGAACTAACTTCGCTGAAGTGCGCATGACTGTAGCTGCCAGATCAAAACAAAAAATACCCCCCCCCCCCCCAAAAAAAAAAAATAAAAAATAAAATCTCTGTCTTGGTTTGTACAGAGATTGCGTGTACATCTTTTGTTTAAAAAAAGGGATGTCGTGACACACGGTTTCAAAAGGCATATATGTTACATGGAATGCTGGTGGTCGTTAATCAACTACTACTCCAAGACTGCCTACTGTAGGATGGTCCCAGACGAGCAACACGGCCAGAGCCAACACCCATGAGGGACAAACTCTAGGGCGACCTGGAGGTCCTCCAAAGGAATACGTGAGGACAACTGACACTGCCCCCTGGTACCTGCGGGAACTGATACCTGTGTACCAGCCAGCGCGCAACCTGCAGTCTGCAAGTTCTCTCCGTCTGCGGCTCCCTTCGACTGACGACACCTAGATGAGGTACTGGTGCACGGTCCTTCAAAAATGCAGCGCCGAAATTATGGAACTCTCTTCCTCAGACGGTGAAGGAGGCAGTCAGCATCACCGCATTCCGGAAGCGCCTGAACACTCATCTCTTTAGTGCTTCACCCCAGTAATCATCCTGCACTTTTTTTCACACTATCTTTCGTTTTAAAACCTCTCCCTATGCGCCGTGAGCACTCAGTTAGGGTGCAGGCGTGCGCTATATCAAATCATCATCATTATCATCATTGTTGTCGTCGTCGTCGTCATCAACAACTGGCGTCCCGGTCCGGAGAAGTGATCGACGACAAAGAAGAAGAAGCTAAGGAACTATGATGCTGGTCAAACTATAGAGATTCCGTAATCATACCAGTGAAAACACATCATCTGCTATGCTAGAGTCTGACACTAAACGTATGATGGACATAATTATCAAGTAAGGATTAAAATATGCAGATAAGGTCAACAGTTCACTCTTAACTCAGAGTGAATGATATGAATTTAACGTCCAACTTTTCTCAGTGCATAAATATTATACACGGTCTATACCCAAACAGTTTCCGTCTCTTTTATCTCATCGTCATGAATGTCTTGGTTGTCATGCCAACATTTTTAAATACTTAATGTATGGTTCTAACATAAACAACATTAAAGAAATTGTTTTCCGAATGCATGAAATCTAGGTGAAACAGAGCGTGACCTGAGAGTTAGAGGCACTGTCATTTCACACAAAGCTACTTATAAAGACACACCCAAAAGTTCTGGTTTGTTTGTTTGTTTTTTTTAAACTGAATTCCCTAGCAGAACTGCTAGATAATTTCAAATTCCGCACACGATATCTTCAGTATGCAGTGATCTGTGAAATCATTGAGCTACGAAATGCACTCTCTCAAACATGTTGCCTTTTGGTTGAAAAATTCATGGAATATAAAGCGACTCACGATTCAGGCAGTCAAAGGAAGAAAAAACAATTTCAAGATTTCAAGAATGTGAATTCACACATATCCAAGCAGAGATCCATCAAAAGTTGATGATCGACAAATAAAAATGGAAATACATAAATGAAAAACTGACACAAAGAGAAGGAAGAAAACGACATACATGTAGCGTAACGTGGTGGTGTACTTGTCAAGTTTTTAGCAGATTAGCAGCGTATGCAAAACCACTTATTCTGCTGGACGAGTGGGCTGTTCATGCTAGTGTAACAGGGCTTAAAATGTTCATCTTTTGGCGGATTTCCACCTTCGGCCAAAATTTGTCCTCCTCTCAAAAAGTGGTTGTTCCTCTGAAGCACTTGTAATCATGCCAAAAAGCTTCGAACTGCTCAGGTTTTGGTCTAATTCTAAAACTGTTCCTCCTTCAAAAAAAAAAAAAAAAAAAAGTTTCTTTGCTGTAACACGGAGAATCACGCCAGAATGTACCAATTTACACAGATTTTAGTGTAATTAAAAAAAAAAAATTCCGGAGGAGCATTCCCCTGGACACCTGTAGCATTCCTTAGTTAGCGAGGTTGGCACCCCTGGGTCGTATCGGGCGAACTATACCAACGCAGGCACGCTCATTTAGTAGAGTTCACCTGCTTAGATCGGTTTAGGGTTAGGTGTAGGTTTAGGGTTGGGGTTACCTTGAGGTAATGGTGCAATCGCTGTGTTGTTTAGACGGTCCGCAGTGCATGTACAGCAGGTGGAAATGACACAAGGCGGGCGAACTATACCAACGCAGCGCCCTAGCATTACATGTCTACTTAGCAGACACGCCGCGCTCCTGGCTTTGCCACAAGGTCAGTAAATACTACACACCTCTCTTCTTTTTGGACCATGAACCATAGTAAGCCTTGATGCTAGTTGTCTGCGTTTAGAAGTGAATACACTGCTGACTGGAGTGCGTCTGTGTATGCATGCATTTGAGTGGGCTGAATTTGTGGGTTTTGCGGCTGTTTTATTCTTCATTTTGTTTGGCTGATGATGTTGCGGCTGTTGTTGTTATTGTTGTTGTTGCTGCTGCTGCTGCTGCTGTTGGCATTGGCAGCGATGCCCTTGTTTCTCATTAAGTGATGGTGGTGTTGTACTTCAGTTAATGCTTACCAGTATTATAATTTGCGGTCGACACTTGAGCCTTGCGTAAGTGCTCAGAACAACGGTTTCGGCTGACATCTGATTCAAATACGTTTTTCAGCTTTCAAAAGCTATTTGTTGTATGTGACTTCTGCGTGGCATTGCAGAAAGGTAATTTTAGCTGTATAGGTGGATCGTCAAATATGATGGTTTATGTGAGTAATCTGGCTGCTGAAATTCTTCACAGTCGATACTTGAGTTGGGGCAAGATTTTGCTTGATCGTCGTGACAGCCACAATAAAACCACAATAACAGTTTAAAATAATTACTGCCGCTTTTGTTAAACCTTAGTGATTTCTTCTTTTTGTTTTACACAACGGAACTTTTTCCCTTCAAATGTAGTATTTCTTGCGTATGGCGACACAGCCATGTCAAAACACTGGTGATCGCTTGAGAAAGATGCCATCAAATCTGACTACATGAATGATTAATGTTGTGATTCTCCTAAGACGGGAAAATGCTGTTTTCTCAGTGTTCGTCACTCAGGCATCAACATCAGTTTTACAGAAACTCATTTTCCCGTTTCTCATTCAAGCACGGTCAAGCAGTGATGACGTTCTAACGGCGATGGTCGCACTACGATGATGTTGTCTAACTAGCTGACCATGGTCACAGCTTCTGCTGCTCTCGACGCCAATGACGAAAGTAGAAGACGATGATGATGACGATAGCAGCGATGAGAAGGATGGGAAGAATGACCGCTAGACAGATGCCCCACGCTGGTATGGTGGACTCTGCAATACAGGAAACAATACGTTTTACGGCAGCTGCAAAACTTGTAATGGTTTCAGTATTTCGTGATGTAAACTTCATAGTAATAGTGGCTTGAGGTAATTGTAAAGAATAGTATACGAAAATAATTGGAGCTAATTGCACGCACTTTGACGGGTGTTTTCGGTTCTGCTCGATGCAAAGAGACGTAAGACACCCTTACCTACTCACTTTGACCACTCCTTTCCCACAACCATGCACAAAATATCCCTGAATGACTGGCGACCACGGCCCGAGCAGTCATCTGCACGCCATTTTGGTTGGTGATCACGTGGGTGAAAACGGCCGTGGTCGCCAGTTATTCAGGGATATTTTGTGCATGGTTGTAGGAAAGGAGTGGTCAAAGTGAGTAGGTAAGGGTGTCTTACGTCTCTTTGCATCGAGCAGAACCGAAAACACCCGTCAAAGTGCGTGCAATTAGCTCCAATTATTTTCGTATACTATTCTTTACAATTACCGTGGCTTGAAGTGGCTCCTACTGGTGTGCAGTGGCTTGTTCCTTTTAAACCAGTCGTATCATATAGTGGGTAGTGTGTGGTCGGGCTCGTGAGAGTCCAACTCTGTACCGAGACCGGCGCTTCTCTTGGCCTCTGCAATGACCCCCCGAATCGGCTAACCGAGACCTGAGCTGAGCTAAGTGATAACTAAGAAGAAAAAAACGGAAATACTCGGTGACAAGGAAAGTGGACAGTTCACTTCTGAACAACTTTGTGGTCAACGTGGTATTTCAAAGTGTCAACAGAAGCGGTGAGTTGACCACGAAGTTGTTCAGAACTGTCCACTTTCCTTGTCACCGAGTATTTTTGTTTTTTCCTTCTTTGGTATCACTTGTCTCGGCGCAGGTCTCGGCTTGCCGATTTCGGGTCAGTGCAGAGGGTAACCGAAGTAAAACCCGATGTTACAGAGTTCGTAAGAGTCATAATGGTATTGTGAGAGCGCTGCTTTCTGCCAAGACATGCAGGTAAAATTACCAGCAGTGTGGATGAAGAATTCGAGAGCAAATCCCCCAGTGTTCCAGCGGTCGTCAGCAGTAAAGATAAGCAGCATGTTGCGTCCAGTACTCTTAAACTTGGGTTTCTCTGTTCCACACCAGCGGCCCAGGGACTCGTCCCCAGTCTCCGAGCCTGCAGGGACAACAATAGGAAATCCGTGATAATAGATGTAATAATGATGATAATAACAGGATAATTTGGGCTGGGGTTAAGGATACATATTACTGTTACTGATAGTGCATCTGCTGCGCACGACTAGTACTAAAATAATAGTAATCAGGCCCCGTATGTAAAAGTCGAGGTTAATTTAACCCACGACAACGGGCCTAACCCATACTAGGACAAAAGAAACCCAAAAACAAAATTAAATATGAAAGGAAGAAAACAATCCTTCTATAACGGCTTAGGCACCTTGCTGGAATACCCGCTTCCTGATTTAAAACAAAAAACAACAGAAAATTTAACCCTAGAGCTAGCTTAGTTCGAGGTAAGACTCTAACCCAGGGTTAAAAGGCCCAGGGCTTAAAATAATCCACAAGATGGCGAAGTGTGTAATAGTTTGTGGTGAAGTGGCAAAACAAAGAGCGCGCATCTGCTGTCAAGCTAGTGGTGTGCAAGGGGCACTCCCCCGGAAAAAAAGACTAAAATCTGTGTAATTTCAGTGATGCATTTGGGCGAGATTTTAAGTGCTTCAGAGGAGGACACACGTTTTTCGGAGAAACAATTTTTAGAATCAGACTAAAATCTGTGCAACTAGGCGTGTTCACGCATGATTTGAAGTTCTTCTGAGAAGGAAACACTCTTTTTTTTTTTTGGGGGGGGGGGGAGGGAAAATTTTTAAGATAGAAATCCGCCAAAAGATGTAAGATTTTAAGCCCTCAGTAATACGAGTTAGGGATGATGATGATGATGATGATAACAATAATGATGTGGGGTGAATGGGTGATTTGCCCAACTGCTTGTCCCAAAGCTCTGCGAACGGAACTCAGCACACATACTCATGAATCACGAATGTTCACTGACGGACCAGACATGAACAGGTTAAAATCACACGAAATCGCTACGGGTCCACGTGATGCCACAGCTGAGATGTCTGTCGCCTGAAGTGACCGGGACTCGAACTCCTACCCTTTCGCCTAACGAACAATTGTCCAGAAACACGAGGTTCACCTACAAAGCTGTTGGCTTTCACGGTCACAATTTCTACACTCATCAACATTATTAGAATACAAATGTAAATTCCTGAAACACTTACCATCGTACACACGAACCATATCGGAGCAGTCTCCTTCCATCTCAGATTTGATGACGTTTGCCACGACCACGTGACCTTCAGGGGCTGTTAGTAGCCACTCACAGTGGGCGTTACTGAAAAGATACTTATATGTATCGTTTATATGTTTGGACATTTTGAATTTGAAGCCTGCTCATAATCATCTCTACTACCAGTCCAGTTTTATCAAGTCTTTAACAGAAAAACGAACAGGTCATTCTTAAAATAGCCATGGTATTGTGGATCTACAACCGTACACTGGAGATTAAGAGCTAGCGGTACATAAACCCTTGTTTCAGTAATACAGCAACATGCCCCATCCCCCCACCCCCAAACAACAACAACAACAACAACAAACTAAACAAATATGAAACAAACACACAAACAAACTAACAAACAAACAAAAAACAAATAAAATATAACTCCCCCCCCCCCCAAAAAAAAAAAAAAAAAAAAAAACACCAAACAACCACAAAACCCAACCCAAACAAACAGACCAAAAACGACCACCACCACCACCACACATAAAAAAAAACCCCAATAAAATAAAGAAACTAAAGAATTCCCTTTTGCAACATTTACCCTATGTTATCACAAACAGAAGAAGACCCAGTGAAGACAAGAATAAGTAAACAGATGTAAACAAGAGACATACATGGGATAGTAGAAAGGATAATTAGGTGACGTCAGTTGCTGCACGGTGCTGTTGACCACCAGGTTTGTACGTCGGGCACAGTTCCCCTGTGCTGAAACCAGTAAACTACATGTTTTATAATGAGGTTGATAACAGACCTTTAATACCTGATTCCTCTTCACAGTACATGGTATTGACTGTTAATGGAAGACGGTAAGCATGCACACACACACACACACACACACACACACACACACACACACACACACACACAC
This sequence comes from Batillaria attramentaria, assembly GCA_018292915.2. Lineage (NCBI taxonomy): Eukaryota > Metazoa > Mollusca > Gastropoda > Batillariidae > Batillaria > Batillaria attramentaria. The sequence goes on along the minus strand of JACVVK020000128.1, from coordinate 576,595 downwards.
ACACACACACACTGTCACCACAACCACCACCTTATCCTAAGCGCAGTTAAAAAAAAAAGAGAGAGAGAGAGAGAGAGACAAGTTGTGTTCACTGGTGATGTTGCCCGGTTCTACTGGCTGTGTGGAGTGGGCCTGTTTGTCCTTCGAAGTCAAGAATACATCAAATGTGGCCAACCTGCCAGTCTGTCTGGATTGAATAGTGTTCCGCAGGTCTGCTCAGTCAGGGTGCTGCGCTTCCCCCCCCCCCCCCCCCCCCCAATAACCTGCCCCATTAGGACCATCTCCATCAGGGACGTCTATAATCGAGGATTCCCTTCAGGCTTGCAGAAGGTACTATCAATACCGATAGAAAGAAAAGAGATGGTGCGTTCTGGCACGAACCATCGTAATCTCTAACTAACCATCACCACAAATAAACTCAGTCTACCAAAACCTACGGTAACAGTTTGTTTACAATTCCCCTCCCACTGCATAGAAACCCGCTGCAGCCGACGTCAGAGCAAAGTACAACATCTAAGCGACGCTTCCTTCCTTCTCCTACGCTGGTCCAAAAGCCTGGAATTCTCTGCCTCTTTCGCTCCGCCAGTCAACCTCCCTCGAAACCTTCAAAACAAATCTAAAAACCTACCTGTTTTCATCTCAAAGCACCGTCTAACCTGCCTCCGTCTTTCTCCATCTCCTTATTAATTACCATACATGCAGTCAGTTGCCCTGGCCCTGAACCTTGACTCTTATCTGTACTTTTACCTGTACTTTTAGCGCTTAGAACTGCCTTATAAGTAGGTTACAGCGTTATATAAATAAATTATTATTATTATTATTATTAAATAAAATCCTTTGGCCCACACGGCGCAATGTCACCACGAGATCCAGTCAGCCGGTGGCGGCTAGACACGTGAGGCAAGAGTTAAACTTAAACTCAACAAAACTCTTCCCCACCTGGCACAGAATAGTACTGGATACTGAATCCCGACGCCTCGTTGTCATGGTCATCTGATGTCACTACAGCCAGCATTGCCGGACCTGTTGACGTAAACTTCTGACGTTTCTGTGCACCGCACCAGCGCCCCAGCTCTGTGGCGTAGCTCGTCTCACCTACCACACAAGGAAAGGCTGTGTTTTAGAAGTGGGAACATTGCTGTGCTATTTTTGCAAGATGTTATGTTAAATCAGCTACGCTGTGGAGGTTGTCGGGTGGGTGGGTGTGTGGGTGTTTGGGGGTTTAACGTCCTGTTCCACGACAAACGGGAGGTTGTCGGCCCTCGATCGATATCAATGAGTCATACTGTTGTTGTTTTGTTTTGGATTTTTGTTGTTGTTGTTGTTCGTTTTTTGTTGTTGTTGTTGTTGTTGGGTTGGTTGTTTGATTGTTTTTTGCGTCTTGTTGTTTAATGTTGTTTATGTTTCTTTGTTCGGTTTTTTCCCACACGATGCGAGTAGAATAAGGGGGAGCAACTCGTGGAATCCTGTTGGAACTTGGACAGAGTTTCTTTCCCTTATTTCATCAATCATAAGCATATCTGCAAGAACAGGAAGGTCTGCCTAATGAACACACACACACACACACACACACACACACACACACACACACACACACACACACACACACACACACACACACACACACGAAAACAAAGGGTTGACCGTGTGCGAGATGGTATTTGGGTGACTGAGTATCACAAAGCTGAAGAAGGTGATGAATGTTACAAATAAAGTGGACCCGAAAAAACTGCTCTACAAGCACGGGGCCTTACAGGATTCCAGAAGCGTCAACGTACCATCATAGAATGTGATGTAGTCTCCGCCGCAGAGTGGTGTCCTTGATGTTGTCATCTCTCCCTGTACAGAGACCTCCACAACATCTGCTTCACGTCCCGCCGTCAGCAGGTAGCGACACTGGGCGTTACTGTGTAGCAAGATGCATATATCAGTAATGCAAAATCTACAATGTACCATCGCTATAGGCCGATTACACACACAGGCGTAAGGACAGAAACTGAGCGTGGAGTCTTGTGCTTTGAAGAACCCTGTTCGGCGAGTGTGATAGTTTGTAGTGAAAAAAGCGTGCTTTTTGTATTTTGCAGGGCAAGGTGCATGCCAGGGGACCGCAACAAGAGGCATGCTGCCAGTGAAGCTGCGGATTTTTAGGCACAGGTCGGGCACTAGTGACATGAGTAGAGTTGAAGTAAATGGCTTTTTGGCCTAAACAGAAAGTAGACTTGCGTTATTCCAGTGAGGCCTAAGCGGAAAAAAGACAATCATTTTTTTTTTAAGTCCCGAGAGGTGCGTGCCCTTGAATGGTCTGTGCATGGTAATTTTTGTTTCTGGATTGAAGCATTTTTACGGTGACTAAGATGCCTGAGGCTTATAGGGAATATATAGACATTTTGAAGCCTTGTGCATTTGTGTTCTTTGACCAGACACACTCCCCTTGTCTGTATCTGGTTGCAAGAAAAATAAAGATATCTCAACTGCTGACAGAGTGAACCGTGAATGATACTGTTCGTTGAAACGAGTTGTGCGTGTGTGTGTGTGTGTGTGTGTGTGTGTGTGTGTGTGTGTGTGTGTGTGTGTGTGTGTGTGTGTGTGTGTGTGTGTGTGTGTGAGAGAGAGAGAGAGAGATGTACTTACTTGGGATAGGCAGTGATGTTATTACCCAGACTAGGGAGTGTTTCTACAGCTGAGTTGTCTGCTTTCCGTCTCTCTGTGTCGTTGTTACAAGGGTAGTCTGATCAGAAATACCAAAACAATTAAGGACACGCGCGCACACACTTGCGTCCAATAACTTATAGTTCTTCCTGTCCCGATGTTCATCACCTACACTATACTTCTGTTCTTGCCATGATATTTATTATGCTCTTTACTTGCATACGTTACAACCGTACATGTGAAGTACTGTGGAGGAGTTTAGTTCAACACATGGCATACACTGATAAATCTATGTCGGTTACATGCTTCCAAGCTGAGTACTTCCTGTGTAAGCTTGAGAAAATCCGTGCCCATTTTTTTTTTTCATATAAATATCAAGTTAGCTTCTGGACACTGCCTGCTTAGACTGACAGACTGAAACAGAGAGGGGGTGAGGAGGCGGGGGGTGGGGGGGGGGGCTGTTTGGGGGTTTAACGTCCTTTTCCACCACATACGGGTGATATCAAAGACGGGGTAACGATGAAAAAGCTAGCACAAATATTTGGCCCCAGCCGGGATACGAACTCTCGACCCGAGCATTAGAAGTCAAACGCTCTACCATTCGGCCACCCAGGCTCCCCCAGAGAGGGGGTGAAGGAACCACAAAAAAAAGTTAAGAAAACAATAGAAAGAAAAAAGCAACCCTAAAAAAAAAGAAAAAAAGAAAAAAGAATAAAATTAAACCTTCCGAGATAGTTCTCAAAGGACCCTCGTGCTAATTCCTGTTTAAAAAAAAGAAAGAAAAAAAAAACGAAAAAAAAAAAAAAAAAAAAACGGAAGGGAGGCGGGAAAGGACTTCAAAGGAGAGCACTCACCAAGGGCGACAATCCTCATGATGACTGACTTGCCCACAGGAAATGCCTTTCCAGGGGAGATAAGTAGATTGTGTGTGGAACTGTGCACGACGGGATTCTTACACCCCTCCCACATCTCTCTGTTGTTCTTCTTGTCATAACCTGGACATCAGGAAACACTACAGTCTACCAGTACCTTCAAAGAGTTCAGAACAGCGCTGCGCGTTTAGTGCTGGGCAAACGGAAGCGAGAGCACGCAACACCGCTTCTGAGAGAAGCTCCATTGGCTACCAGTCCATTTCCGCCTTCAGCATAAAATTTCTGTTCTGGCCTTTCGTCATTTTGATGGCACCCTTCCACCATACCTTTCGGCTTCACTCGTCACCTGTCAACCGTCGCGAACCCTCCGGTTGTCGACCGAGAGGCTTCTCAAAATTCCCAAGCGCAACCTGAAATCCTTTGGCGAGTGCTCTTTCAGTTTTGTTGCACCAACCTTTCGGAATTCCCTGCCAGCACATCTGAGAAATGCGCCCACACTGTCTGTTTTTAACAGCAATCTTAAAACGTTCCTCTTTTGTAAAGCTTTCCAGTAATTTCCCGTGTCAGCAACTAG